>CM035428.1:53481387-53566387 GCA_020310875.1 Ceratopteris richardii
ACTTATATAGCATGATGAAAACAATATCCTACAGGAGATGGATTATGATTTTCAGTATACTTCTTGAATAACCTGAACACTTTAGAATTTTAAAATGTTTTATTTGGCAAAAGGAAAATGCGTTTAGAAGGAAGAACGATACCATGCCTTATGTGAGAGAGATGACTTACCCAAGGCAAAGGCAAAAGAGTTTAGAGCTCTTCCAAACTCACAATCTCATGTTCAAGAAGCGCGCAGCACAAAATATGCAGGTAAGAATAAAAGACGCTTTCGTCCTCTTTTCCTTTTACAAGAGACCATACAAAAGTATGACAAGGTACATATAGAACAAGGTACATAACAAATCCCAATGCATACCAGTGAAGTGAGGTGGAAAAACAAATATGACATGACTCTCATTACGTAAGGTATGTCATTGGAGTCTATAAAAATATATCTCGTCCATATCCTCGCAAATTCCAGAAAGTGCATATCTATGCGGCCATCAAACATGCAAGAGTTATAAGAAATAAGGTTAAAAACTATATCACTGCAAAGCATGATATCTCAAAGCTCCCCTTCCATCTTAGAATCCTTTCTTGTACCTCTAGAATTAGACAATATTTCTTAAAACCAAGTTCTTTGATAGACATGCCTGCACTATGGTAATCTGTCCTCTTCTTGATAAAATAGTAGTTGTACGCTTGTAAGATTATCACAATAGATTAAAACTGGGTTCTGAATTTCATACTCAAACCTACAAGTAGCTTCACATGACTTATAACCTAATGTACTTCCATTGCAACATATCTGTGTTCAACCTTGTCACCAAAAAGAGGAAGACGTAGTTTACTTCTTTGTACTTCATGTGATAGGAGCATACAAAAGGGATATGGAGATCATACAACAAGAAGTGACCCTCCACCAAGATGATTTGGAAGGATTTGAAAATGACTCCAATAATTGGCGTAAGATATTTACATGGCTCATCATTGTGCGTACATGAACAAGGTAATACAAGATACTAAACCTCTTTGTTTTGAAGATGCAACTCGAAATATAGAATGGAAGAAATCTATGGATGGGGAGATGGCTGCCTTTATGGAATTGAAACATGGAAGCTAGTTCCATTGTCACGAGGTAAGAAACCCATAGGCTATAAGTGGGTTTACAAGGCAAAGCACAATGACAAGGTACCATACATAGGCATAAAGAGTGTTTGGTAAACAAAGGATATGCACAAACATATGGCATTGATTATGAGGAATTTTTCAGCCCTGTAGCAATGTATACTATCAAAACACTTCTTGCATTAGCTACGACAAGGTGTTAGGTCAAGACTCAAGCTTTACCATATACTTTCTGGCTTGAGGCTATCATGTGTGCTGCATATGTACCTAACAGGTGTCCCACTAAAGCATTGTAGTCTACCACTCCATATGAGGCTTCGCATGGTTGTAACCCATCTATTGCTCACATGCATGCTTTTGGTTGTCTGGCATATGCATTAGTGCCTGAACAACATCGCAGGAAATTTGATGATAAAGCAATAAGATGTATTTTTGTTGGGTAGACTTTTGAAAGCAAAGGCTATCACCTGTAGCATCCACAAGCGTAACGCATTTTGGTGAGACATGGTGTTGTTTTTGTGGAACATGCTATTTATCCTTTACTTTCATGTACGTAGGAGACATCTGTTAGCTCCAAACACATGTATGATACTTTGTTGCCTCTTTTTATATGTGGAAACTCTAGCGGTAGTGCTAATGAGGCAACTTCTCAACCTTTATGGGTTTCATGTGATGATGTAGATCGTTCCATTTCTGATGCAGATTTACATGATGCACTTGTTGATGAAAGAGTTGATATTGAGGAGGCAAAAACTATGCCAAAATGGATGGCGCACACTTTGCATGATGGCAAATTAGATGCATCTCTCTCGAATCCTACTCATTCATGCTCTCATAGTGCCACTTTTGCATCAAATTGCTATGCTATGGCTGCCTCTAGTCTCTCTAATGAGATTGAGCTTGCTTTGTTTGATAAAGCACAAAATTTAGAAAATTGGATGGATGCTATGCAATCTGAATATGATGTTATAATGAAAAATAGTACCTATTCCTTATGTGACTAGCCACCTAACAAGAAGGACATTGGCACTAAGTGGGTCTATAGAAGCTTAAGCTTAAGCCTCATAGAACAACTGACAAGTATAAGGCTAGGCTTGTTGCAAAGGGTTATGCTCAGGAAAGAGGCATTGATTTTAATGAGACCTTTGCTCCTACTTATCGAATGATAACTATTCATAGCATGTATGCACTTGCAGTTCATCACGGTTTGAATGTTCATTAGTTGGACATTAGAACTGCATTTTGGAATGGTGATTTGCTTGAAGAAATGAATGTTTTTAGCACCATGGATTTGTGTAGAAAGGGCACAAAAACCAGGTGTGTAGGTTAAAGAAGGGATTATATGGTTTAAAGTAGGCACCACATGCTTGGTATGAAAAGCATGCCTATTTGATTGCACATGGTTTTGAGAACAGCCCAATTGAGAGCACCTTATATGTTAAGCACTCTAATGATGTGCTTCTGATCCTTATTGTGTATGTTAATGAAATGCTGCTCATTGGTCCTCATGAGAAGCATATTAGTGATTTTAAGGATGATTTGCATGCCTCATTTGAGATGTCTGATTTGGAGCATTTGCATCATTATTTGGGCATTCAGTTTATGCAAGTTGTTGGCGGAATAGCTTTGTGTCAACCAAAATATGTTAACACATTATTGCAACATTTTGGCTTTGAAGATTATAAACCCATTGCCATGCCTTGGACACATGTTTAACATTGAGTCTTCATGATGTTGCAGATGCATTTGATGTTGTTCTCTATCAGCATGGTTTTGGATGCTTGATTTACTTATGCATTACTCAGCCAGATATTCACTTTGCTATCTCACAGATGAGTAGGTTTATGCGTTGCCCAGGTGTCAAGCACTGCAAGGGAGTTAAGCACATCTTTCACTACTTGAGTTGTATGTGGCTACTTGGATTGTTTTATCCCAAGGGGGGATCACTACTGCTAGATTTACATGCTTTTTCTAACTCTGATTGGGCTTGTTGCTATGAAACTCGTGTGTCGATTAGTGGTTTTTGCTTCATGCTTGGTAGCTCATGTATATCTGGGTTGAACAAGAAGCAGCCTACTATGGCCAGTTTTAGTTGTAAGGCTCAGTATAGGGAAGCTTTCATAGAAACTCTTAAGTGTGTGTGGCTTAGACACCTTATGGCTGATTTGGTTGTTGGTCTGTCTTCTACCACCACCATCTTTAGTGACAGTGAGAGCACATTCGCAATTGCCAAGAACCCTATGTTCCATGCTCGTGCTAAGCACATTGAGGTGCATTATCATTATGTCAAGGAGAGGTTCTCTGCTAGAGAGATCAGCTTGGCATATGTGCCCATGCAGGAGAACATTGTAGACCTTTTCACGAAGGCTCTACCTAGGAAGAAATTTGAAGCTTTGAACAAATCTTTGGGCTTACATCCTTTTGTGTATTGAATCCACAAATCTTGACACTTCCTTATCTATGAGTTCTAGCTCCTACTTCACTGCATCACTCCCAGGGGGGATTTGTTGATATTCTTAGGTAGTGATGTGTGTGAACACACTAGGACTACTAGGGCACTTTTTGACCTCTTTAAAAGGTCCCCCCCCCCCAGCTTGTATATATGCCTATTGCCCATCTCTATACATTCTAGTGGTAATACATTCAATATTGGGTGTTGTGATCCAAGATTCTTCTTCTTCCTTGTGCTTTTTGCTTGTTTTCGTAGACCTCAGACTCTAGCAACCAACACCAAAATTAGCCAAAAGGCATTTGAGCTACACACACTCAATAGTCATTGTGAAAGTTTCCCTACACTCATCCTCACAACTATAAGTGGCAATGGTAGGGTGCTTCTTGCGCAACCAAGATATGAAAGAGTTACCAAGAATGAAGCAAAATCCTATGGATGGAGCATGAGTATCATGACAACTGGCCTAGTGTGAGTTTAAAAAGGCATGTAAATCTAGCAGTAATGTTCCGCTTTGGATAAAACAATCAAAGGAGCCCCATAACCCTCGAATAGTGAAAGACAACCATCCAATGCTGAAACCTTGGCAACACATAAACCTATTCATCTAAGAGATAGAGAACTGAATATCAAGTGAAGTTATGCATAATTGAAATAAGCATCCACTAGCCTAATGATAAAGAACAACAGCAAATGTATATCAAGCATCATGAAGACTCAATTGTAAATGTGTTTCCATAAGAGTGGAAATAAGTTTGTAATTTTCAAGGCCAAAATGCTGCAATAATGTGTCAATATATTTTGTTTGACACAAATCTATTCCCCCATCTACTTGCACAAAGTGAATGTCCATATAATGATCAAAATGCCCCACATCTGAAATCTCAAAAGGCATCCCAATCTGCCTTGGATTTAGCACTATGCTTGTCATGAGGAGCACTAAGAGGCATTGCATCAACATACACAACAATAATCAAAATTACATCATCTACATGCTTAACATATAAGGTGCTCTTATTTGGACTATTCTTAAAATGATGTGCAATAGAGTAGGCATGTATCTTTTCATACTAAGCATGGTGCTTGCTTCAAATCATATATGCCTTTTTTAGATTGCATAATATGTTTTCATGCCCTTTATGCACAAAATCACGGGGTTGAAATACATATATTTCTTCATGTAAATCACCATTCAAAAATGCAATTTATGCACAATACAAATTGAAAAATGTTTCTTTGATGCAAAATGCTATATTTTGCCCCAAATGGAGCCTTCAAAGGCATGTTTACAAGATGCCTCAATTTTGGGCAAAGAGGATACGATTTCACATTTCTATAAGCATAGCAAACTAGAAAAAATTGTATGAACAAAGCGTGCATGTCAAGGCTCTACATCTGAGATAGCTTGAGAATCTTGAACTGCGCATGCTAAAACATCCACAAATTTTGTATATTCTATGAGCCTATACAACCCTCGACATGAATTATAGAATCATTAATCAAATGGCCATTTGAGAGATCATGAATTGTGCATCTATCATCAATAAATTTGATAACCAACCCAATCTTGGCTAATGTCCAAATTGATAGCATATTTTTCTTGGTCCCTTGCACATGTAAAGCATCTGAGAATGTGAAAGAGCTACCATTAGTAGTAGTGAGAATGAACTTACCAACTTCCATTACAAGAAAGGAGGATTTGTTAGCACATGTGCATCCTTTACCACGTGGTACATGTAGATTAGTGAAAAAACATCCTTGGCATGACATATGGTTAATATAACCTAAATAAATGTAACATTTTTTGTCATCTTCACAAGAGCTTCTATACTCATGTCTCATTGCAAGTAGTATGTCCTTGCTTCCTTGACTTGAGGTGCTTGCATAGTTGCTTTGGCTCCTTTGATTGCCTCCATTCAATCTTCCATTCTTCAGTCAATAATCACTAGCATAGTGTCCTACTTTACCAAAATCATAGCACATGAGAATTTTTGGAGCCTCGGCATCTTCCTCTACTTCTACCTTAACCTCTTCCTTGTGTGTTGGCATTTGATGCATCCTTGTTCTCTTCCGCATTGTTTTGATTGTGATTGGAGTTGTTGTGACCTCTTTCTTTTCCCCTTGAGCCCCTTCTTGAGTTCCTTCCTTTACCTTGACCTGCATATAACATTTGGTTGTGGTTGTCTTTTCCTTTGGTGCCACCAAAGCTAAGCTCTTCTATGACAAGATGGGGGATTAGTTGTTCAATACCTGGATATGCATCTTTCAAGTTAATGGAAGTTATAAAAGGCTTCCATCTTTCGTCTTCTCTCAATCCATTGAGAGTATAAGACACAAGATCTTTGTCTTCAACCGTTGTGCCAATAGAAGCTAAATCATCACTTAGCTCCTTAATCTTCCAAGTATATTTAGCTATGGATTGACTTGAACTTTTCTTGATTGTGTTCAACTCATTATTGAGTTGAAGTTTCCTAGCTTTGGTATTTGTTAAATACATTGTTTCAAGAGCTTCCCAAGCATCCATAGCTTTCTCTTGATGTTGAATATGCCCTACCATGGCATTAGTAATGGCTCCTGAAATGAGGAACATGACTCTCCTATTCCTCTATTCCCAGTCTTTTGCTTGCCTCCTTTGGACTTGGGTGATCCTAGCTTGATTGATTTGAAGTTGAGCATCATCCCAACTCACAATACCCCACAAGCGTTTACCCATTAGGTAGTTGGCCATTCTAAAGTTCCACATGGGATAGTTATCCTTATCCAATTTCTCTACTTGTTGACCCAAGTCAGCCATTGAAGACTATTAAAAACTTTGAGAGTTACCTCAAGTACTTATATTGTCCTTTGCTCTTTTTTGTGAAGCTCCCATTTGTTTTGTAGCTCCTCTTTTGCTTTGTTTTAACTCAAACTCTATTGATGAAGTTGTTGATATATTTACGTAGTAGTGTGTGTGAACACACTAGGACCGGCGGGGCACTTTTTACCCTCTTTAGGAGGTTTTTTTCCCCCACCTTGTATATACGCCTATTGCCCTAATGGGATACTTATCTTTGTACATTCTCTATTGATAAATTCAGTATTGTGTGTTGTGATCCAAGCTTCTTCTTCTTCCTTGTGTTGTTTGTGTGCTTCTGCGGACATCTAACTCCAACAATTGGTATTAGAGCAGGTCGCTGCTTCATCTAGGGTGTCGTTGACACTCCTCCGGTTGTAGTTTCGTAATGGCTTGAATTTTGGTGATCATACTCAGGGTCTTTCCGAGATCAAAACGACCTCGCTTTGTGGTGCTGAAATCGTGATCTAAGCTCGTTTCAGCCTCCCAGTTCACTATCGTAGTGCTTATGCAGGCTATTTTGTCTTTTTGTGCCAAAGGTATATACCAGTTTAGGTTCACCAATATAAGTGTCTCGAAGTCTGCTATAGGTCTAGCAGAATTTGTCTAGGCAATTCTGTTCAACTTTTTGAGATACAGTCAATTTTCTACATCAAGATATTTTAGTCACCGGCCATGGCAGAAAGCAGTGATGTATTCCCTATATTGATTGTTGAGGATAAGTTGGATGGTACCAACTACCCGTTATGGGCTTATATGATGCGACATGTATTAGTTGCAAAAGGACTATGGAACATTGTGCAGGGTGTTGAAAAAACATCTTATCATAGTTGCAAGTGTTACAACTACAGGTACTCAAGCTGATGTAGAAGGTGTTGAAGATGATGATATTCTGCATATTCCTGTTTGTGCTGTGGTTTTTGCTACACCTACTGTAGAGCAGATTCATTGGGATAACAGAGATGCCTACGCACATGCATTGATAGCTTTATCTGTCAAACAAGACATTATTTCTCACATATGCTCTTGCAAAGCAGCTAAGGATGCGTGAGATACTCTTACCACATTGTACCAAGCTAGGAATGAGGCTTGCGTTGCCTACCTCCGAGAACAGTTGGAGAGTGAGCACATGAATGAAGGTGATTCTATGGAGAGTTTTCTAACAAAGATCAAAGACTTGAAGGAAAGGTTGATTTTTGTTGACGATGTTATACCAGATAGCTCACTTGTGTAGACCATATTGAATGGTCTTCCTGATTCATATTAGAGTTTTGCTTCTACTCTTTGATTGATGATGAAAGGCAATCCAAATGCCTTCTCATTTGAGGAGTTCTTCTCTGTTCTGTTGCAGGAAGATCTACCCATGTAGAACAAGTCCATTATGCGTGTTGCAGATCAAGCTTTCCTGGCTAGTCAGAAAGGGCAAAGGAAAATGGAGCTTTTCAGTTAGTAAGTAGAAATCTGCAAATGCTGCAGATTTGAAGAACCAAGATAAAGATGAGAAAAAATCAAAAAAGGAGAAATTGTTTTGCAAGTACTATAAAAGCAATGATCATATCATAAAGAAGTGTGCAAAAATGGGTGCTAAAGAGGCAAGGCTAGAATGGTTGTTGTAGAAGCCTCTACACCAAAAATGGAGTCTACTAACCTTGTGCAGGAACAAGAATGGGTGTTTACTACTATTTGCAGTTTTGACCCATCTTCTCATGAGCAGTGCATGTCTGCAGTAGACGCAGATGTTTGGTACTTTGACAATGGGGGAACCAAACATATTACCTCGCAGCGCAGTTTCTTCTCTTCACTCGAGCCTGCCCCTACAGGGAATACTGTTACATGCTCCAACAACTCCTCTTATCCTGTTATGGGAGTTGGTAAGATCATTTTGACTATTTTTTATGGTAGTTCTTTCACTTTGTCAGATGCTTTGTTTGTGCTAGAGATCAAGAAAAATCAGTTATCCGTTTGTGAATTATCCGAGATTGGCTTGGTTGTGAAATTCGTTGATGATAGATGTACAATTTACCATCTGTCAAATGGCGACGTGATTATTGCTTCTGGCATTTTATGTCGTGGATTGTATAAGCTCATTGACTATGAAAGATCTGTAAATGATTTGGCATGTGTAGTACATGATGCAAAGCTTTGGCATGCATGCTATCGTCATGTGAATTTCGCAAGTTTGCTATGCCTGCTGAAATCTGAAATGGTGTCCTCTTTTCCCATACTTGAGGCACCTACAAAACATGTTTATGAAGGCTATATTTTGGGCAAAATCCAGCATTCCTCCTTTCCAAAAGATGGTTTAGTTTGGGCTACTCAAAAAGTGCAGCTTGTACATAGTGATGTCTCTCGCCCTATGCAGACACCTTCTTTTGGAAATTATCTTTACTTCGTGACTTTCATCAATGATTTTTCCAGGCATGCATGGGTATATCCATTGAAGGCAAAGTCGAAAGTGTTCATGTGCTTCAAAATATTTTTGGTTTTGGCTGAAAATCTGTCACATTGTAAAATGGGCACCCTCCATTCTAATCAGAGAGGAGGAGGGGGGATATATGTCTTCTGATTTTAATGCATTTTTGGTTTAATGTGGGATAAAACACAAGTGTATAGTGCTATATACACCTCAATAGAATGGAGTTGTTGAACAAAAGAACAAGTCACTCATGGAGATGGCGAGGTGTGTTGGAACATGAAGCTTACACTATGCTTGAGGTGGATTTGATCTACATCAAAGGCTATCACGTCGAAAGAATATTCATTGCAGAGTTCTTTTTCATATGCTCATTTATTATATTTTCTTTTGAGAAATTTTTGATGGTTCATTTACCATTGTAAAAGCCTTGAGCTTTACACATGTAAAGGTAGAAAGATAGAGCCCAAATCCCATGAATTTGTGGTGGTTGAAGTTGCATTCAATCAAGCAAATCAAATCACCTAAAAGTAGATCAAACTAGATCTTCAATTTTCCTAGATTGTAGGGAAGTGAATTGATTCCCTCCAACGACCATTCCCACCCTCATTTGAATTCAAATTCAACTTGTAAAAGTCGTGGAACACTCCTAGAGTCTACATAAAGACTTGGAATCACTTGTACGTTACATCGAAGCAATATACATACACTTGTGACCATCATTGTCTTGCTCCTTCGATTCTCTGCATCATCTTCTTCGCCAACAGTAATCTTGTAGAGGCTGGTGCTCTTTCTCCAAAGCTCCAAATTGACTCCAAGATGACTCATTGGAAAGGTATTAGTGTTTTGTGTATGCCTGTCAATTTTCAAATCATTTTTTCAGTAGATTGAGAGAAATCTCAGTTTTTCTGTCTCGGGGTCAATCTCTATATATTCCTAAAAAATAGGAAGTACTACCAGTGAATGTCGCATTCATTCCTATAGCATATTTTGCTTATTCCTTATACTTTTGTGCATTCCATACACTCAACCCTATGTGTTCCCATAAAAGGATTTTTTCTAATTGTAATCACGCTGGTCGCTATGGGCATTTGAAGTTCATTGTCTCTTCCATAGATAGTAAGTTTCTGAGCTAGTCGACCTGCGAACCTATCTGTTTTGTATTGACGCATTCTCCTTGATGCTCCAAAGTACATAGTGCATTTCTTTGCACTTATAGCATACCTATAAGGTCTATTTGAGTCTCCATAAGCTCAAGGGCTGGTCTTGTGCCGGTTGGCTTCACCAAACTTCGTTGCTTCGAAATACAATTTTCTACCTTCGACAAGCTTCTCCAAGTTCTTTCATTGGTATCAGATCTAGATCAAGATGGGTGACGGCTTTCCCTCAATGATTGAGAAGCTTTATGGACACAACTACACGGCTTGGCAAATCAGAATGGAGGCCTATTTGCAAGGTAGAAATCTTTATGGAATTGTAGCAGGTGATGAAGCTATGCCTATTCCAAGATCCATAGGAGGACCTACACAAGAGGAGACAGATAAGCTCACACTTTGGTGCGCAAGGGATGCTCAAGCAAGGTCGTACATACTAAACACTATATCTGACTTTCTATTACCACATATTAGAGGATGCAAGACATCTCAAGAGACTTGGGATGCCCTGGAGACTTTCGTTTTTGCTAGACCAAAGCAAGAAAGAATCATCTTTGGAACGAGTTCAACCAAATGAAGAAGACACCTAAACAAACCATCAGAGAGTTTGTTAACAAGGTCAAGGAGGTTGCGGATTAGTTAGCATCCATTGGAGAGCTGATTGAAGAAGAGGTCATCATGAGACAAATTCTCAAGGGCATTCAAAGTGATAAGCAATGGCAATCCTTCACGACGGCTTATGATCTCATCATGGATGTGCAGACTCCAGACTTCAACATCTTTCTTGGACAACTCTTCAATCAAGAAGCGAACAATAGCATAAAGGAAGGTAACTCTTATCATGGTAATTCAACTAGTGCTCTATATGCAAATAAGAAGGATAAGAAGTAGAAAGGCAAGAAGAAGGAAGAAGATGAAGAAGAGACTTCCCAAGCCAACTTCGCAAGCAAGAGCAAGTGCAAAGGGAAGAAGAAAGGACCAAAGCAAGACAAAGCCAAAGGTCAGAATGTTCAACCTTGTGCAATATGTGCTAAGTACCAACCACACCACTCAGAATCGGTGGTTCAATGGAAGGACCCAGAAAGGAAGTGGAAGAGGTGGATATGGTAGCAATAGAGGCAAAGGTGGACACAACTTCAACAACAACAATAGAAGCTATAATAGAAGGACTACAACAATTATTCAGAAGATCAACCACATGAAGAATCATTGCTTCTCATGAATCTAAGCCACAAAGAAGGTAAAGAAGATGATCATTTGTTCTACATAGATTCACGATGCTTGAATCATGTTGCAGGCAACATTGCTCTTCTATCGGATTTGGAAATTCCAAAGCATAGACATGAAGTGCAAACAAGAGATGACACAAAGCACAATGTGGAGAAGATTGGTAATGTCAAAGCTTCCAATGGCAGGACAAACATTCTGAGTAAGGTTCTCTATGTACCCACTATCACTAAAAATCTAATAAGTGTAAGCCAAATAGTTGAAAACGGCTTGCAAGTTGGGTTCACCCAACATGGAGTTTTTGTGGAAGATCCATGTCAAGGCTTCAAGAAGATAGCCTGAGGTGAGAAGCATGGTAGGCTCTTTACTTTTGAAGTAGGAGAAACCAGGAACATAGCTCTATTCAACTTTGGGTCTCAAACGCTTAGTGAGCTGGAAGTGTGGCATAAGAGACTTGCTCATATGAATGAAAGAACCTTGAAATATATATGCACGGATCAAAGTGTTATAGGACTGCTCAACATATCAAAGCAACACATGATCAACAGGTGTGATGCATGTTAGATTGGGAAGGCACAAAGACAACCATTCAACCACAAAGGCTACATCCACAACAACTTATTGGACTTAGTACATACAGATGTATGGGGACCAAGTCAAGAACCTTCATTGGCAGGATCAAGGTATTATGACTCATTTATTGACGACCATAGTAGATGGATTGTTCTATACTTTATCAAGAGTAAGAATGAAGTGTTTGATTGCTTCAAGAAGTATCTTACACATGTGGAGAATCATACAGGTCGATCACTACAGAAGCTCAGATCTGATGGAGGGGGAGAATACTTCTCCAAAGAGTTTGATGAGTTCTTGCAAGACAAAGGTATCAAAAGGGAAGTGAGTACTAGGTACTCTCCTCAACTAAATGGAATTGCAGAGAGGAGAAACAAGGCATTGGTTGGATCAGCCCAAACAATGCTTGAAGAGAAGAAGTTGCCACATTATCTATGGGCAGAAGCTATTTCAAATGCTGTGTACCTTGTCAATCAACTACCATCCAAATCACTTCAAGGTATGACTCCTTATGAAGCATGGCATGGAAGAAAACCTAGTCTTGGACATTGCAAGGTTTTTGGTTGTTTAGCTTATGTTCATGTACCATCACAAATAAGAGGTAAGCTAGAAGAAAGGGCAACAAAGGCAGTGTTTATTGGGTATGATTGAACTCAGATGGGTTATAGGTTCTTCAATCCTTCAACCAAGCAATTTACTACAAGTAGAGATGTTGTGTTTGAAGAACACAGGTCTTGGTATGATGAAGATAAACAAAAGGTAACACTACCATATGATCTTGATTTTGACTCTCATCAATTAGGAAGCAAGCATGATACACAGGTCCAGGATCCAAGAAGTGATACAAACGATGACCAAGATGAAAGAGAAAAGGATTACAAGCTATGGAAGTCAAGAGGCAAATCAAAGATGCAAGAGGTTGGAGAATGCTCAAAACAAGCACCTAGAAGATCAGCAAGAGAGAAGAAACAACCAGAAAGGTATGGATATGATTCCACATTTGTTACGAAGCATTCAATCTACTTGGCAAAGACTCTATTTCAGAGGAGCCCTCAACCTATGAAGAGGCAAAGGGAAACCCTAATTGGGAAAAGGCCATGAACGAAGAGATAATTGCATTGAAGGAGATGGACACTTGGGATTTGGTTCCATTGTCCCCGAATCAAAAGGTAATTGGTTGAAGATGGGTATATAAAGTTAAAAGAAATTCAGATGGATCAATTTGCAGGTACAAAGCAAGATTATTTGCCAAAGGATGCTCACAAACTCATGATATAGACTGAGGAAACATTCTCACCAGTTGCAAAGATGACTACAATCAGGACATTGATAAGTGTAGCTGCTGCAAGGAATTGGAGACTCCTCCAACTTGATGTGAAAAATGCATTCTTAAATGGTTGGATAAGTGAAGAGGTATACATGTCACAACCACAAAACCCTAATCATCCATCTTATGTTTGCAGACTTAAGAAAACATTGTATGGATTGAAACAAGCTCCTAGAGCTTGGAATTACAAGTTGGTCACATATCTTCAAGATCAAGGGTTCAAAGCTAGCAGCTCAGATCCTTCTCTATTCATCAAAAGGGATCACAATGAGGTGATCTATCTATGTGTATATGTATATGATATTATTGTGACAGGTGATGATCTAAATGGCATTCAAAGGATCAAGAGACACATGCAAGAGGAGTTCAAAATCAGTGACCTTGGTGAGCTCACATATTTCCTAGGTATGCAGGTGATATACACAGATGCAGGAACGTATTTGACTCAAAGAAGATACATTCAGGATCTTATTCTCAAGTTCAAAATGGAGAACACTAAACCTGCAGGTATACCTTTGGAGATGAATCATAAACTTAGTGTCTATGAAGGTGAGAAATTTGAAGACATTAAAGAGTATCAAAGCTTGGTAGGTAGCTTGATATATGCTACTCATACAAGGGCAGACATCTCATATAGTGTGGGAGTGCTTAGTCAGTTCATGCACTCACCGAGAAGACCACACATGGATGCGGCTAAGAGAGTACTTAAGTATCTCAAAGGTACAATCAACAAAGGTATATTCTATCCTTACTCTTCAGATTTGGATATCAAAATCTACTCAAATGCAGATTGGGCAGGAGCTAAGGATGATAGAAAAAGAACATCTGGTTACTTAACATTTGCAGGTTCGAAGCTAGTGTCATGGAGCTCCAAGAAGCAAGGAACAGTTGCTTTATCTTCAATTGAAGTAGAGTACAGAGGCTTGACCATAGCAACTCAAGAGGCAATATGGTTAAAAGCAATGTATAGAGATTTGGGGTTGGTGAGTCCCAAACCTCACATATTTGGAGATAATGTAAGTTCCATGCATCTATCGGCAAATCCTATTTTCCATGCGCGAAGCAAGCACATAGAAGTACATTACTACTTCATCAGGGAGAAGATCATGGCAAAGGAGATTGAGAGTTCTTTTGTTCCAACTGAAAAGCAAGTAGCAGATATGATGACGAACGCACTTGATGGAATAAATCTTTGTAGATTGAAAGCTATGGCAGGTATTCAACCTATCAGAGAATAAAGACTCAATCATACTTTAGCTTGAGGGGGAGCTGTTGGAACATCAAGCTTACACTATGCTTGAGGTGGATTTTATCTACATCAAAGGCTATCACGTTGAAAGAATATCCGTTGGAGAGTTCTTTTTCATATGCTCATTTATTGTTTTTGTTTTTGAGAAAATTTTGATGGTTCATTTACCGTTGTAAAAGCCTTGAGCTTTACACATGTAAAGGTAGAAAGATAGAGCCCAAATCCCACGAATTTGTGGTGGTTGAAGTTGCATTCAATCAAGCAAATCAAATCACCTAAAAGTAGATCAAACTAGATCTTCAATTTTCCTAGATTGTAGGGAAGTGAATTGATTCCCTCCAACAACCATTCCCACCTTCATTTGAATTCAATACAACTTGTAAAAGTCGTGGAACACTCCTAGAGTCTATATATAAAGACTTGGAGTCACTTGTACATTACAGGGAAGCAATATACATACACTTGTGACCATCATTGTCTTGCTCCATCATAGTAATCTTGCAGGGGCTGCTGCTCTCTTTCCAGAGCTCCAAATTGAGTGCAAATGACTCATTGGAAAGGTTAGTGTCTAGTTTGTGCCTCTAAATTTTCAAAGAATTTGGTTTAGTAGATTGGGAGAAATCTCAGTTTCTCTGTCTCGGGCTCAATCTCTACGTATTCCTGAAAAATAGAAAGTACCACCGGTGAATGTCGCATTCATTCCTATAGCATATTTTGCTTATTCCTTATAACTTTGTGCATTCCATACACTCAACCCTATGTGTATCACTCCCATAAAAGGATTTTTCCTAATTGTAATCACGTTGGTCGCTATGGGCATTTGAAGTTCATTGTCGCGAACCTATCTGTTTTGTATCAACTCAATCTCCTTGATGCTCCAAATTACATAGTGCATTTCTTTGCACTTATAGCATACCGATAAGGTCTATTTGAGTCTCCATAAGCTGAAGGGCTGGTCTTGTGCCGTTTGGCTTGACCAAACTTGGTCGCTTCAAAACGCACTTTTCTACCTTCAACAAGCTTCTCCAAGTTCTTTCAAGGTGTATGGTCAAGAGTTAGGCTTTACTAGATAGTTTCTGGGTTGAGGCTGTTATGTGTGTAGCATATGTACTTAACAAGTGTCCCACTAAAGCGGTGCAATCTATCACTCCATATGAGGCTTAGCATGATCGCAAGTCATTTGTTGCACATCTGCATGTTTTTGGTTGTTTGGCATATGCATTAGTGCCTGAGCAACATCATAGAAAAATTGGATGATAAAGCAATAAAATGTATCTTTTTTGTGTATTGTTCTGAAAGTAAAGGCTATCGTCTATATCATCCACATACTAAACGCATTCGGGTTATCTGTGATGTTGTTTTTGTGGAAGATGTTATTCAGCCATTGCTTTCATGTACTAAGGAGACATCTGTTAGCTCCAAAGACATGTATGATACTTTATTGTCTCTGTTTACAGGTGGACAATCTAGTGTTGGTCCTAATGAGGCAACTTCTCAGCCTTTGTATGTTTCATGTGATGATGTAGATGATCCCATTTCTAATGGAGATTTACATGATGCACTTGTTGATGAGAGAGCTAACATTCAGGAGGCAAAAACTAAGCCAAAATGGTTGGTGCAGACTTTGCGTGATAGCAAATTAGATGCACCTCTATCATGTCGTACTGGATTAGGCTCTCATAGTGCCTCTTTTGCATCAAATTGCTATGCTATGGTTGCATCTAGTCTCTATGATGAGAATGAGTGTGTTTCATTTGAGGAAGCACAAAATTCAAAGAAATTGGATGGCTACTATGCAATCTGAATATGATGCTATAATGAAGAATGATACTTGGTGTTTATGTGACTTGCCTCCTTGCATGAAGGCCATTTGCACCAAGTGGGTTAACAAGTTGAAGAGTAATCCTGATGGAATAGTTGATAGGTATAAGGCTAGGCTTATTGCAAAGGGTTATGCATAGGAAAGAGGCATTGATATTGATGAGACCTTTGCACCTACATGCGATATGACTAATGTTTGGAGCATGTGTGCACTTGCAGCCCATCATGGTTGGAATGTACATCAGTTGGACATTAAAACTGCATTTCTAAATAGTGACTTGCATGAAGAAGTGCATGTTTTTCAGTCACATGGAATTGTTGAAAAAAGGCATGAAAACCAGATGTGCAGGTTAAAGAGGGCATTATATGCTTTAAAACAAGCACCACGTGCTTCGTATGAGAAGATACATGCCTATCTGATTGCACATGGTTTTGAGAACAGTCCAACTGAAAGCACCTTATTTGTTAAGTGTGCTAATGATGTACTTCTCATCATTGTTGTCTATGTTGCTGACATGCTGCTCACTCATCCTATTGAGAAGCATCTTGCTGATTTTAAGGCTGATTTGCATGCCTCATTTGAGATGTCTGATTTGGGGTATTTGCATCACTATATAGGCATTCAGTTTATGCACGTTGATGGTGGAATGGCTCTATGTCAAACGAAATATATTGACATATTATTGTAGTGTTTTGGCCTTGAAGACGGTAAACCTATTGCCACTCCTATGGAGACAGGTTTACGATTGAGTCTTCAGGATGCTGGAGATGCATTTGATGTTGTTCTCTATCAGCAGGTTGCTGGATGTTTGATTTACTTATGCATTACTCGGCCAAATATTCAGTTTGTTGTCTCCTAGATGAGCAGGTTTATGCATTGCCGAGGTGTCAAGCATTGGCTGGCGGTTAAGCGCATCTTTTCCTACTTGAGTGGTACTCGGCTACTTGGGTTATTTTATCCTAAGGGAGGGTCACTACCACCAGATTTCAATTCTTTTTCTAACTCACACTAGGCCGGTTTCTATGACACTCATGTGTCTACTAATGGCTTTAGCTTCATGCTTGGTAGCTCATGTATATCTTGGTTGAGCAAGAACCAGCCTAGTGTGGCCACTTCGAGTTGTGAGGCTCAGTACATGGTAGGTTTCACAACTATTGTTGAGTGTGTGTGGCTCAAATGCCTTATGGCTGATTTGGTTGTTGGGCAGTCTTCTGCCACCACCATCTTCACTGACAGTCAGAGCGCATTGGCAGTTGCAAGGAACCCTGTGTTCCATACTCGCACTAAGTAGATTGAGGTGCATTATCATTATGTCAGGGAGAGGCTCTTTTCTATGGAGATCAGCTTGGCATATGTGTCCATGCAAGAGAACATTGCAGGCCATTTCACGAAGGCTTTGCCTAGGGAGAAGTTTGAAGCTTTCCGCAAAGCTTTGGGTTTACTTTCTTTTGTGGATTTATTCCACATTGCTTGGCACTTCTTTATACATGAGTGCCAGCTCCTTGTTCACCACATCACTCCTCAGGAGGATTTGTTGATAAATTTAGGTAGTGATGTGTGTGAACACACTAGGGCCGGGGGGGGGTACTTTTTTCCCTCTTTAGGAGGTTTTTTCCTCGGCTTGTATATATGACTATACCCCTAATGGGCTACTTATCTTTGTACATTCTCTAGTAATACATTCAGTATTGTGTGTTGTGCTCCAAGCTTATTCTTCTTCCTTGTGCTATCTGTGTGCTTCCGTAGACGTCTAACTCGAATAGAAGCTTCAACACCAAGTTTTCTCTAATACAAACTGTGGAGAATGAGTTCTCCTATGCGCAATGAACACGTGTAGTGAACCCTTCTATGGCGAGGACTTGGATAAACAACTACACATCGGATATCTTTCCGCTCTCAATACAAAACTCTAATGGACTTGTGCCTTTAGGGAATCAAAGTAGACAAATAGAGCTTTCTAACAAGCTATAAATGACTTAATTTGGACACACTTTGATTAGAAAATGCAACTGAGTAAGATGAACTACCTATACATATAAGTATGCTAAAGAATTGAACTTCACTCTCTTATTGATAGCTCCCTGAACATATATGCTAGGAGGAAGATATTTAAGACAGAGGAAGTACACACAAGTAGCTTTCCAAAAACTAAAAATCATGTAATTTAGATGAGACTTGGTTAGGAAACGTAACTAACCAAGATAGACCACCTGGGCACACAAGTATAGTGAAAAAATAAACTTCACTATCTGATAGATATCCCATAGAATATAAACCTTTGAAATGATATATTTGAGACAGAAAACATAAATGCAAAGAGCTTTCCAACAAGCTAGAAATCAATCAATTTGGATACATTTTGGTGTGGAAAGTTAACTGACCAAAATAGACTACCTATCTACACAGATGTGTTGAGAAACTAGACTTCACGCTTTGTCTGATATCTCCTAGAATATATAAGCTTTGAAGAAGATATATGACATACAAAACTAACAAAAAGTAAGATTTCAAATGAGTGTTTAATTGCAAGAAATGGTTACATATACACCGAGATATGAGCCTCACAACAGAGCTATGTACAAAATGATGTGCGGCTAGAAGGAGTCTATGGGAACACTAAATGACAAAATGGCTAGATCCGACTATTGGGAGCTCTTGGCTCTTTCTCTCCTTGGTTAGAACGTGCTCCCACTCCACTTTTATAAACAATGACCATGTGAAGAAGTTTGTGCCTCCTTCTTAACTCATCACTTTGCCCACTACATGCCACTTACTACAAGGAAGATATTGTATCTTTTACTCATCATGAATTTTGAGTAGAAGTTTTTTTCTTTTTTTCTTTTCTCTTCTTTTCCTTTATCTTTATATCTGGTAAATTTATCCAAGCATAGCTCATGTGAAAATGAGCTTTTACATTTATCTTCAACATAAGGTATGCACTCAAGTTTTTGCACCTATTTATATCGTTTTTAAAAATAGCAAGTAGATTGTTTATGCATGGATGCTTGGAAGCTTGCATATCAAGCTCAAGAAAGGCTTGATTTAATTTTCATGCATGAAAAGGGAAAAAACATGCAATCACATGAATATAGTCACATGCATTTGCATGCAAGGACATGCATTGGCTTATGATGAAGCATGGTTTTCTATTGATTTTTTGCTAAGTAGTTGAAAAAATATACTTTCCTAATTGTCATCTACTTTTCTAACGCCAATTAGACAGTTAGAGAAAATGCCAAACTAGTTAGTTGCAAAGCTTTTAGTTCCTATGTAGCTCAAGTACCTAGTTCACTTTTTCCCAAAACTGATACTTAGGTATCACATATTAGGGGTCTTTCTTAGGAAAGTAGGCTTGAAGAAAGTCAAGCATTCAATTTTCTTGCTCATTTGAATGGCAAGAAAATAAAGCTACTTGCAAATTTCTTCAATGAATCTTAATCTAGGAAATATTGAATCCTACATCCAAGTAGAGTGATAAAGGTTTCCTTAGATACTTAACCATTTTCTAATGGATGATCTTATTTGATTTTATCCCAAGACATGATCAAAATCAAATAAGCTAAATGGAACTTACACTAATTGAACTTTTCAAGTTCAAAAGATAGTTGTTCTACTCCATAAGTTGCATCTCGTACGGATGCAAGGTGCCAAGAAAAACTATGCAATTTTTGTAAGTTCTCACTTGTTTCCATCCCAAGGAGTTATGAAAATCAAATATTGAATCTTAAAATCAATTGAAGTTTAATCATTGAATAGATGGATCCTAGGCTCCGTGACTGCATCTCAGGTATAGATGCAAAGTCTTAAGAAAAGGGGGAAGCTTGAAAGAAATCTTCCTTTTAGAGGATTAGAGAGTTATTATCAGTTTTGTTTAAGCTAATTGTATCTTAATAAGAAACCTTGGTCAAAGTGATCTTTAGGAATTAGGATACTTCCAGCCATTAAAAAGAAATAGTCTCGTTAACTATTTCAATGGTTAAAAAAGAATATCTTTCAAACAAGCAATAAATCTTTAAGTATTGTTCTTGTCCAAAAGTCAAGAATTTATTTTAAAGATCATTCGAGTAAAACAAATGATTCCAAAATGAATCTTTGGCTTAGTATTACTTGATTCGTTGGTAGGAGTCTAAAGTTCTTGAAAGAAAAATATCTCCCTAGATGTGAGACTAGAATCTTTCAACTAAGTTTAATCGAAAGTAGTTCCCAACACTAGTATTGCTACTAAAGTCCAAATAATGATATAGCATAAAGGTGAATCAAAGATTCTTTGCTTTGGAATCCTAGGCATCAGTGTATGCTCGGACTTGAGTTGAGGGAAAGATTTCTAAAAGTCCCATGGATAAGCAAAGACACTTTTTTTAGTTTAAGAGATATTAGTAATAAAGACTAATTCTTTATTCTAGTCGCAAGGTCAACCAGACTTGATCAAACTTGGCCATGATTGTCAAAGAACTTGTGATTAGAACTACTCTAAAGTTTGCCCAAGTAATGGCAACAAAATTCCTTTTGGGAATTATTCACTCAGGTTCCATTTATCCAATGGGAAAGTGTGAAAAGAGTAAGTGGTTCCAAGTTGGAACAGAGTGAAGAATTCCAAGAGTGTAGCCTGCAACTGTGAAGATGGTACTTAACTCTGTGGAAGGTAAAACATAATGTTTGCCTAACCTTAAAGGGAATTTGGTAAAAATCTCGAAAGCATGAATGGATGCTTAGACTTAAGCAATATAGATATTCCTTAAAAAATCCTCGAAGTAGCTACTTAAAGCTTTATTTAGAAAGGAATCTAAAGATAAGAAGTAAAAAGCTCTTATCACTACGAATTGGCTAAGAGTAAACCAATTGGACTTGAATCTGTGTAAATTGAAGTACTTGGAATTCTAACTAGTTTTCATTTGAAGACCCTCGCAAAGAGGAATAGATATTCTATCAAGAGGCAAAGCACGTGATTGTATGACACTCATGTGAAGGACTCAAAACGTAGAATATCAAGTTTTGAACCAGAAATGGTTTTAAATCCACCCTTATTTTTCATTCACTACTTTGTACTTTGACCAGTTTATCGAAATCCAAAGTGAGAGAGTGTTTTGAATCATTTGGCCAAGGATGCCACCACAAAGATGAGACATGTTCTTCCAGTTCTAGAACATGCACATGTTCTTCTGGTTTTAGAACATGAGGCTCCGGGGTTGCCTATGGTATTTATATACATGTATTCTCGAGGAAGAAAATATTTTGCAAGGGGGAAGAATGTAATAAAGTGATTCTATTATCTAGGGGTCTTTCCAGTTCAAACAAATCTAAAATCGGACACTGTTTGGTCACCCATGTGCATGACCAAAGATTTCAAGTTTACACTTACTACGAGGTCATGTGCTCTTCTAAACACGTAAACAAGTTAGCCTAGTGTTTAAGTCTCAAGTGTGTGAAGAATGAGGTCTTGGGTTCAATCCCTATGGCCTACATGGGGAGAGTATTTTGCTCAAAAGAGATCTAAAGTCTTCTAGAAGCACCTACTTGAGTTAACTCGAGTGAATTGGTACACTTGGCATACATGCAGTTACATGGCCGACAATATCCGCTTGCCCCTGGAGAGAGCTATATATAGAGGAATTTGGTGGGAAGGGGATTTATCTCTCTAACATGTTGTGGTCGTAATCTTGCAGTGTCTGTGAAGAAGGTACCAGTAGAGATTCAAAGAAATACACAAAGTGTTAGAAAAGGTGAAGTGTGTTTGCTAATGTGTGACTATGACAAGATACACAATAAGAGAATGAGAGAGTGAAAGAAATTTCGTGAAGAGATTTAGTGAAAGAGATTGAGGAAGAGAGTTGGAGAATGTATGTAGGCTAAGTGTTTCTTTCAAAGAATGAGAGAGAGAGAGAGAGCAAGAAGATGGAAGAAGAAGAAGAAGAAGAAGAAGAAGAAGAAGAAGAAGAAGAAAAAGAAGAAGAAGATCAAGAGCCATGAAGGAAAAGGGAACTACGAACTTCAAGATACTTTGATCTACCTTTACCGCAAGGAAGATGAAATTATCTCAAAAGTACACTTGAACCATGGAATGGAAAAAAATACACATAAATGACACCATTACTAGAAAAATAAAGAGGGTTGAATCAATGCATAGGAAACCCAAAAAAAAACCCTTAGTTATATTTCCCAATTATTCTACTTTGTTGAGGTTAGTATTCTATTCATTTCTTCTATCATACTTCCTCTTACAATACATTAACAAAAAGGGAATATCATACTTTTCTGAATCAATAAATTGGATAATATAAAGGCATTTGGTGTGTTATTACAACCAATGAAGGAACATTTCCATGCCATACTCTTTTGTATCTTCTAATATCATATTTTCTTCAAGCTCAATATTCTTCTCCTCCTTGAGATATTGTATTTCTTATGTTGCTCCTAGGGTTCATTCTATTAGTAAAGACTGCCTTATTGGGGTAAACTCTTCTTACATGATTATAGGATGTGATGAATCATCATTGATTAAGGAGATCTAAGGAGCAATGATTTTTGATATTTTCCTTTGCTAACACTATGAACTCCAAAAATACAATTCATTCTTTGTGTGGAGGTCACTATTGATGCAATAGATGAAATACAAATCAATCTCCTCAATTATTAAATGTCAAACTCCTATCTCCTTGATAGACTAGCTTCGAGTTTCCCATGACACACTTTTGGGAACATATACTTGGGACATATCAAAACCAAACATTTCATTCATGATTTACTCCGTAGAGGTTGTTGATTACCCACAAACTAAAATGGAGTGATAATTACTCATGTTATTTGGAAAGTATGGAGACTCTTCTTAATCATCAATACCTAGTCCCTACCCAACACCTAGAGTACCCAATATCTAAATACATAATATCTCCTCATCATGAATTATTTTAGGATCACACCAAGCATAATAAACATCTTTAAGGGCATTCTTTAGTGAGAAAAATACACACTAAACATTAGCTCATTGCATGGATATTTCCATCGAATTGAAACCTCTTGAGCTTCAATAGACAATACAAGGCCTCAATGTATGTATAGTTTATATTCATACTCCAAATAATATTGAAAGAAGGATTCAACATGCTAAACACTGTGATATGTGCATGCCTACATACTTCCAAAACTCCATACTAGTCTCTCATAGAATCTCCACCACACACCTTATTACAGTTCCATTCAAATAACGGGAGTTCTTTTGTTCAATATACAATATGAAAAATTTTACAGTGGGTGGAGTCTTATTCTCATTAAATAAATAAGTCATCAACTTATGAACATTTGGAAATATTCTATTTTGCCCATCCTAAAAGTGGTATGTTATAGATCTAGATTGCCTTTCCATTTATAATGATCCAACATATGTGAGATTCAACTTTTCTCCTGAGCTCTTCAACTTATTTTTATACACCAAAACCCATTCCCCTATTAGAAAATATTTATGATATATATATATATATATATATATATATATATATATATATATATATATATATATATATATATATATATATATATATATATATATATATATATATATATATATATATATATATCCATCCACACTTGTTTTATCCTCTACAACAATTCTATAATATAAGAAACTACCAATCTATCTTCTTGTAGTTGAAAAATATCTGTTTAGTGCTCCGCTGTAAATAATCCTATATGAAATCCATAGTGCATAGATATTTGCATGCTAGAAACAATAAACTCCGTGGGAAAAAAGGCCTCCAACCCATACATTTAGTGGAAACTTATGAATTCCATAAATGATTACATATTCGAAATCAAAGAAGTTAGTGATGCATTAGGATTTATATGTTGTCACATAAATGATGATGATCTAGTTGCGAATACCTTGAAGGCACTTAGGGATGATGAGAAGTGGAAGCTTTTTACAACATTTGTGTATGGTAGAGACATGCTTCCGAATTTTGAGTAGTTGGTGGACTTGACGGTTAGTGAAGAAATGAATACTAGAGGCTCAAAAGCAAAGGGAGATGAAGTGCAAGCCTTCTATGCATGTAAAGGTAGAGGAAGAGGAAGAAATCAAGGTAGAAGAAGATCAAATGGTGACTGTGATCAAGACCAATGGAGAAAATACTCTCCACCTATAGGAAAAGGCAATCTCAAAGGAAGAGGAGGAAGGTCAAATAAGAATAGAGAAAATTGGAATTTAGAAGGATGCTTCATTTGTGGTTAGTATGGACACTATGCAAGAGACTGCTATCAAAGGGAGAAGACAAATTCAATCTATAAAGGTCAAGATAATTATGCATCTACTTCAAATGAAAATCAAACTTTGCATAATTACCTTGACCTTTATAGATTGAATTATGCATCTATGCAGGTAAAGGCAGAGGAAGAGGAAGGACCAAGGTAGATGAAGATGAAGAAAAGGTAGAGAATCAATGGGTGATTTTGATCAAGACCAATGGAGAAAATACTCTCCGTCTAAATGAAGATGCAAGATCAAAGGAAGAGTAGGAAGGTCAAATAAGATTAGAGAAAATTTTAATTCAAAAGGATGCTTCATTTGTGGCAAGTATGGATGCTATCCAAGAGACTATTATCAAAGGGAGAAGACAAATTCAATCTATAAAGGTCAAGGTAATTATGCATCTACTTCAAATTAAAATAAAGGTTTTCTAGCCACGATGCACATGAGTGACTACAAGAAACAAGATAAAACACTTGGTAGATTGATAGTGGGTGTGTTGGTAAAATAGAAACCAAGCCCACATACTTGGTTTATTGGCATAACCCATATGTGGATGTTTATGATCAGCCTCTTGTAAAAGGTCCTTCACTTTTACATTTGTAAAAGTATTCTACAACCAGGTGGAGTTCGGAAGGTTTAAATCATGATTCATTTGGTAGTTGATTGATGGAGAATATATTGTGAACTTTAGGATTCACTTTTAAGTAGACCTTTTGAATTTGAATTCAAACTTTGGCTCCAAACACACCTATAAAAAGAGGATCAAATGAGGCGTGTGTTATCTCAAGTCCACGAGATCATTCAGAAGGGTTTTTGTTTTGATTTGAGAGCTCATCTCATAGCTCATTCAACTATCACACATTGAGCAATATATGATTGGCAATAACATTGTCGTTGTATAGGATTTAATATACATATTATCATTGCATTCTCATTTCACTTCTCTGCTATGACTACATCAAAACAATGACTTTCTAAGAGATTGTTCTCAGCGTATGATTGATCATTTTTCATGATTTAAAGCATGGTAGATTCAGCATATTGTATAGTATATGACTACAAAGTCTCATTATCATTGCCTCTCTAGATCGTGAGATATGAACATAGCACCCCATAATTGTTGGGAAGGTTTTGTGATTTGCTAAACACCCCTCGCATCATTTTTTATGAAATCACTCATGATTGGTAGGTATCTAAGCCATTTAGATTCTTCGAAAAGGAATTAAGCTAATTGGTGACATGCTTAGAGAACTGTTCAAAACATTCAACAAGTGTATAAATAATAATAGCAAGTTTCTTTTATCTTTGATCAATTCCTATCTATCGTTTTTATCCATTGATTGGTGGATCACGTTCCAAACTACATATGTGATTATTTATGATCATTAGCATGCTAAGGAGGCCCACTACACTCTTCCACAATTTTGCTTGGCTGGTGTGATGCAGGTTTAAGCAATACCTATTCATCTCTAAAGATTATCGTCCATCTCCTCCAACAGTGGTATCACAGCAACAACAAGCAAGATGGGAGATCGATTTCCATCCATCATTGAAAAATTGGATAGAAACAAGTACTCAACATGGTCACTAAGAATGCAAGCCTAGCTTCAAGGGACAAGTCTATATGGATACATCTCAAGAGATGAAGAGATGCCAACATTCACGAGCAAGCATCAACCCACATGGGAAGAACAAGAAAGGTTGACCACATGGTGTGCAAAGGATGCTCTTGCCAAGTCTTATCTACTAAATGCAATCTCTGATTTCTTGTTGCCTCACATTAGAAATCACAATTTAGATTTGAGATTGAATACACAAGGAACATAGCACTATTCAATTATAGGAATCAAACCCTACCTGAGCTAGAGATATGGCACAAAAGGCTAGGACACATAGGAGAAAGAACACTAAAGCAAATATGTAGGGATCAAAGTGTGCCTGTCATTCCCAATGTGACAAATGAACACATGATATACAATGTGGGTCATGTCAACTTAGTAAAGCTCACAAGCAACCATTCAACAGAAAGGTTTACATCCATGAACACTACTTGGATCTTGTACACACTCATGTGTGGGGTCCTAGCAAAGATCAATCAATCTCAACTTCAAGGTAATATGTATCATTTGTAGATGATTACAGTAGATGGACAATCCTTTATTTCATGAAGCATAAGCATGAAGTATTTACATGCTTCAAAATGTATTTGGCACTAGTTCAGAACCAAATAGGTAGAAGCTTGAAGAGGATCAGATCTGATGGAGGTGGTGAGTATTTTTCACCTGAATTTGACTCATTTTTACAGGAAAGGGGCATAAAGAGGGAAGTAGCAACAAGATATACTCTTGAGTTGAATGGGGTAGCAGAGAGAAGGAATAGGTTAATAGTTGAAACTACTAGGTCAATGCTTAATGAGAAGATGCTACCTAATTACATATGGCAAGTGGTTATCTACACAGCCACTTACTTAGTTCATTGTCTCCCATCGAAATCCTTGAGTGGAATGACACCCCATGAAGCATGGAATGACAGGAGACTCTCATTGGACCATTGCAAAATATTTGGGTGCATTGCTTATGCACACATTCCCTCGCAAATTAGAGGGAAGCTTCACCCTAAAGCTGAAAAATATATATTCATTGGGGATGATCAAAACTGGAAGGGCTCTAGGCTATACAATCCCACGAACAAAGCATTTATAGTTAGTAGGGATGTAGTGTTTGATGAAAGTAGTTCATGGTTTGAAGATGATTGCAAGAAGATCAAGTTACCTTATGATTTGGAGAATGTCTTTCCAACTCTCATGCAAGAAAATTAACAATTACCAGAAGATGTCAATTCAGAGGATGATGAGCGGATTGACTTCAAGGCTTGGAAGTCAAGAGGCAAGACCAAATTTGGAAGACATATCAGATTCCTCCAAAACTGAACTGAGGAGATCTCAAAGGAAAAGCAAAAAGCCCATAAGGTATGGCTATGATACATCATTAGTCACCAAGTACTCTGTGTATATCACCAAGGACTCTATGAAAGAAGAACCTTCTTCGTTTGAAGAGGCTATTAAGAGGAAAGAATGGAGAGAATCCATGCAGAAGTAGAAGCACTTGAAGAAAACCATACTTGGGACCTAGTTCCCAAGAACCTAATTATGAAGGTAATGGGATCCAGGGGGGATGTATAAAATCACAAAGAACTCAGATGGTTCTTTAAATAGGTACAAGGCAATACTAGTGGCAAAGGGGTTTGCTCAAACCCATGGATTCGACTATGAAGAAACCTTTTCACTTGTGGCAAAGACACCTACAATTAGGGTCTTGGTAGGTGTTGTTGCCTCTAAAAACTACAATCTATATCAGCTAGATGTCAAGCATGCAAGGACTCAGCACATTGAGCTGCACTATCATTATGTAAGGGAAAGATTGCTTAGCAAGGATATTCAACTATCCTATGTATCAACTCATTTACAATGTGGAGATATACTCACAAAGTGTTAGGATGGAACCAAGATGAACACATTCAAATTGATGGTTGGTTTGCAAGAAATTAAGGAGGAATGAAGTCCAAGCATGCTAGGCTTGAGGGGGATCTGTTAGTGCAATTGAAACCAAGCCCAAATAGTGAGTTTATTGGCATACCCATATGTGACTTTATATGATCATCCTCTTGTAACCACGTGGAGTTACGAAGGTTTAAATAACAATTCAATTGGTAGTTGATTGATGAGAGAATATATCCTATACTTTAGGATTCACTTTTAGGTACACGTTTTGAATTTGAATTCAAACTTTGGCTCCAAACACAACTATAAAAAGAGGATCAAATGAGCCAGGTGTTATCTCGAGTCCATGATATCATTGTTAAGGGGATCCATTGTGAATTAAGAGCTCATCTCATAGCTCATTCATCTATCACAAATTGAGCAATATATGATGGCCAATGACATTGTATTACTATAGGATTTAATATACATATTAACATTGCATTCTCATTTCACTTGTCTTCTATGATTACATCAGAATGTATTTGTATGTATGCCTATGTATATACATGTGTATGTGTATATATATATTATGTGTGTATATTTGTATATGTGTAAATATTTGTATGCATGTGTAAAAACCCCAAAACCCTAATCCTAAAGACCTAGACCTAAAAAATGTGTATGTGTGGGTATGCATATGTGTATCTATGTATAAACCCTAAAACCCTAATCCTGAAGACCTAGACCTAAAACATGTATATGTGTGTATGTGTGTATGCATGTGTATATATATGCGTATGTGTATATGTATTATGTGTTTATTTGTGTATATGCATGTGTGTATATATGTAAAAGCCAAAAACACTAATCCTAAAACCCTAACCCTAAAACATGCATATATGTGTATGTATATGTCATGTGTGTATATGTGTATGTGTGTATGCATGTATATATATATATATACACACACACACACACACACACACACACACACATATATATATATATATATATATATATATATATATATATATATATATATATATATATATATATATATATATATATATATATATATGTGTGTGTGTGTGTGTGTGTGTGTGTGCGTGTGTGTGTATGTATGTGTGTGTGTATGTGTATATAAAAACTCTAAAACCCGAATCCTAAAGACCTAGATATAAAACATGTGTATGTGTGTATGTGGGCATGCATGTGTGTGTGTATATATATATATATATCTATATATATCTATATATATATATATATATATATCTATATATATATATATATATATATATATATATATATATATATATATATATATATATATATATATATATATATATATATATATATATATATATATATATATATATATATATATATATATATATGTGTGTGTGTGTGTGTGTGTGTGTGTGTGTGTATGTGTAGATGTTTCTATGCATATTTACATGTATGTAAAAACCAAAAATCCTAATCCTAAAAAGCTAACCCTAAAACATGCATATGTGTGTACGTGTGTATGTATATATGATGTGTGTGTGTATGTGTATGTGTGCGTATGCATGTGTCTATGTGTGCATGTGTGTATGTATTATGTGTGTATATGTGTTAAAGTCAAAAACCCTTATCCTAAAAACCTAACCCTAAAACATGTATATGTGTGTATGTGTTGATGTATATGTGACATGTGTGTGTGTATGTGCATCTATCCATGTGTGTGTATATATATCGGAGTGTGTATATATATGCGCATGTGTATGTAATATGCATGTGTGTATGTATGTATGTGTGTGTGTACATGCATATGTGTGTGTATGTATGTATGTATATGCATGTGTGTATGCACATATGTGTGTGTATACATATGTGAGTGTGTATGTATATGTGCATGTGTATGTAATATGCATGTGTGTATGTATGTACGTGTGTGTGTACATGAAAATATGTGTGTATGTATGTACGCATATGCATGTGTGTATGTATACATGTGTGTGTACATATATGTATGTATATGTGTGTATACATGTATGTATGTGAGTATAAGTATGCATATGTGTGTGTATGCATATGCATGTGTGTATGTAATATGTGTTATCAGGACCTTCAGTGCACACACACACAGAGGCAGAAAGAAGACGAAACAGGAATCAAAAACAGAGAAACAATCGATGCGATATTGGGTGGAGTCTCCCCCCATGTACTCTGATGGACGAGTCTCTCAGAGTACACGTATTTATAGGTTTATTTCTATTATGTTTTGAAAATATAGGTTACATGAGGGTCATCACTTTTAGAAGCGTCTTTTTAGGAAAAAGTACTTTATTTACAAAAGGCGTTGCTTTCTAAAGCGAACCACTACTTTTACAACAAGATAAACTTAAATATAGCTATTTTGGAAGTCGTCGATTTAGTCCTCAAATTTATTTATTTACATGCATTCACTTGTAGCCACGCCCTCATGGCTCTTCACCTGCTAGATCAAACACAACCACATTAAAACCTTATGGACATTTAAAACATCAAAAATCCATTTAACCTTCCATGATTCCATAATATACAACATGGTCCCAGTTGACAAGCAATTGACCTCAGTTGATAAATATAAAAATAGACATGGATGATCAGTCCCATGTCCCATCACTGAAGAATATTAAGCATGAACCTTGTAAAACACATGCATGGAATTGGAAACCTAAAAGTTTAATGCAATTGGGAATGATATGCAGAAATTAAATGATCATAGTGAGGTGATAAGGAAGTCTTAAATAAGTCAATATTCTAATTCATTTTCAAAAATATATCTAATGTATGATCCTACATACTAAATTCTATGTGTAAATGCATTACATATAATCAAAGAAAATTAGACTAGCAAAAAGATTGTTGTTGTTGATGTGGCTTCTGCAAACAGATCCTCTTGATAATCAATTGATACTCATTCTCCACATCATGACCAAAGGCAATAGCTTCATGAAGCAATGTAGGCTGGCATAAGCGAAGCTTTGCTTGAACCTCCTTATCTATCCCATCATCATAATTCTTCTTCATAGGCATTGGAAACATCTTCAAGCAAGCGAAGAGTTACTAAGTATTGGTAGAACCCGTCTATATAGGTTGTAAATGTATCACCTTCCATCCATGTAAATTTAGCCCACAATTGTGGAACATGTAGGTGGAATTATAAGGGTAGAAAAGAATCCTTAAACTATTCTTGAAAGGCCTTCCATGTGCTTGGACAATCTTCACTATGACAAAGACCATTCCACCAAATTTGATCTCTTCCTACTAAATAATTGGTAACAAACTTGACTTTGGCTATCCTTTCGTCCATGAAATATGGAGAATTGGAAGTTCTTAGCACCTATCTTAGAACTTGCACCTTCTTCTTGTGCAGTGATAATCGCTTTCACCACTCTGATTAAGCTACTTTGTACTTTTTGGAGCATAGCATTGCATTCCTGTACAGCTTGTTGAGTTGCTTGAAGTTCTTGTTGCATAATCTCTAATTGTTGTTTAAGTGAGACCCCAGATAAGGGTGAATTGCCAAAATCCTTCATTGTTGTAGGGTCCATATCTAGAGAAAGAAATCCCTCTTTCAAGCTATGTTGAATCCTCAATCCAATAGATTAATTAAAAAGCTTTTTTTGAGAGCTTTCCAACGATTTATTATATGCTAGAATTCGAGTTATATAGTGAAAGTTATGCCCTTTTTGTGGTGCACTCCCCTTGGAAAATCAACGGGCGCGTCCACATGTGTGAGCTCAAGTTGGGAATTGTAAAAGGAAGAGGGAGGTGAAAGTTGATGTAAATATGACAAAAGGGAGATAGAGTGATAACTCAAAGAGATGGAGTAGTGGTTAAAGTACTTCCCTTGTAAGTAGGAGGTTGTGGGTTCAAATCCTCCTACCTTAGGGAATCTAAAACTCTCTATTCCCACTCAAAATTAAAATTGCCTCACACGTAGCCAACGACTGTCGACGATCGCCAAGGGAGCCTTGGGTGTGAATGTTGCCAATGTATTGCCTAAGTTCTTTGCCTTAGTCCATGCTTTAGTCGACGCCTTGGAGTAAGCGGAAGGACTAAACGTAGGGATAAACATAGGTTCTGGTTCTGGAATTGAAACTGAAACTCAAACTGAAACTAAAACTGAGACAGAGACAGAGAGAGAAGCAGAAGCAGAAGCGGACACGGACGCAGACGTGGACGTGGACGTGGATTCGGATTTGGATTTGGATTCGGATCACGAGCAGAGAACGCAAACAGAGCGGATGCAGATCGCGAACAGAGAACGCAAACAATACCCTTGACAAACAATCCCCTCTGGGTGATACGTGTGAGGCTCTAATACCATTGTTATCAGGACCTTCAGTGCATGCACACATAGAGGCAGAAAGAAGAGTACACATATTTATAGGTTTATTTCTATTACATCCTAAAAAATAGAAGTTACATGAGGTCCGCCGCTTTTAGAAGTGCCTTTTTAGGAAAAATTACTTTATTTACAAAACACGTCGCTTTCTAAAGCAAACCACTACTTTTACAACAAGATAAACTTAAATATAACTATTCTAGAAGTCTTTGATTTAGTCTTCAAATTTATTTATTTATGTGCATCCACATGTATCCATGCCCTCATGCTTCTTCACGTGCTAGATCAAACACAACCTCATTAAAACCTTCTTGATATTTCAAACATTAAAAATCCATTTAACCTTCCATGATTCCATAATATACAACAATATGCATGTATGTATTTATATGTGTGTATGCATATACATGTGAGTATGTAATAAGTATGTGTATGTATATGCATGTGTGTATGTTATATGTATGTGAGTGTGTATGTAATATGTATGTGAGTATGTGTATGCATATGTGTGTATGTATGTATGCATCTCTCTCTATCTCATTCTCTTTCTATTTCCTATCTCTCTCTTTCATCTCTCTCTCTATGTCTCTCTTTCATATCTCTCTCTCTCTCTCTCACTCCCCTCTCTCTCTCTCTCTATGTTTTCTAGATCGCTCTCTTTCTTTCATCTCTCTCTCTATGTCAATCGAAAGCAAAAAAATCACTTACATCCATGTAATTGTTTGGAGTGTTATTGTCAAAGTCCACTTAATGTTGTCCTTCACTGAATTCCAAAGAACTAACACAAAAAAGCTCCTGCAAAACTAAAGAGAAGAGAAATTAGAAAAGGGAAAGTGCAAAGAAAGAGAAAGGGCACTATAGTATATGCAATACTTACCAAAATTTCAGATCTAGAGAAATAAAGATGTGTCTGTAGAGAAAGAGAGAGAGAGAGAGAGAGAGAGAGAGGTGTGTACACAATATGCTCTGAATGTAGGTCGCGCGTGCAAACTGAATAGTGGTAGAATTTTGTTCAAAATGCGAGCAAATGTTGAGTTTTATCTCTCGGGTTTGATTAAAACGTTGCATCAGTATGAGCGTCGGTATAAGCGTGAGTATTGGCATAGGTATAAGCGTCGGTATAAGTGTTGGTAAATTCCAGTAAACTACCGACATGTATACCGATGCTGATATCGATGCCGATATACCAACGATTAAATGACTATCCATATTGCCTCCATGGTTTTTTGAGCATTTTCAAGGGTCATACTGATGCCGAGGAATGACCCTGGGTATGGACAACATCAGTATGCCACTCATATGTTGTAGTGCATGAAGTGTACTAGGCTAGATGGAGGGGGAGAATACTTCTCTCATGAGTTTTCTGATTTCTTGGAAAGTAATGGTATCAAAAGGAAAACCACATGTAGGTATACACACCACTAAAAAATGGTGTAGAAGAAGGAATAGATTTATTATAGAGTGTGCCATGGAAACGATGAAGGAGATGAGTATGCATAATTGTTTTTAGGCTAATGTAGCAACCACATCCATTTCTGTCATGAACAAAGCTCCCAAATGAGGTATAGATGCTACTAGACCTTATGAAGCTTAGTACAATACAAAGCTAGAAATTTCACACTTGCACGTTTTTGGTTGTAATTTGTAGGTATTGATTCAAAATGAAATAATGACAAAGCTTTATGATAGGTCAAGAAGGTGTGTCTTTATAGGATATGGGAGAGAACATGAAGAACTTTGTAGGAGGTACAAAATTAAATTTCAAAGTGACAAAGTTTGGTCGAACCAACTAGCAGAGGACGAGCCCTTGAACCTATATAGAGTCAAATCGACCTTATACCCAGGTGATTAGCGCAATAAACTCCACTATGTACTTTGGAGCATGAGGAGAAAAAAATTATACAAAATAGATAGGTTTGCACATTGACTGGAACAAAAATCTAGCTATGTTGGGATGAAATAGTCAAATTCAAATGCTCATGTCAACTAGCATGATTACAATTGAGAACCTTCATTTTGGAGGGATGATGGAAACATATTTGAGTGTCAAAAATGTACAAGATTACAAGAAATAAGCAAGATATTCTTTTGGAATTAACTTAGTACTCAACAGAGGTACCCCCTATTTTTCATGGCTATGTAGAGATATATTTTGAGTCACCAAAATTGAGCTTTCTCAAAATCTATTAAACTGAATGGTTTGATATGTTTCACACAAGAAGAATACACTAATACCTTTCGAATGAATGCTCACTAATTCCATTTGAAGCTCTATAGAGAGACCAACAGCCTTTGCAAGTTTGTTGCTGTTGAATGGTGTACAGAAACGAAGGAGCAACACAATGATGATGCAAAGTGTGTATATATTGCTTTATTGTATCGTACAATGGTTTGGAAGTCTTCATGGAGACTCTTTAAGTGTTCCATGACTTTTATAAGTGGAGTTTAAGTTCAAATCAAGGCGGGATATTTTGTTGAAGAGAATCAATTCATTTTCCTTCAATATTTTAAAAGTGAAGATCTCATTTGATCCACTTTTTGGTGATTGATTTATTGTCAAGATAAACCATCTCAAATTCATGGAATGTGTCTATTTTTCTTCTTTCATATGTGCAAAAATCGAGGCTTTTACATTGGTTTTGTAATCCCTCGATCATGTAGGTATGTAATCAGCCAATAATTCCAAGCAATAGTAGCTGGTTTCAATCCATACAATACTTTCTTAAGTCTTCAAACATAAGATATATAATTAGAGTTTTCAAAACCTCGAGGTTGTGACATGTATACCTCTTCAATTATCCAACCATTTGGAAATGCCTTTTCACATCAAGTTACAGGAGTCTCGAAAACTTATCAATGTTATAATTGTAGTCATTTTTGCAAGTTCTGAGAATGTTTCATCATAGTCTATACCATGGGTTTGTGAGCATCCTTTGGCAACTAATCTTGCCTCACACCTGCAAATTGATCCATTTAAGTTTCTTATGAGTTTATGTACCCATCTAAAACCAATTGTCTTTCCATTGGGTGAGATTGGAACCTAATTCCAAGTGTCCATCTCCTTTAATGCATCTAATTCTTCTTTTGTATTAGCCCTTTGCCAATTAAGGTTTCCCTTTCCCTCTTCATAGGTTGAGGGTTCTTCTGAAATAGAGTCCTTTGCAAAGTATATTGAATGCTTTGTAACAAATCTAGAATCACATTCATACCTTTTCTGGTTTTCTTTCTCTCTTGTTTACTTTCTAGTTGCTTCCTTGGAGCATTCTCCACACCCTTGCATTTTTGCTTTGCCTCTTCACTTCCATAGCTTGTAATCCTTTCCGTTTCACATTGCTCATCATTTGTTTCACTGCTCAGATCCTAGACCTGTGTATCATGCTTGTTTCCTAGTTGGTGGAAATCAAAATCAAGATCATATGGTAGATTTACCTTTTGTTTGTTTTGATCATACCAAGACGTGTCAATCAAAAATAACATCCCTACTTGTCATGAACTACTTGGTTGAAGGATTATAGAACCTATAACCCATTTGGTTGAATCATATCCAATAAAGACTACCTTTTTTGCCCTTTCATCTGGATTACCTCTAATTTGTGAATGTACATGAACATCACCTAAACAACCGAACACCTTGCAATGTCCAAGACTAGGTTCTCTTCCATGGCATGCTTCATAAGGAGTCATATCTTCGAGTGATTTGGATGGTAGTCTATTAACAAGGTACACAATAGTTGAAATAGCCTCTGCCCATAGATAATGTGGTATCCTCTTTTCTTCAATCATTGTTAAGGCTGATTCAACCAATGTCTAGTTTATTCTCTCAAGAATCCTATTCAGTTGTTAGGGTATCTTAGTCTTGGGCAAGTTGAGTTCCAAATCCAAGTTTTCAATGGTTCTATGTGAAACTATACAACACCACCCATGGATATGAGGTTAACCTTCATGAGAAGGACGCATACAGCAAAGTCATAAAGCGTCACTGGAAGGCATATCTGAAACTTGAAGGATAATGTAAAAGACATCACCGGTGGTGACATCAAATATGATACTCGCAAAATGTAAGCAACAAAGAAGAAGAAGCATTAAGTACCTCATCCTCTAAAAGAATGAACACAAAGCTTTTCGCACCTTTAATTGATAACAATAATTGAAAACTTGAATGAATCCGCCAAAACAATCATCTGCATCTCTGTCCATCATTGTTTTTTGATGGCCTGCAACTTCATCAATCCATGTGCGCATCAGCTATAGGAAGCTATGTACATCAAAACCAGATTGATCATGCTACATGAGACGATTGCAATTATATGGTGGTCAATGCCACAAGACACGATTTCAATTATATGAGAACAATCAATGAATTCCTTCTTCAGCCCTACGTCCAAGCAGAATACAGTCATATAAAGCGCTAAATTAAAGAGTCTTAGACCAAAACAACCTTCAGACTATCGTCAAGCCATCGAGTATTTTCCAAGGTGCTACCTATCCAACAATAACGTATTTAGAAACACAAAAAGCCTTACAAACCTGCCATCTATATGAGTCAGTTCGGGAAATCGACCACGAAAAAAGTACGCATTACACTGAATCTCCGCATAAGATATCAAAATTTACCATGTTCACAAAATCCATGGTGATCGGATAAATAAGAGGGAATGATCTTTTGGGTGCTCATGATACCCTGCTCTTCTTGTGCATGAAATCTATGTGCTGGCTGAAGCTGCTTAGCAATCGAACAAAGTCTTCGTACTTTTGAGCAGCGGTAGACACATACTACGGGAAGAAATGTACTTTTCTTTCTCGATGTGACTTTCTCGGATCAGATTAGAGAGTACATATGCGTTCATTTCTGCATGTCGCGCACGAAGCTCAACGTTGACTATGACAAAGATCTCTCACAAGGACAAGCACATCCACAAGCACACTGGATTACTTCCCTACGATATGTGCTGGAATAATAGATTGAATTTCAAATAACAATCAACAGGAAATCCACGCTATGAAAGTTATAAACTATTCAATCTACACAACCTTCTATGAACGTGTTCATTATCTCTCTATAATCATCGTCTCGAGTATTCATCTTCGCCTCTTCTGGCTCTGTCATTCTGCTCTGACCATCACAGAAGTCTTACATTGTATGCCTGTGAGATGTGCGCTTGCTTTGTCTTCGATGTGCTCGAATTGTTTATAGCACATGGCTCGATCAACATGAGCATCAGAAGAGGGATCGTGCAGCTGGCACTTGCAGATTTCAATCATCCATCAGAGATCGTCCAGCGTGATGACCGACCATAACAAATCAGGTCCCGCGCATCTTTGAATTTGGAGAACCACAGAGCACACGACCCTACCAAACCACATGCACAGATTGTATCTTTAAAGGAAGATACAAAGGAAGATACAGAGAACTAAAGAACAAGATCTCGTTGTATAGATCACACAAACGTGCACAAATTATATCTTTAAAGGAAGATAGAGGGAACGAGAGAACAAAATCCCGTCGCATAAATCTCACAAACCTGCACAGATTATATCTTCAAAGGAAGATACGGAGGAATCATTGGAAAGAGTTGAAACATGTGTTTAGATATGTCTAGATCCCACCTTTGTACCTTTGGACACCTTGGATGGATGCTACTTGCAGAAATGAGAAGCAAGGAGTCAACCGCGCAACCTCATGTTTAAATTGGAATTTGAATGCCTTTTCATAAGAGTCAAGTACCACTTATCACAGAGGTGTCATAAAGCCTACAAATTAACAAAAGGGCTCCCTATCATATAGGAAATCCTTTCAAGATTACATTTACACACAACGTACTTTGAATACATGCTTCCATGTACATAGGCTCTCATAGCATTTGAATAGGCTAGTAGACCACTTGTTTAGTAAGCCCCCTGCTTGCTTGAGTAATTTTTGTAGAATTTGAGTAGCCATATCTAGCTCACAAGTTTCTATGTGTAGGAGCTGGATTGCTCTTGGTGTTGAACATAAATTCCTGATCATTTTGCATTCATTTCTTTTAATATCTTGCTTGCTAGAAATCTACTATTGTCCTTTAAATTTTTGTTCAAGCTCATCTCTAAAGTATGCATATTGTGAGAGACATGGATCTAGGAGTGAAAAATGGTCTTTGTGTGCATGCCTAGTGAAGGCAATAGATAGTTGCTCTTGGATGCTTTGGTTGTCAGAGTAGGGATAACTAGTTTGAGTGACAGCACTTGCAAACGGAAGTTTTTATAGTTGAGTTTGTGTGTGGAAAAGTCGCAAGTTTAGTCTTCAAAACTTGATAGTATGATACATTTGAGTGGACAGAGGTATCTATGAGTGTACGTATGAGGCCATGTATGCTTCAAGGTTGCTAAGGTAAGGTGTAGATTCTCCCCTCAGTGGAATTAGAACATTTCCTCATGCAAATACATTTATGGAGCACCAAAAGGATTTAGTGAAGGACTTGAAGGAACGAGAGTTTTTTATTCAAGTTCAAGAGCATAGAAGAAAACTCACGAGGAGTCTACACATGAAGGAGATCATCTACTCCATCTGTTTGGTACTTGTGAAGTATCGAGATAAAATCTATTGTTACTTTTCACTTCTTTTGCATAAAAGGGATCTTGGAGAGTAAATAAGAATACATCATGTCAGAATATGGTCCCCAAATCAAGATATTATATGAAAATTATTATGCACCATCGAGGTTTAGGAGTGTCTAGCTTCCTCATGGGAAAGCGCTTATGGGGTCTCCTAAGTGACAGAGATGCTAGACCTGGATTGGCTAAGAATCCAACTCCTAATGAGTTAAGGAACTTCAATGAGAGATATGAAAGAGATAAAAGGGTTATCTTCATGTTATCTCAACACATAAGCAATGCCATGATAAGGCATATACAAGATCTAGGTACTTCCATGAAGGTATGGGAAACCCTAGAGATATTTTACTCCACTTCAACCAAAGCAAAGAAGATTCAATTGAAGAATGAACTCGATATTTTGACAAAAACACTTGGAAGCAATATAAATGATTATCTTTTAAAGATCAAAGAAGTGAGAGATGCATCAAGATCCATAGGTTGTCACATAGATGTTGATGAGCTAGTTGTAGACACCTTGAATTGGCTAAGGATGATGAGAATCGAAACACTTTTACAAAGTTTTTATAAGTCTAAGATACTCTTCCAACGCTTGAGAAATTGGTGGCCTTAATGGTCATTGAGGAGATGAACGTTGGAGGCTCAAAGTCAAATTGCAATGAAGATCAAGCTTTCTATGTAAGTAAAGGTAAAGGTAGAGGTAGAGGAAGAAGTTGTTGATATATTTTATTAGTGATGTGTCCCAACCCTGTTAGGATCACCGAGACACTTTCCTCTTTAGGAGGTTATTTTCCCTCAGCTTGTATATATGTCTATAACCCTAATGGGTAAGTTTCTTTGTACATTCACTCTCTAATTCATAGAGTTGCTATTAGAGCAGGTGGTTGCTTCATCTACGGCATCGTCAACACCCCTTCAGTCATATTCTAATAATTGCACAAAAATTAGTGAGCATACTAAGAGTGACTATAATTTTTTAATTGATCTTGGCATACATGCATCAAAATTCTGTTGTGAGCTCATTTTGGACTCCGAATGCACTATCGCAATGACAATGTAGTCAATCTTATACTTTTGATCCAACCATATATTGAGGTTTCAGTTCTCTATTACAAGCATCTCAAAGGTCGCTAAAAGTTAAGAAGATCTTGATAGAATCTTTTGAGTTACAATCATTTGTTTTGCATCAAGGTATTTATTCACTAACCATGGCTGAAACAAATCATGTATTCCATATGTTGGCCATTGATGATACGATGGATGGTACCAATTACCCATTGTGACCATATATAATCCATCAAGTAATGATAGCAAAAGGGTTGTGGAACATTTTGGAGGGTGTTGAAAAACGTCTGACTACACCTACAAATACAAGTAGTGAAGTTCATGTAGATGGGTGGAAGATGATGATCGTCAAATTCATAATCATATGGTAGTTATTGCTCCACCTACTATAGAGAAACATTTTTGAGATGGTAGAGATGCTCAAGCACATGCATTGATAGCTATCTTCATCAAACATTCCATTATCCCTCACATTCACTCTTAGAAGATAGCAAATGATGCTTGAGATACACTTATAACTTTATATCAAGCACGAAATAAGACTCATGTTCCTTACCTTGGAAAATAGTTGGAGAGTGAGCATATGAATGAAGGAGATTCAATCTATAGTTTTTCGACAGATGTTAAAGATTTGGAGAAATCAATTTGGGTAGATGAAGTCTTACTAAATAGTCTATTTGTGTAGAATGTTCTTAATAGTCTTCTAGATTCATATTAAATGTTTGCTTCTAGTCTTCAATTGATGATCAAACACAATCGCGAAAGCCTTAACATTTAGACATTAGTCTCTAGTTTGTTGCAAGAAGGCAAAATGTCCATTTTGTGTCTTCTAGATCAAGCTTTCTTGACTAGCAGGAAGGGCAAAGGAAAATGGAGCTCAATTAGTAGTAGAGAGAAATTCACTAGTGCTAAACAATTAATAAGGAAGAAAAAGATGAGAAGAAAACATAAAAGTAGAAAAGCAGTTGCATAATGTGTAAGGTAAATGATCATTTCATAAAGAATTGTCTAAAATTGGTTGCAAAAGAGGTAGAGCAAAAAGAGATTGGACTCGTTGCTTCAGAGGCCTCTACACCTGAAACAGAGTCTGCTAATATCAACATTCCAAAGCTTAAGGACATGAGCAAACATGAAGTGGTAAGAGGCCTTCCAAAATTTAATAGCATTGGACTACATGAGTTGTGTGAAGCTTGTCAACAAAATGGAGTAGTTGAAAGGAAAAATAGGCAAATTGCTAAAATTTCAAGATGCATGCTCAATGAGATGAAGGTACCATTGTACTATTGGGCTGAAGCTACCACAATTGCCATTTACTTGATGAATAGGTGCACAACATTAGGAATACATCACTTGACTCGAGAGGAGGTATATTCTCGTAAGAAACCTAATCTTAAACACCTCAAAGTGTCTGGGTGAGTTTGCTTTGTTCACATTCCACAAGAAGTTAGAACAAAGATGGAACCAAAGTTTGAAAAATGCATTTTCATTGGCTACTCGATGAAGCAAAAAGGATACAAGTGTTACAATCCTAGAACAAAGGAGGTACGAGTCTCGTGAGATGTGGTCTTTGATGAACTAAGACCATGTTATGAACATAAAGGAAATGAAAAGATTCTTGAAGAAGATTGTGATGATTATGCAGGAACAAATAAAAAAGAAGTTCAACAATCAAGCACAAAGGTTTTAGCTCGAGAGGCATCTACATCAAATGAAGAATGTTCAACATGGAGGGGGATTCATTCTTTGTCTCCAAATTCAGCTCATAATAGAGCCGAAGAAGCAAGTGCTACTCCAACCAGTGAGATAGATACAAGCCAAGAAGAATATGATGATGTAATCACTATGAAGGTAAAGCTGAATAGGTTAAAGAAGAAACTTTCTAAAGGAAATGAAAGAAGATCTTCAAGGACAAGGTATCCCACTCAAAGGCTGAGTTATGATAGTTTGATGGCGAAACATTTTTCATATATGATGCAGGTTATCAAAGACAAAGAGCCTGAGACATACGAAGAAGCTTACACACAAAAGGAATGGAAGCAAGCTATGAAAGAGGAGATCAAAGCTCTCAAAGATAATCACACATGGGAGCTAGTGCCAAAGAAAGAAGGTATAAAGATTGTTCCAAACAAATGGGTGTTTAAAGTAAAAAGGAATGATAATGGTTCACTAACTAGATATTAAGCTAGATGAGTTGCCAAAGGATTTAAACAAACACAAGGCATAGATTATGATGAAGTTTTGAGCCTTATTGAAAAGATGGGAAAAATCAGACCATTAATAGCAATTGGTTCTTCAAGGAGATGGCCATTATATCAACTTAACATCAAAAATTATTTTCTCAATGAAGAACTACAAGAAGAGGTATACATGAGTCAACTAGTTGGATTTGAAGATGAAAAACATCCAGACTTTGTTTGCAGGTTGAAAAAGGCACTTTATGGCTTGAAGCAAGCACCAAGAGCATGGAGTGAGAGACTGGTAGAATATCTAACTAGGTGTGGATACAACCCAAGTAGTGAAAATCCTTCATTGTACACGAAGAAGGATGAAAATAGAGAGGTATATGTTTGCATATACGTCGATGACCTCATCATAATAGGAAATGATGTTACAGGAATTAGAGATATCAAAAGGAAGCTTGGTAAAGAGTTTAAAATTTCAGAACTTGGAGAGCTGAAATATTTTTTAGGAATTGAAGTTCTTTATGGAAAAAGTGGCATCTACTTGATGCAAGGAAGTACTTGTTTGATGATCTTTTCAAATTTGGAATGAGTGAATGTAAACCACTCACTCACCCCATGGACATAAATACAAAGATTTACTCAAATGATAGAGAACAATCGGAAGATGTGATCACATACAGAAGCATTGTAGGATGATTAATATATGCAAACATTATAAGACCTAATTTATCTTATGTTGTTAGTGTACTTCGTGAGTTTATGCAAGTGCCGACAAGTGAACATTTAAATTCAGCCAAGAGAGTGTTGAGATCCATAAAGCATACAACTAATCATGCTTTGTTTTACAAGTTTGATGAAAAATTGCAGTTCAAAGGCTTTAGCGATGTTGATTTGGTAGGTTCAAAGGAAGATAAGAGATCATCCTCAGGTTATGTGTTCATGATAGGAAGCAAACCTATCGTATGGAGCTCAAATAAACAACCTACTATTGCACTTTCATCCATAGAGGTTGAATATAGAGGATTAGCATTTGCCACATGTGAAGCAATGTGGATTAGAAAGCTTTTGCCTGATCTTGAAGTGCAAGTTGGAACCATCCCTATATACGATGATAACATGTCAAGTATTTACCTCGTAAGCAGTCCTATGTCTCATCCAAGGAGCAAACACATAGAGGTCCACTACCATTATGTAAGCGAGAAGGTATTGAGAAAAGATTTGGAGATAAAGTTCACCAGATCCAAAGAGTCGGTTGCAGATATGTTTGCAAATTCTTTGGATGCTTCTAAACTCAGAGGTTTCAAGGATGTGATAAATTTGTAGGACATGGTTGAAGATAACTCTCAAATAAGCTTGAGGGAGAGTGTTGAAGATAAATCTACAAGCTCATTTTCACATGAGCTATTCTTGGATAAATTTACCAAATATAAAGATAAAGGAAAAGAAGAGAAAAGAAAAAAAGAAAAACAAATTCTAGTCAAAATTCATGATGAGTAAAAAGATATAATATCTTCCTTGTAGTAGAGTTAAGGAGGCACAAAATTCTTCACATGGTCATTGGTTATAAAACTGGAGTGGAGCAGGTTCTAAACAAGAAGAGAAAGAGGCAAGAGCCCCCAATAGTCGGATCTAATCATTTTGTCATTTTGTCTTTGCATCGACTCCTTCTAGCCGCATGTCATCTTATGCACAACTATGTTGTGAAGCTGATATCTAAGTGTATGTGTAAATATTTCTTGTGTTTAGACACTCATTGAAAATATTATCTCATGTACTTTCCCTTTCTCAAATATCTTCTTCAAAGCTCATATATTTTGTGAGCTATCAGTCAAAGAGTGAAGTCTAGTTTTTCAACATACCTATGGAGATAGGTAATCCAGAATATATATTCAGGGAGCTATCACTTTGAGAGTGAAGTTCGATTCTTTCACATACTCGTGTGGATAGGTAGTTCATCTTTGTCATTTGTGTTTTGTAATCAAAACTTGTCTAAATTAAGTCATTTATAGCTTGTTGGAAAGCTATTTTTGTCTAATTTGATTGACTAAAGGCACAATTCCATTTGAATTTTTTATTTAGAGTAGCAAGCTATCTAAGGTGCAACTATTTGGCCAAGTGCTCGACATACAAGGGTTCATTACATGTGTTCATTGCGCATAGCAGAACTCATTCTCCACACCTTTTTCAAACAAGGAGAAAGTTTACATGCAGAAAACAATATTTTAAAAGGAGAAATGCATCAATATTCTTTCACTCCCATGCAGTGATCTATCGATGCATGGTTGTGCTTAATGAGTGTTTCAATACATTTATGCTCTCGCTGTTCTACAACTTTCATTAATAGTTCTTTTATCAATTTTTCTTTAAGCTTCTCTTGGACAGTTATGCAAGAGCTTATGAACAGAGCAGTGACACGTTGGGCAGCACGAGCTTTCCTTGGAGACATGCCTTAGTCCAATCTACACTGGATTCTATTGGAAAAAGATGAATATCGTGCAACAAAGTTGTGCTCATGGTTACAAGACGAACTTATCTTAGCAAGGTGTTGAGTTCGAGTCCCATCTACAATCTCACAATGAACAACCTCGTCTCTTTTCGTCTAATGCTTTCCAAGCTTTTGCATATACATGCGGGCTTGGATTCGGTTCTGCCTTGTCAATGGTCTCGATCTTTGTGCATCGTCTCCGGCTAGAAAACTCCATGCACGGGATTGAAAGAAGAAGGAATGATGAAGCTACTAGAAGGTAATAGAGAGGATGCTTCAAATGGCTTTGATACCAATGCAAGATTACGGCCACCATGTGCTAGAGAGGTGACTATCCTCCCAACCAAATGCCTCTCTATATAGCTCTCTCCAGGGGACTGCCTTCTTGGGTAGATGGATACTGATCAACCATGTGTCGGCCATGTAATTGCATGTATGTCAAGTGTCCTTGTTAACTCGAGTTAACTCAAGTAGGTGTTGTTAGAAGAATTTCTTTGGGCACAATACTCTTCCTATGTACCCCATGGAGATTGAACCCAAGACCTCCTTCTTCACACGCTTGAGACTTAACCACTAGGCTAAGTGCTTTACTTGTTCACAAGAGCACATGACCTCGTGGTAAGTCTAAACTCGAGATCTTTGGTCATACACACGGGTGACCAAATGGTGTCCAATTTTAGATCAGGCTAAGTTGTTTACTTGCTTTATTATTTACACACACACACACACACGCCACTCACTTTCTCATATATTTTAAACTAAGAACATCTGCATTCACTTCCTCTCGAATTCAAACATTTCAACTTATATCTCAGTTTTATCTTCTCTCACACTTACTTACCTATCTCTTTTTCTTTTCACACATTCTGAACCTTTCTCTCTTTTTTGTCTCTTTCCATTTATTTTTCCTATCAATTTAATCTCAATTTTCCTCTTTCTCTCCTGTTCTCTTTTCTTTGTACTCAAAAGACTTGGCCCATACGCACATACACATTCATTTATTCTCACAATCATTCTAGCACACACACTTACATCAAGCAAAGCACAAACACATTTACTCTAGCCAACTAGCACACTCATAGTCGCTTTCTCTAAGACACACATACACACAAAACACACAAAGACATGAACTTAGCAGCATACACAAACCTCTCACATAAACTTTTAAGAAAAGTAATCTTTAATGTTTGTTCTTATTCGCATAAATTTGTTTCAACCGATTCCATTCCACAGAAACCAGTCCACAATCAATAGGTCGGCAACTATATCTATTGAAAATATATGTGCATATGGAGTTCCAAACATGTGGACCTTGTTTTCTTTCTCCAAAAAGAAAAACAAAATCTAGAAAAATTTTACGCCGAAAAATGAAAACACTTATAATCATAAATTCCTTCATTTTCACAATATGACATTCTTTATTGCGTCATGAAAGAATGAGTGGGTTTTGAGCAACAAAAAGTGTGCCGAGAAGACATAGGACGGAAAATCCATAACATGTGCTCAAAGAGAATAACAAATATTCTTTGTCATATGTACCACTTCTATTTCGCTTTCATATACTAGTCCAGTTTAGAAATTCGTCTCATTAAACTTGATCCATTTGGTCGCCATTCCCACAATCAATATTTTCTTCAACGAGCTGTTTTCAGCTCTTAAAAAGGTTTATATAATATAATGACAAGATAGTGTACATCAAGTGATTTAACTTCAAAGTTTTACTCAATGGGATTGCACTATCTTAAGAACGTTTCCCATCTCAATCTTGTATTCTAATACCAAAAAGAGGCCGATCAATTTCGGTTCTATTCACTTGGCTATGTTTTTTCACCATCCTTAAACAGCATTTCCCCTTCTTTGCATTATAAATGTCCCTTCCCCTAGTGTCTTCTGTTTCAAGATCTTCAACTCACCATGCTCTCTTTTGCCAGCCTAGTGGATCCTTGTGACAATCCCCTTCAATTCCTTCAAGAAGCTACTAAAATGAGGAAGAACACTAAAGAACTCATTGTATCTAAGGAACTAAGAACATCTAACCTCCTTAGATTATCTATACTTAGCTCTATGCTTGGCAACTTTCTTTGATTTAGTGTGTCTAATTTACAAATAGAACTCAAAATCTTAACTTCATTTTAGAAAATCAAACCTCAACTCGAAGTCCATAAATATAGTGTAATAAGTCTCCTCTATGTTATCTCTCTCTTCCATGTGTGTGAAGAGCTTCCTATCATGCAAAAACCTATTCCTTCATCTTGTGAAATCCTCCATGAGGCCTCTATCACTTGTTTTAGGCCTCTAACACTATTAGCAACACTTCTAGTGTAGAGGTCGTTTGAACCTTGTAAAAGTATTCAAATTACTTGAAAATTTGGAAGCTTAGATAAAATCATATATGCTAGTTGCTTTCCAATTCAATGAATTTAGGCATTCCCTCAAAGAGTAGCATCGAAATCTCTATGAGGCTACTATCTCTCGAAGTATTTCCTCAATTTTTTTAACCCTAAAAATGACAATACAAGTTAATCCTTATGATTAGACATGCTCATCCATTGTTTTGGATGGACTATAATATGGAGAAATATCCATTCATATAGTGATCATCTATATCAATGGGAATGAATTAGCAATGCAAATCACCTCACGGAAAAATGATTCTTTACACATTATCTACTTTTGAGTGAAAGTGAATATCTATGGAGGTCATTCTAATCATTGTGATTGTTTCACACTCATTAAAATTTATCCTAACCAATCTCATAAAATCATTGAATACTTGTATGGATAATCAAAACCATAGCACTAACTTGTACCAACTAGGAATAAAAATTTGGTTAAAAAATGTACTCTCCAACCTTATTTTAGAAATAAATATCAATGAAAAAGCTCACTTGACTTTTTCATACGTTTTCTATGTACAATACAACCTTAGTCATGTTTGACCAAAGGTTTTCTCATCTCAATGATGAGGAAATAAGAGCAAACCTTCTTGGAAGAAAATCTGAGTATGTAAACACACATGCATCTTGATATGTAAATATTAGTTCACAAGCATCCACTCTTGCTACTACATTAAAACACATATGAGGCTTCCTCCCTCAAAGACTATATCTCTCTAGTTTTGTCATGGCATATAATGCCATGAGGTTACAAAACGTTGGGTAGGATCTCCTTGCTAAAATGGAAATAAAACATAAATACATAATCACTAAAAAGGGATAAGCCTAGTGGCACGCAAGCCAATTTCTTTAAGCTCCATAACCTGCAAGAAATAAATATGCACAAAATATTTTGTTGGGCATTGCATTCCCTCATGATGGTAACAATGTTTTTTTTTATTAATTTCTTCTTTCTTTGATACCTGCTAAACAAAGTCTGAAAGCACAAGAGAAAACCTATGCATGCTTTTACACTATGTATCCATGTGTTGATCTTCTGCCATCTTGACTTCCTTCCCAATATGAGTCACTATATGCTCTCAACTTTATGTCTGGTGTAAAAGGATAAAAGAATTCTTCCTTTATAGTCCCTTTGATATATGTGAGAACTCTTTGACCTCCAGTTCAATGTTGATCCTTTTGACAATGTATGAATTGTGAGAGGAATCTTACTACATAACTAAGATCAGGTATTGGTAGTGTAGCATAAACCAAACTTCCCACTAAAGATGGATACTTCCTTATGTCTTTGAATTATTCCACACCATCATATTTTTTAAGCTTATGATTGACTTCAAGTGGAGTTGAAGCTTCCCTACAATTCTCCACATTGAACTTCTTCAGTAGGTTCAGAAGATACCTTTCTTGTGATACACACACACACCATGATCTGATAAGTGGTTTCCATTCCAAGAAAGTATGATAACTTCCCTAGATCACTTATCTTGAAATCCTTCTCAAGTTATCTCTTCACTTCCTTGATTTCTTCATTTGAAGTACCTGCGATTATAATGTCATCTACATAAATAAAAATGTATATTATACCTTCACATATTCTTTTGATATGTAGAATTTCATCTACCTTTGAGTTTTGATATCCAAGATCATTCACATACTTCAAAAGCCTATAGTACTAAGCTATTGGAGCTTTCTTTAACCCATAGAGTGCTCTTCTCAATCTGCAAATATAATTTAGATACTTGAAATTTGCAACCCTTGAGGTTGCTCCATGTATACTTCATCAGATATGTATCCATTCAAAAATGCATTGTTTATATTCAATTTACTCAAGGTCCATCATTTTGATGCTACCATAGCAATGATTGTCCTTATAGTTGACATCTTTACCATAGTACTAAATGTGTCATCATAATCTATGCCATAAATTTTAGATCTAGCTATTCTTCCATATGCAAGCTTCTTCACCTTATAAATCCATTTATTTTCAATCACCTTCTTAGAATTTACTTTTGGAATAAGTTCCCAAGTCTTGTTCTCCCCAAGTTCATTGAACTCTTCCGTCATTGTTTCTTGCCTTTTGCTTCATCATAGCTCTAAGATAAAAAATATTTTGTAACTTTTGGTTCAAGATTATGTCTGATTTGTAATGGTACATAAGCATAGACAATTGATCCAAACACTTTACAATGATCTAGTGTTGGTTTCCTACCCCACTAAGTTTTGTAAGGGGTCATTCCATTTAGGGTTGTACATGGCAATCTATCCACAAGCTATGTTGCAGTATTCCTAGCCTCATCCCATAGATAATTTGGACAATTCTTCTCCTTTTATATCGCCCTAGAAACTCAACTAGAGTTCTATTTATCCTTTCTACCACCCCATTTTGTTTGAGGTGTGTACTTGCAAGTTATTTCTCTCTTAGTACCTGCATTCCAAAGATAATTATTCAATTCTTGGCAGATGTATTCTAACCCTCCATCAGAACTTAATCTCTTGAGCTTTTGGCTTAAGACCCTTTGTGCATATCCATGGAAATGTTGAAGGCTCCCAACACTTCTGATCTTCCCTTCAAAACATAAAGAGTTATCCATCTTGTAGCATTAGCATTAAAGAGAACATAATACCTAGATCGATTGATTCATCCTTCATTTGTTGGTCCCCATACATCTGTATGGATGAGCTCTAGTAATGCATAATCCTTGAATCGTTTCATCTCAAATGGTAATCTATGTGATTTTCCCATTTGGCATGCTTCACATTTATAGACCATATGTTGGTTGTCCACATTTGGTAGCCCTAGTACAGGTTGATTTGCCACCATAGCTTTGATTCCTCTTCCATTGGAATATCCTAACCTCTTATGCTAGGTAAAAAAATCAGAGTTGATTCAATTGAAAAGGACCATCTATATTTGATCTGGATTTAGAATTGTTTCAGAAATAGATCAGAATGTGATAAAAAAGAAAATCATAAAATATTGGGAATTAGGACAAAATATTTTACCTTATCCTTTTTCTAAGAAGAGAATTAGGAGGGGAAGAAAAGAAATAGAAGAAATTATTAAAAAAAAAAGAGAGATCAAAAGAAAAAAAACGAGAAAAGAAATTATTAAAAAAAAGGAAAAAAAACAACAAAAGAAAGAAAAGAAATAGAAAGAGAAAAATTATCCATTTTTTCTTTTATAAGTTATATAGCACAAAGCAAGATATAGGTAGAAGGGTAGCAGGTTTCTATTTGTTATTTTGTATTTTCCATTTTATTTTTTATGATTTTTTATTCTTATTTTTTATTTTTATTTTTCCTTTTTTTTTTCTAAACATCTTCTTCCTGGATAAGAGCTGTCAGAAGAGGGGAGTGCACTAGACATCTTGCTACACAAGTAATGATCACTTTAATTGAGTTCTTCTAAAGAAGTCAGAATTTAATTGAAAGTTTATTTTCATTCTTCTTTCATTTCATCTCAAAATAAATATCATTCTTGATTTCTGGTGACTCATGTGGGTGGAGTTTTTTCTTTTGTGTGATGATATTTTCTCTCAAGAATGGTGAATCTAAAGGAGTTGCCAATTCATGATTTCAAAGCAGAATCAATCACTCTGTCTAGAGGACACTGGTTCTTGGATAGTGAAGCTATAATAGAGAAGGTGGACCTGGAGTCTGATGAAGAGCAAGAGATTCTAGAAGCAGAAAAGGTGGTTAAGGAGCTCAAAAAAACCCTGAGTATCATTGGCCAGCATATATTCACAGTGGGAGTAGGGGGTTACAAATATACCATGCTGTGTCAAGAAAAATTATACAGATTTCAAAGAGTAGCGGTCAATAAGAAAAGATGGAAGGCAGTAGGGTTACACAAATTGTTGGAGGAAGCCATATTTTCTATAGATTTCGAAAGAGTGGCACACATAATGAAGAGCCTGTTGGAAGTTGGAAAAGGTAATGATGCTTATTTCTGGTGTAAAGTCAAGAATAAAGATAACCAGGAGGTGAATATCACGATAAAAGCAGAGCATATCAGAGCAGCTCTACAGTTTTACCCAATGGGAACCAAGCTTGATAATAGCTTTGTGAAAAAGAATAAGGAAACATATACAAGATACTCTAAATTTCCTAATTTTAAGGAAAAAGAGAATGAGGAGTATGCCATCAAGATGTTTCTGCAATACTTTTGCTTCCCAAAAATACCGAGGTATACCATGCCACACAAACTGGTTACACTAATTATGTTCAACAATAAGGACAGAACTAAACCCTTTGGTGTAATGGATGTAACCCCATACATACATGAACAGCTCAAAGAAGCAACTAAACATTTGGAGCAGAAAAAGTATATGAATGGAGCCCAATTTTTAACCAGGATTATATATCATGTATTGGGAATGGAAGATGAGTTGAAGTTGGCTCTAGAAGCACAATATTTCAGAAGTCTAATGACATGAATTAAGAGTCCTCCTAGGAAGATGTCTGTGAGAGAAGCAGAAGGACAAACCAGCATGAGGGGAGTAGGAATGAAAAGAAAGGTAATCTCAGAGGAAGTGGTCCCTGTAAAGAAAAGAAGGTTGGATCTAAGAAAAGTAGAATTAGAGCAGGTGGAAGCAACCAAAGAAGAACATGAAGCTGCTCAGAAGGAGGTTCAATCTTCTAATGACCCTCATCCACCTCAGACCAGTAAAGAGCAGTTATATACTTATATGACTCAAGGTAATAATAAAAGAGCAGTATATGAAGCACAATATCAAAAGATGTTTGAGGATTATTATTGCAAAGCAACAGATTGGGTTCAAGAGGAAGTAGAACATTATGAAGAATAGCATGATCAAATGATGGCAGCTGAGACAGAGGAAGTATTTGTTAAAAAGGAAGTGGAGCTATTAGGATACTTCAAGGAGCTACAAGGACCTCCTGAAACAAGAAATACAGTTGTAGCAAAGAAGAAGGTTCAGAAGAAACCGGTACCAAAGAAGAAGCTAACCAAGAAAAGTAAACGGAAATCAGTGATTGAATCTGTAATTATAAAAGAGATAGAAGAAGTGATAGTAGTAGAAAAGTAGAAGGACTCTACTATTGTGGAAGAATCAAAATTGGGAAAATCTAGCCTAGCAGGCTCTTCACAAATATCTTTAGACTCTGAAAGTGATATCGAAACTTTTTTATTAAAAAGTTTTAATTTATCAGTCCCTAGTACACCCAATGTGATAACACATGCCATTGAAAAAAAATAAAACATCAGAAGACATGAGTGAGAAGACACAGGGAAAGCAAGTCCACGAAGAATCAGCAAAACAACTCAGTCTTGAAGAAGAAAGAAGGATTATGGAAGGTAAAGCAGTAATGATGGAAGAGGAGGGTGAAGTGAGAAAAGAGTTCAGCTGTGGGTTAGTGCATTCAAGATTAAAGTTGACATGGACAAGACCTTCACAACAAACCTATTTCAAATTGGATGAAGGGAGAGTAGAAGCAGAAGAAAGAGCAGAGATATGCAGTCCAGCTAATAAACAAAAACTTATAGCTCAAGTCAAGGAAACAGAAGAGGAAATAGTAGAAAAGGAGAATGCTCAAGAAGTAGAAGAGGGTATTACAGAGAAAGAGATCAACAAAAGCATAAAGGACATCCTGAATGATTTGAATCATAATGAAGAATTCACAACTACAGAGGATCAAGAGCAAGAGGAAGGCTTAGATCTCATGGATATAGATGAGCAAGAGGAGAGACAGATAGAGCAGACAAGTAATGATCAGACAAAACTTATTGAGGAAACTAATTCAACCATAATTCAGGAAGAAGAAGTACAAGTAAAAGAAAGACAATTCTTTGAAGAGGAACAACAAATGATGGAAAACAAGAAGGTAGAAGAAACAAAGACAACTAAAGATATATCAGAACAGGAGAATAAGGATGAACAGATATTGGAAGAGGAAGAAGAGGTTGCAGATCAAGAAAAAATGGAAGCAGATAAAAGTCTTGAAGAACAAAAGACTCAGGTCCTAGAGTATGAGGAAGAAGATGAAGAGGAGAATGAGTGTAAAGAAAATAAGCAGATAGAAGTCAAACAAATGGAAATAGAAGTCGGGTTGGAAAGGATATCTAAAAATATAAGTTCTGCTTGCAAAATTATTATGAGCAACATAGAGCAATTCAGACCATCCACCAGAAACATGATTATATCAGGTATGGTAGCTGAATCTGAGATTGAAAAAGGCAGTAGTCTCATTAAAGAGCACAAGAAAGAAAAAGAACAATTGACAGAACAGTTGAGGATTGTAAAGGAGAAAAATGAGGAATTGACATATAGGATAATTGCTTTGGAGGAATTAGAGGTACAACAACAAAATAAAATCCAATATCTTGAAGAGAAGTGTGCAAAACAAACAGAGCAGAGTAGTAAATTGGAGATGGAGTTAAAGAAAGTTGAAGGCAGATACAAAACTTTACAAAGTTCATATCAAATGGTGGTCAAAGCAAATGAGGAGATCAACAAACTATTAATGGAAGAAGGCCAATTGAAGGAAGAAAGCAAGGCTGATCAGGTGACACAGGAGGAAAAGGAAGAATTGCACAAAGAAATCATGAGATTGCAAACAAATTTGAAAGAAGCCAAGGAGCTGGAGAAACATGCTAGTACACATGCTGCTACCTCAATGAGGGGTTACAACAAATTACATATGGACATAGAGAAAGAAAGGAGTGATTGGAAGTCAAGCTTAGAAAAGGAAAGAAGTAATTGGATAAGAGAAAGAGAGATATGGGCATCTCAAAATAGAAGCTTAATGATAACAATAGAAGAGCTGCAGAAAAAGCTGGAAAAACCACAAGCTCAGGATGAAGAACAGATAGAGACTACATATACAGAAGATTATGAAGTAGGAAATGATGACAAAACTCAACATGACATTGAACCAGAAAATAAACGATCAGAAGATGAGTATTCAGAGGAATTTGTCTAGAAACTTTTGACAAATAGAGACTCCAGAATGGATTTCATTAGAAAAATGCATGATGAATATGAGGACGAGAATGTTACATTTGCTTTAAATAAAGGGATAAATCCTGATCAACATCATTGGGCTGTAGATGGACTAGGCATACCCTTGTGCATGATTATGGAAAGTATTAAAAACTATCAAATGGCAAGGGTGGGATTACCTCCAAACAAATATTTAGAATATGAGGAAGATATCAATGTGACAAAGGAGCTATTTGGAAAAGCTAATCCGAAATGTTGGAATAGATGGTTGGATGCAAATAAGGAGTGCAGAAAAATATGGAAGGAAGCACCTATTCAGCTGAATATTAATCCGGCATACTGCCCAGTAGCAAGGAGAAGAGAGTGGACAGTTTTCTGGGAAAGAAGGAAAGAAGGACAAATTCCATCCAAATGGTTGAAGTTTCCAAAGATAGTAGGACCAAAGGCAGGAACATGGCCTACAAAAAAACATATGGTGGATACAGCCGAATCTGTCTTAACCACATACAAGGATATTAATGACCCAGCATGTATTTTACTAATCAGAGTAATGAGACTCATTTTGGCATGTATAGAGACTTACACAGATACAGATGTCAGAATTCTAAATTACATTGGCTTCAATTCTCCTACTGCTGCCTTATTATTTGATCTTAGTGAAACACCTGACAGGATATGTCTGATGGCTTATTATAGCAGAGTAATATTTTTGGGCAGCCATTATCTCGAAATTTTTGAAGATGCATTTGATTATGGGTTCTTTGAAAGGGAATCAAAGATATTTGGAAACTTGTCTGTAGTCACAAAGTCTCGACTCACTGCATATGAAGCTGCCTACATAGAATACTTGAAAAAGGATGTAATTGATAAACATGAGGCTACTCTGCAGTGGAGGAAAGCATTGTTTGAGATGGTAAACAACTTGAATGTTACTGAAAGGAGAAGCCATGACCTATTGTCACAAGTTTATCAGAGTAAGAAGAAATAAAGGGCGCATTCAGCGTATATGAGCAGGAATGTCTTTTGTCAGGAGCCAAAAGGTCTAGGAGGGGAAGAATGTTGGAAGAATGAATTTTTTGAAGTACTTTTGATGGAAAATAAGTGTAAAATTCCAAAAACTTGTAAAAATATTTATGCAATTGATGTAAAAATAAGTAAGAGTCTTCCTTATGTAGAGTAGAATCCTATGTAATTTTTCTAGAATTTTTGGAAACTCCTAGATAGCATATTTTTAGAATAAAAGAGGAAAGGACCAAAATTTAAGTGTGAAAAGGGACACTTGAAAATGTATAAAAGACAATTTCCTCTATTATGAGAGGGTTGGTTATTTGTAATTGATGCTATCCAAGCGAAGAGAGAAGTTTCCTGCAAAAAATCGTGTTTCTTCTTTTGTGTGATTTATTTGATTTGTTGAGTTTATTCTATGTGTATCCATGGAGATTTGTGAGCTTCTATTGTGTGTTTCTGATGAATGTGTATGAAGAGAGTTGATTACTGATGTATTGAGTGAGAAATTGATGAAGAATGGTGCTGGAGATGAAAATCTTCTATTTTCACAGAATCGCGATTGTCTCGTTTGAATGTTACACGTATCATTTTTTAATTTTGACTTTATGATTGTATTCTGTTGAGAAAATAACATGTTTTAGACACCAAGATTGTGGAAAATGATGGAGATTTGCTCAAGATAGTCCAAACCCTAGAAATTCCTCTTCATTTTCACTATTTCTCAGAAATCCAGCCATTTTTCTCTTATTTATTGGATTCTATTATCTAGACGGGGCTGTGGTCTCTTGTATACTTCCAGGATTGAAAAAAATAAGATGTATTGTTGATTCTTTATGCTAAATTGTCGGAGAGGACAAATCCAAAGATTAACAACAAACAATTTATCTTAGAGAAAGCCTTAATATGTGCTCTTTCATATTGTGTCAATCCTAGAAAACATCTAACATCCCTTACAATTTAGGAACCGGCTTATCAACTATTGTTTTTACTTTATCTTGGTCTATATGAATTCCCTATCTAGATATGACTCTTCTTAGATAGAAAAGCTTATCCTTAGCTAAGAAACACTTACTCTTGTTTCCATACAATTTTTGTTCTCTAAGAGTTTGTAAAGTCTTCTTGAGATGTACAACATGCTCTTAATCCTCTTTGCAATATGCAAAAATATAATCAAGAAATACTAAGATGAATTCTTCTAGGTAATCATGAGAAGTTTTTATCATCAAGCACATAAATGTGGTAGGAGCATTTTTTAATCCAATAGGTAAAACCATAAAATCGTAGTGACCATATTGTGTTCGAAAGGTGATCTTGGGTATATGCTTTGTTTTGATACTAATTTGGTGATATCAAGATCTTAAGTGGATCTTAGTGAATATAGTTGCATCACTCAATGGACCTAATAAGTCATCTATGGGAGGGAGTGGAAACTTATTTTTTAATTGTTCTTTTATTCAACCCCCTATAGCCAATTCATAATCCATAAGAGCCATATTTCTTCTTTTGAAATAAAACATGTGCACCGTTAACTCATCTAATTGAATCTTAAGCTCCTTTAACCCATCTATGTTAAATCTATAAGGTGCTCTAGAATATGGTTCAATCCTTAAATACAAGTCAATCCCATGGTCAACCATCTAGACTTAAAGTGATTGCTCTTTGTTCACAACCAATTGTTGTAGAATTTTGAACTAACCAGTCCACGCCTATGATTGCATTACTCTATTTCATCTCAATCACATGCAAACTCTGAAACACCTATAAAAAACATAAATGTAAGGTTTTCAATGTCTCCCTTCCTATAGTATAGGCATCTGTTGGCCATCTCCATAGGTCTTATTATCTGCATATTTAGGGGTATCCCTAAATTGGATACCAATTTGAAAGATAGAAGACAATGTGTACTACTTGAATCGATAAGAAACTTGATTCTATGCATAGAAATCATACCCAAATTCATGATTATAGAAGCCTTTGGGAAAGAACTAGCCACCATGCAATGTAAAGTAGAGTTAGGGCATGTACCTCCATCACTTGTTTTCTCAATTATTGTACCTTCCTCAATGATGTTTATCACCTTCGATTGTGTAGATCAAAACTTTGCCTCAGATGTGTGATGCCCTGGCTCCTCGCAATAAAAACATAGAAAAAGTCTTTTTGCCTCCACAATATAATTAGGGTCTTGTTGCCAATGAATGGGTTGATGGCTCCTTTGATTTTCCACTTGAACACGATTCTTACCTAAATTATTAGGAGATGCAGTCTTCTTGAATTATTCATGTTAATTGCAATAGGTCTCTATGGCCTATGTACAATCACAATGAGTCAGGTTCTATTTGCCTTTTTCAAATTGAACTTCTCCATCTTCTCAAAATTCTCGGCTATGGCAACAACATCCAAAAAATTGACACATATAGATCCCTTGACTTCATAGTGAAGTTCCTCATGAATCACTTCAATAAACTTGTTCTTCACAACATCAACACTAACCTCCAATGCATATTTGTGAAACTTTGCTTTGTATGCATCAATAGAAAAGCTATGCTTGTCACTCTCATGTTGCCAAAAATTGTAGAACCATATCTTCTTCTCCATATGATAGTGTGGAGACCAATAGCATTTTTCTACTCTCTCTAAATTCCTTCCATAGAATTGGACCAGAACACATCTGAGTCTGCATATAGGACTTCCATCATAACTTTGCGATGCCACGCAAGTACAAGATCCCAACTTTGGCCTTGGAATCCTCACTAAATTATCAATGATCAAAGAAATCCTTGAGCTATTCAATCCATGCCTCGAGATCTTCACCACTCTTCTTCTCACCATCAAAATCATTCAATTTTGCATTCTTGAAGACTAGGTTAAGGGCAAAATCACCTTGCTCCATATCTTCATAATTGCATTTCTATCTTCCCGTAGGCACACAAGATATTACCACACCTTCATCCACTTCATCATTGAGTCTGTCAAACATATTTATTGCACCTTTTGGTTGCTTTCCATCTTGTTCTTTGCATAATTCTCCAAGAAGCTTCTGAATAAGCTCCTCTTGCTCATGAACCTTTTGCATCAAACCTTCGATCATTCCCCAGGATCAATTCTACTCTAATACCACTTATAGTGTTTCCTCAGTCACAATCCATCCTCAATCACAAGCTTTTGATCACTCAAGAATAATGGAAGAGAGAAAAAGAGAACTTGCACAAGATAATTTGCGATAAAAGAGTAGACAAGATATGAGTGAGAGAAAGAGAAATTATGATATTATAGATGTGAATAAATTGATACATTTGATTTGGAAAATAGCTTCTTGATGAAGCCTCTACCTTCCGACCACCATTGAGCTATCATAATCTCATTCACACTTGCAATGTCAATCATGATCTCAATCGCACTATCACTCTCACTCTCAATCACAAGGTAATTCTCTGATTTGTGGTCTTCTCCTCTTCGATGCACGGGTCTTCTTATAACAGAGTTGACTATTGCTCAAAGAAGTATGCAAACCACCAAATTTAGAAAAAGTCGATTCTCCACAAAACTTTTGCAAAAAGCATGCGCTTGTAGTAGTGCTTTCTTAAGTAGTACTTGTCCAAAAATAGAAGCAAAGCACCAAGAAGACATATATGAAGACATCTATAATTAGATATAACAACACGTGTGGTTTAAAATCACGGATCCCAATAGAGATAGAGAAACCCTTTTTTTAAGTACCTAAAAAGACAACACTTTTCCAAGCCCTATAATTCAAAAAGAGTAAAGAGTTAGCTTAAGCTTGTGAGAGATACTTTTATTCAAATTTTTTATCTACACAATAGTTTTGGAGATGACCTAGGTCCAAATCCACCTCTAAGTACCACTTTTGAGCTCTACAAGTTTAGAAATTCTAGAGAGAATAAAATCAAGGCATTTTTCTTATAGTGAAGTAAATGTAGAGCCCTAAACGAGGTACATAAACCATGATTCACAAAAATTTTGAGAAAGACACTTTTATTCTCTTATGCATCCTCTACCTTTCTTTCACACACAAATTTTCCTAATTTTTTCATCTTCACGTTCAATTTTCAACAAAAACATGATGCAGATAAGGTCTAGAGAAAGAATATAAAACTTTTCATCCAAAAATTTTTCCCACATGCATAAATTGACCTAAATGTTCATTCTAAGAACTATCCCCACAATGTAATTCGGAAAATTCAAATCGAGCTATTTCACTATTGAAAGGCCTATTACACCATCACATAACGATATGATTTGGATGATAGTCAAGAGGTTTAGTAAATATGCATAGTTCATTCCTTTCAGGAAAACTTTTCTACACCTTAGGCTACAAAATTATTCATTAGATGCATTTTTCCACATCATGGTTTTACTAAAGTAATGTCATTTGATCATTATGTTCATTTTGCAATCATTTTTGGGTGGCCTTATTTCAACCTTTTGGCTCTAAAATAGATCTTAGCTCTACATTTCATGCAAAAATTAATGGAAAAAGTGAGGTTCCAAAGAGAACTATTTTTTATATATTTTGTTGTTATTCATTAGATAGTCCCACTAAGTGGGATGAAAAGTTGTCATTGCTTTAGTTTTCTTACAATAACATCACACACACCACTATTGGTCATGCACCTTTTGAAATTGTTTATGGTAAAAAGCTTTCCATTCTCATGTCCCTCACTAAAACTAATATTCCGATGTCTTATTCTATTGCTCACGATCACATTTCTATACTTCATGATGTTCACGAGCACATTAGGAAAAGTTAGATTGTTATACATGTAATGTCAATACAAAAATGATTAGCCAATGAATTTAAGGAAGATGATCTTGTATGGTTACATATCATTAGAAGACGTCTAAAAGATATTTTGTAGCATCCTAAAATTAAACTTGCGCCATGCTATTATGAAATATTTTGCATTATTCAAAAAATTAATGACAATTCCTTTGGATTAGATGTACCATATCACTAGAATATACATAAATATTTTCATATTAGTTTACTTAAACCATTCAAAGGCACTTTACCACTCACTCCACTTCTTGATGACCCTCCTTAAGTGAAGAACAATCTAAAATCTTAGTTCTCGAGAAAGTAATTGATCACAGTGTCACTACTACAATGCAGATGTACTCAATATAATCAATATTTATTTAATTATAAAAATGACTCTTTTGAAGAATGTGAATGGATACATAAAACATCACTAACAACCCATTATGATCAATTAGTCTCTACATATCACTCACATACACATTAATGTAACTCCTCCATCAACATTTCCATGCATGTGCTTTTACATGGAACATGCTTATTTTGTTTAGTGATGGAACATGTGACTAGCCATCCATGTTTGTTTAATTTTATTAATTGTGGTCAGTTGCTTTTTAAAATAAGGGGCATCTTATCAATTATGAAATGTGTTGAATAAAGAAATTTTTGGAGTGAGATTTATTAAGTTGTTAATGTGTTTTGGTGATGTGATATAGAAGTTGAAGGTTCATGAGGGTGTGAAAGGTGTGAAAGGGCATGGATATTTTAAATATATCCGGACATCAATAATTCGATTTATATTTTGTAAGTAGAACAATGTAGAGGGTTCTGTTTTTAGAAAAAAAGTAGTGGTTAGGATAAGGATCATTGTAGACCATGATTTTTGTTAATAAAAGCAGAGGCTCTCCATAGAAGAGAGCAAATTTTTACTTCCATGCTTGCTTTTTGAAGCTCCTGTCATAGAGATTCTCATCTCTACTCTCACTCCTACTTGCTTCAACTTGACACAAGTGTTTGTTGTTTTGCTTGTGGTTGCACGATTGTCACAAACGGTTATAACTCTTAACATCTAACACCCTATAATATCAAAGCAAGCAGTTCCAAGAAGAGGAGAGACGAGCGCAGAATCAATCCTGGAGCAAACTTTGGATGTTCCAATATGTGTGACTATATTGATATATGAAACGCTTTGATGATTCTTCAGAAGTTCATATATATAATGCCTTCTTGCAATGGATATGAAGTTAAATGTTGATTAATGTAATTGAAATGCCAATATCTAGTTGTGTATTAAAACAAGAGCATTGCATGCCTTATTGGAGGCACATATAATTAGAGGAGGTCTCGCTACAAAAGTGGGGGCGTTGACTTAAAAGGGAGACATGCAGCAGTTGAGTGATTTTTTTGAGAAAAAAAGTAGTGGATACATGCAAAGCAATACATAAAAAACGAAAGCATGATCGGACGATAGGGGGAAGAAGGCCAATGCATCAAAGAGTCTTCTGGCAATTCATGGAAGGAATAAACCCACGCGGACGTTCGAAGGCAAACTCTTCCTAGTCATCTCACGAAAGGAGCTCCAATTTAGGAAGAGAACCTCTCACATGATCATTAGGGAAACAACATATGCTCTGTTAAGTATTCGTATATGCGGTGGCGATGAAACTTCACTTATTTCTTCTGTGCTGTTATGTCAATCAAGGGAAATGAGTGAGAACATTACTGAAGGAGCTCATCATATATAAGAGGGAGAAACAGCTCTGCTTCGGAAGGCATTGAGGAAGGACGGCGAGCGTCAAACATAGATATTAACTCTCACTTCTGCATGAAGTGAGAGATCGAAGGCAATTCGGCACTGTGACTCGTGAGAGGACGGATGCAATTTGGCACTGTAGGGAGGAGAAGCATCGATGCTGTGAGAATGGCTGATATCTGAGAAGGACGACCTGGACAGGAGAATCAGAGAGGACAAATTCAATGGACGCTCTCATACACAAGAGAGCAGTTTTGGAGGGGCCTTTTCGAAGACTCCGATGGCCAACACTCCAACATGAATGGCTAGAGGACATATCGTATGTCATCTGATAGAGTTGTGCGGTAAATTACGCTAATCGCTTGCGTTATTAGTCACATTAGGCGATGTTAAATCAGAACTAATTGGGAAAAATCTAGATTAGGCTTTGTGAAAAAGATTCTTGAACAAGTTCTTCAGTAGTGAATGTGTGCACGTTCACAACGTCAAAATAGGAGTTCAAGCTGATCATACAATGGTTGTGGATGGATGATTTCAGCTTTAGAAAACAAAAGTATAAATCATAAACGGTGTGATGGTGTGTAATATTCTGTGGATGCATATTAGATTATCGAAATACACTAATCTGATGGAAGGCGGATTTGGAGATGGCTACTGATCTGAACCAGGAAGCTGATCATGGGCTGAAGAATGAAGTCCTCTTCTTAGATCTGACCACATATGTGATGAATTGCAGTAATTGTTTTTGATTCTCAGATGCTTAAATCGATTCCATCCATTCAGTAACAGTCGCAAATTAACTAGTGCACTTGTCTTTTGTGCCATAGTATTTGAGTGATCTCTAATGATTCAGCTCCCAGTCCATCTGTTATGATGACTGACTCACACTACAATAGTGATCTGATGCTTTGACTCATCCAATATCTCCTCTGAAAACGCATCACCAATTTTGTCGTCCGATTCGATCTCTTTTTTGTGAGTTATTTGACATGCACATGATATATTATTAGTTCCGACAATGCTCGAATCTGTACATGCCTCCACCTTCAATGCTCTGATCATAACCATGCTATTCCCACATCTGAACTCAATGACCTTCTGACCATATACGGACTATGATCAAGGACACCTCTGATAAGCCAAGTTGACATCACAACACCACAATCTAATGGCATCCTCACATCTGTGTTTCGTTAGTAAAAGTACGGTTTGCTTTCTCAATGATTTAACGTAGAGATGCATTAGTTATATATGTATTCATAAGTCAACTTGAAGCGGAGAGATGTGTTATTCACCATTCAAGTTAATGTACTGTTTGGGTTTGAATAGATAAGAAAAAAATCATGATTCATATTATTTTCCCGTGATTATAGTGTTGCGTGAATAAGGAACTATTAATATACTCTGCACATGATGGATGTTCCATCTACGGGTTTTTTGTAAACTTTGTAGGAGTGAGTTTATAAAGAATTTGCTTCATGCTTTTAGTGCTTGGATTGATGAGCAATATGATGATTAGGCAAACAATCGTAGCATTTATTGAAGTTGATTTTGTGTACAAGATAATGAATGATGATCTAGTTTTTCGCTAAGTTGACCTGAAGAGAAATTGTGATTTTTTCGAACTCTTGAAACCTATCATATGCATGATTTTGACTCGAGCCCATCTTCACGTTTTTATCCATTTTTTACATCTAAGTTTGCCTTCGTGTGCATGCTCTCTGTTTCATCTTGCACATCTTGCATATTGATGAATCAAAAGATTGTTGTAACTATTTCATACAGGAATATTCCATCTTCACATCCCCAATAGTTTAATGATCTGATGACATTGATTGAGAGATCTAAAAGAATTACCTTATGTAGGCGAAATAGTTTCAAGATGAATGCGTACAGATACGGTTCAAACCCATTTAACTAGCGAAGGTACTAAGGGAAACAAATTGTTGATAAATATGATCAATAAACATCGAGAGTTAATGTTTCATACTATGTGGAGCTTTACATTAAGGTGCTAAATGTCCATTTAACTAGCGAAGGTACTAAGGGAAACAAATTGTTGATAAATATGATCAATAAACATCGAGAGTTAATGTTTCATACTATGTGGAGCTTTACATTAAGGTGCTAAATGTCCTCTTTCAGCATGAAGATATATGAAAAATATGAATTCAATGTTTGTTTGAGTTCCTCATAAAGTCTTAAAGCATATGATAAATGATATAATATATTTCTTGAGTTATCACGGTACCTGAGTTTGCTCCAAGCACCGGATGTGCACCATAATTCTAGCGGTTGACTTGATCCACCAACCGTTACTTTCATGCCTACATTGGTGAACCAGACGTGAAACACCACGACCCGATGATCTCTGGTGATGTATGCTAGAATTTTGGTTTATGAATGAGCATGTTCTTTGTTTTCCAGATATAAAATCATAGCTTGTCTTCCTTGAAACAAAGTTGGCGCTTTTGCACATTCACTCACTTAGATTTCCTTTGTTTTAGGAATTAATTTGATAAAGTGTATATATACTTTCACTCACGCTTAACCTCTTCTCCAAGCCAAGACAAGGTAATACTTAGCTTAAATTCTCTCACTTTGCATATTTGGAATTTAAACATATAAAAAGGTTTTTTGTTTTAATCCACTTGCATTTTTGAAACAACAAAAAATAACCATTTTCATCATTCCATTTTATTGAATTTCATGCACTTTTATAAGGCATTTAATTTTCTTGCATTGTTGCATTGCATTTGAAAGTGCAAGTTTTTACCACATACTTTTCAATAATATCATCATACACCCACTGTTTTTATTCTATTTTTTTTTGCACATTCCGATAGGATTTCATCACTAGTTATACTAGCACAAAAGTTTAGTGAATGATGAGTTTAAAGGGTCAAATGAAAATGGAAGATATATTTTATAATATGAACGTTGAGAAAAAGGGATCTAAGGTAGTTCAATTTGTCCTTAATGAGAAAGAAAAATTTATAGGTATTAACATCAATGAATATTTGCAGACTTTTGAAGAACAAGCTGAGCTGTACGTTTTATCTATAGCTATGATGAGTAGGTATTTTGAACAAATTATAAAAAGATCAAATGTTAAACAGATTCAAAATCCCAAAGATATCAGTTGGAGTGAATTTAAGGCTGAGTTAATCAAAGAATCTTGGGAGGTCTATAGTCCTAATAACCAACCGAATCTCATTGAATATAACACACAAGATAAGAAATCCAATTCGAGTGAATTGTTTGAAGATAAATTGAGAAAATATGAAGAGAGGTTTAAAGACCTAGAGAGGAGAGTAAATGAAACAACACATTAGAAATTTGGAATTATCATAACTTTAATGCAAACCATAAAAGAAATGTCTGAAGCTATGCAAGAAATGGGTAATAACTTTAAGAACTTAAAAGAGATACTGAAATCTCAAACTTTAGAGTTGAGAAATGAAGTTGAAATTTTGACAGTTCAAAATAAAGAAATACAAGGATTGAAACTTAATCATAAACATGAAGTAAGAGTCTATAGTTTGTCTGCATATACATCTAATATGAAATTTTCAACTGATCTTAGAAAACCTACTCCTAGGATAATACCAAAAAAATCAAATAAGACGCAGAAATGCATTATTCAATGTTTTTGGTGTGACCTGATAGGTCATACACATGATAATTATGTTGCTTTTGAACATGCATGCAAACATCAAATAGTTTGTACAATTAGAAAGAAAATATGTGATGTTCATACTCATGCTCCTTTACACTTAAACTTAGGTCAAGAGGGAATGAAAAAACATTTTGACCAAACAAAAGCAAAACCAAGAAAACTAAGAACCATACAAACATATAAAAATCAATGGCAATCAAAGAAACATATAGATGATAAAATTGTTAACCAAGAAACTATGATATGTTGAATAATCAAAAGAAAATAATTGAGGAATCAAAAACTTTGGAAAACCAAAAACTTGGGGGAAATGAAAAAGAGAAATTAAAGCGACAAGATGAATAATTAATAGCAAGAAGTGATCTTGATTTTTTAGAAAATGATACATTATTTGATCAAAATGAAGTGGATAAACTGAAAACTAAATTGGTTTATGAGATTAAGACTAAAGAAACTAGTCAAAATAAACCTAAAGAAACTTGATAAAGAGAAGAACATAAACAAAGAACAAAAGAAGATGATTGATAACATTATTAAACAAATTGAACAGAATATGGAAGAGACCCAAAAACCTTCTAAAGCTTTTGGAATGCTTGATAGATAAAGTAGACATGATTAAAATGTATGATTCGATGAGTTTGATTCACTAATAATTTTTTTGAGTCTTGATAATATGTACTTATCTTATGTCAATCAAAGATCTTGAGTTTAAAAGAATGGTCCATCAAAATGATTGTGCACGTTCTAGTGGAAGAAAATAAAGACTGAAGTTATGAGTTTATTTTGGAAATGGCATGTTCAGGTCTGAAAATTAGGATTAAAAAAAATCTTTTATCAAATGCCTACTAATCAGGGAAATAACTAGGGGCGAATATTAGCCCAAAGGCGAATATTTAGAGTAATCCATAAGTTTTTGCTATATTTAGTGAGTAGGAAACGTTGAAAAATAGCCCTACTCTCAACAAACCCTAGTTCTAAATTTTAGAACTTTAGCCCTTTGTGCTATACGTGCAGCGTTCTTCAGACCTTCAATTTCGCTAGGAGTCGCAAGTCGTTCTTTGGAGAGTCCACTCCACTGTCGAATCAGTGTCGATCCTCTACAGGCGCCTGTGGCTACAGTACAGATAATAGAGAGAGAAAGAGAGAGAGAGAGAGAGAAAAGAGAGAGAGAGAGAGAGAGAGAGAGAGAGAGAGAGTTCCTGTTTAAGTCGGCCAATGATTGAAGAGTTCTGCTCCTACAGCTGCTTTTGGAGCTGTGTGTCATGTATTCTCTACTACTCTCCTCGGACTTACTGCAATAACTATGGCAAACTCTCTTGCGAGTGAGGAAACAGTCCACAAACTGGCATCTGTATTGCTCATTTTTTTGGGTGCAAGCTACATTGTACTATTCTTAACGGGCAGAGGAAGTCATACACATAATCACAATCATTCGATGGAGAAAATGGTTGTTGCACGCCTCATTTTATTGCCTGCACTATCCCCATGTGCTACTACTTTACCCGTTTTTCTGGCGGTTGGAAATTCTTCATCAAGCTTGGTGTTGCTCGCTATATTAGTACTTTTACTCAGCACGCTTGCTGTGATGATTACATTAGTGACATTGTCTTTTTATGGAGCAAGTCAACTCAAGTTCCATTGGATTGAGAAATATGATAAACCTCTTGTTGGGAGTGTACTCTGTCTAGTTGGATTCTTGACTTACTTCTTTCATCATCACGATGAAGACCATGATTTCGGTAGGATCAGTATAAATGGGTTGCATTAAGTGAAAATTCATTAGCTTTGGAGTTGATTACCAATCAAAAGGTCCTTTCTATACTTCCTCATAATAGTGAGGATTCCTGGTGCAAACATGGGAAGTTCAAATGAGTATTATCTTAATGACGAAGGGCTTGTTCACTCAATTTTGAGAATCACTCTCAAGCTTCTACCTGCAAAATGCAACGAATATGAGGATTTTAGGTTGCCTAGCTAAAGGTTTATTGTCCTTGATAAGAGGGATCGTATGCCAAAAAGCTGCTTCAATTATAGCTCGTCAGCAGTTCACATTGTATGTGCTGTACTCATGAAGTACTGAAAGCTCGACGTGTAAAACATTCTTAATTTGTTGGTTTAATGCCGATTGCCTGTTGTATTGTAGCCACTTGTGATTCCTGTTGTTTTGAATACAGTTCTGATGTAGCTCCTAAGATAGAAGGTCAGATGATCTTTTGGCTCTCATTTTGAAGTTTTTCGTGTTTTTTTTCCCCAATCCAAGTGAATTAATGGCATTCTTACACATCGAGTGTGAATTTTTCACATGCATCATCTAAATTTGTCTGTATGCACAGGATTTCTTTTGGTTAGGTGGGGTCAAAATGATGTTGATAAAAGCTGTTTATTCTACATTAGCTTTACTTAACTATGCATGGTTAGTTCCTCAACGCTCACAATGTTGGATGTTGTGAGTGACTTGTTTTGGAAATTTCTTGTTTCTGTGTGGATAGCTCAACGTTCTATTTCTGTAAGGGGAATTAAACAATGCTTTTTGTAAAGCGAAGAACATGTCCTTCTATAGGTAGAGGACAAGGAACTACTGTTGGAGGGCCATTTGTCTATCAATATTATAGAATTTGCAAAATGTATGTGCATTTTTTCGTTCTTTTCTTAATATGACTTGAATGAGAGAGACCATGAAATGTTATCTAAATGCCAAACAACAGTTTACTAGATCGGCTTAGATCCACATGATAGGAAAGCATCATTTTAAGGAAACTTCGATCAAAGTATCTGAAACTTTTTTTCAAGATGTGTCTGTTCTCATTCCTTGCTCTTCAGATTGCATGGTGATTGAAGAAAGTATTTTTCATCTATGTAGAGTAAAAATGATATTGTTTCTCCCATATATATATATATATATATATGTATATATATATATATATATATATATATATATATATATATATATATATATATATATATATATATATATATATATATATATATATATATATATATATATATATATATATATATAGACACACACACACATGCACATCAGAGTGATTGTGGGAATGCCAATCTCTTTTCTAATGCTCAGCTCTATGAATTGGTTAACGCTCAAGAAAGTGGGAAAAGGTTCAACCCATAGCAACTGACCCTCTAGGTTTGGTAAGAGAAACAAACATACTTTATAATGGCATGCATTTCTTGACGTATTTACACAAACATTGAATGATATGTAACCTGATCAGAAGTCAAAGTCAAATTAGTGGCCAATAGTAGATGCCATCCACTGGGTGTGCTTCAGTAGAAACACCTAGGCTTTTGACAGAGTGGATCACAAGTTCAAAGGACTTTAATAGGAAGGGACATTGCTGATTTTGGGACACAGTTCTTTGGACCACCAAAACCAGTGTGCTTCAGATTGTGAACCAATTTGCTTTCGAGTAGCAAACTAATGGGCCTTCTGGTTGCAAGTCAATTTTGGCATTGACTCGAGGCCAAAAGTTAGTGGGACTCTGGGACTTTAAGCATTTGGCCTGCAAACAACTGGGCCGTGAGTTTGCAAACCAGTTGACCTTGAGCTTTTTTATGATCTTGCTTTGTGGGGACATAGGGAGGTCCTATGGAGGTTATGTCTGTTTACCAAGTGCTGTTCAGTTTGAGCTTCAATAAAGGTAGAACAAAGAAGTTCAAACCTGAAACATATAAAACAAGTACCACTTACAAAGATCTGGTACACTTGTACTCAATGGTTTATTATGCAATTCTGTTTTCAAAGTCTTTTCATGCACATTAAATGGAAATCCATGTAATTTGGATATGATGTGAATGCTAAACGCACAATGAATGAAGAAATACAATGTGAAGAGCATAATATCCATGGGACCCCTTGAATCCCATTGAAGTAGGTGTTAGGAATTAATAGAGCCTGGAGGCTTGCGAAGGGTAGGAATTGGGTAGGAATGTCCCTGAGGCAAGATGAGGAGACTGGTTTGAGCTCGGGTCGAACCCTATTGCAGCGAGCATGGCCTCTACTGCCATTGACATAGTCTAATGAGAGCGCTCGAAGGCCAACGATTCCCCTAATGGAGTGGGTTTAACATCTCATCATAGCATGTGATGAGGAGCATGGTCTCGGTGCAGCCAATAGGACTTGAACCCATGTCATCCCCAAGGGAGGCTAGCTTAAGGCTAGATGGAGAGACATTTGAGCTGGGGTTGACCTGTACAATAGCAAACACGGCCCGTGCTACTGTTGACATAGTCCAATGAGAGCCCCAAAGGCCAAGGACTTTTTTCCTAAACATTTAGACAAATTGACAAGTTCACACAAAATGTATAGGGAAAAGGACACACATAGTGAATGTGCTGTGTACATACACAACAGTGCATATGTTCACGTATATGTGCATGTACGACATACATGCCTCACATGCATAGGATATTCTCAAACGCTTGAAATACAGATGCATGCACACCAACTTCTGATACTTGCATATACATACATTTGTATGCAGTTGAAAATTCTGGACACACCCACACACTCACTCACTCACTTACTCACTCACTCATGTCCTTCCATACTTTTATGCTTGTATATACATAGGTATGCATTTATTCATTCACTTATTTATTAATGGGATATGTATAATGTGTGAGAGAGAAAGAGAGAGAGAGAGGGAGAGAGAGAGAGAGAGAGAGAGAGAGAGAGAGAGAGAGAGAGAGAGCTAGGGACCTTGTTTGTAGACCTCAACAGCCTTGAATTTTTTTCATGCACATTCAGACAAATCGACAGGTTCACACAAAATGTATAGGTAAAAGGACACACATGGTGAATGTGCTGTGTACATACACAACAGTGCATATGTTCACGTATATGTGCATGTATGACATACCTGCATCACATGCATAGGATATTCTCAAACCCTTGAAATAATGATGCATGCACATCAACTTCTGATACTTGCATATACATACATTTGTATGCAGTTGTGCATATTTGTGAAAGATAAGAAGATTCCTCTTTATGTATCACGAAAAAGTCAAGGAGTATGCATCAGGAAAAAAGTTAATCAAACGTTCTTTGCTATCCTAGTTGATAGTGTAAAACAAGGCTTAAGATCCATATGTAATAAATTGACTTCTGAGATCAGAGAGAGATTTCCATGAGCTCTTAGAAGCAAGGGCCATAGTTCATCCTTTATATTGGAATCATGCAAAAGACAAGAGCTTTTTAACAAATGACTTTAAAAGCAAGGTCCAAGTATTATCCGATCATTTTGGAAAGAATGCATATTTAGGAGATAGGATTCTAGAAGGAATTATAAATCCAAATCTTTTAAAAAACCAATATGGGATATTTGGGCAAACGATGTGGGAGCAATTTAAGTTTGTCAAAGATCCTTCAAATGAAGGTGCAATGACAAATCTATGGAAAAAGCTCGATATATCTCCATGCTTATATATATATATATATATATATATATATATATATATATACATATAGATATATTAGTATGCATGTGTGTGTATGTATGTGTACCTCTATGTGCATATGCATGTGTGTGTATGTATGTATATCTATATGTGCATATGCATGTGTTTTGTGTGTGTGTATGCAAGTGTATATGTATATATGCATGTAAATATTATTATGTGAGTCTTTGTGTGTGTACATATGATTATGTATGTGTATGTGTATGTGAGTATGTGTATGTGTCCATGTGTATTCATTATATGTGTGGAACTGCATGCATGTGTAAGTGTGTGTAAAAATGTGCATGTATGTGTGTGTATGTATAAATGTGCATGTATGTGTATATGTGTGTCAATATGCACATATGATGTATATTTGTGTGTGTATGTGTGGATTTGTACCTCTAGTCGCAGTCTTCTCTCTCTCTCTCTCTCTCGTTTACATACATACATACATAAAACTTACACATACTCATATCCACATATATACATAAAAGCAATGTGTACCGTGCAGTATCGCGATGATGAGCCATGAGTGTCTGCATCTCTTTTAGACACCACTTATACGACCATCCTGTCCCAAACTCTGTCTCAAGTGAATTAAGTACGTATTTTTTATCCCTCTCATCATGCTCACTACAGAAATAAAAGAAATCATGTAAATAAATCATAAGATAGTTATTTCAATTTATATTAAAATTTATACTTTCTTCCAATGTAAGTGGACAAGGTGCAGGTAAGAGTCGCATAATGATTGCATTCTTCTCTTGAACTCGAATCCATTCCCTATGTACACAATGTCCCCCTTGAGCTCTATATCATACTCTAACCCTAAGGTGCCTATGCATGTCCTCATAAGCACTTGTGTTTTGCTATCATGATCCGGAGGTGGTGTAGGTTTCCTGAAAATAGAAGATAAAAATAAATAAAAATATGCGTTATAATATCATTAAAAATGTTTACGAAAAAAAACATACCTATGAGCAGATAGTTGTCTTCCTGCATGAGGAGCCGTATAAGAGCCCTCCTCTGATCATAGGGTAAGCATCTGGATCGTATAATCCAACTCATCATCACGCATATGTGAGTACTCATGCATGATGATCCCTAGAATATCAAGCGGATCCATAAGAGTGAGTTTTGCCTTTCTCTCTCTACTAGGATCCATAATAGCTGTACATATAAAACAAAATGGGTTAGAAATGAAACAAGGTACATTCAATTTGAAAAGTGAAATGCAAGAGTGGAGCATATTTGCTAACCAATGTTTTTTATGTTAGAGAATACCTAAGAATTTGATTGGTGTGGGACAAATAGTTGAAAAACATTTTCAAGTGAGATTTACAAATGAAGGTGTATTTGTGGGAGATCTAGAGAATTAATATAATCAGATTGTTTATAGTAAGAAGGAAGTTCGACTTTATACTTTAAAAGTCCAAGGGAATATTGGTCAAGCTTTGCTTACAAATGGTGAGGTAGTGATCATAGAACTAGACCTTTGGCATAAGAGGTTAGGACACTTTAATGAAAGACACAAATTACCATTTTTAGAGAAAGGATTCAAGCATGACGGAATACTAGAGCTCATCCATATAGATGTAAGGAGACCAAAAAAAGAAGGACCAATCAATGGCTCTAGGTATTATGTTATCTTTATTGATGATGTTGCAAGATGGATAACTTGTTATGTTTTGCAAAAAAGATCATAAGTATTTGGAGCCTTCAAGAATTTTCATGCATATGTCGAAAGAGTAATAGGTCAAAAGCTAAAGAGACTAAGGTATCATGGAGGAGGAGAAAACTTCTCCCAAGAATTCAAAGATTATCTTAGGAATGTAGGTATTAAGATGCAAATAACTTACAGATATGCACCTTAACAAAATGGGGTGGCAGAAAGAAGAAATAGAACTTTGGTTGAATTATCTAGGGCTATGTTAAAAGAAAAGAATTGTCCAAATTATCTATGGAGTAAGGTTTTGAATACAACTGTATACCTTATGAATAGGTTCCCATGTACAAATCTAAATGGAATAACCCCTTATGAATCTTCGAGGGGTAAGAAACCAACACTAGATCATTGTAAAGTGTTTGGTTCAATTGCATTTGCTTATGCACCATCACAACTCAGACATAATCTTGAACCAAAGGCTAAAAAATATGTATTCATTGGGTATGACGAAAAGCAAATCAGCTATAGGTTGTGGAATCCTTTAACCTAAACATTTGCGAAGAAGTGAGAAGGTAAATCAAATGTGGAGGTGAATGGAAATGGAGATTACATGCGAGCAAGTACATCCAAAATTGGATCATTGTGAAGAAATTAAGATGCACCTAGATTTGTTGAAGAAGTCTATTCAGATACACATGAAGAGAATGAACTACGAAGGTCAAGTGGATTAAGGAAACAAAGGATAAGCTATTCTTATGATACATCTTATATGACTCAGAAAAGCTATGCTTATATGGTCAAAGATGATGAAGAACCTCAAAACTATGATGAAGCAAAAGGAAAGAAACAATGGGGAAGAAACAATGACGGAAGAGTTCAATGCACTTGAGGAGAACAAGACATGAGAACTTGTTCCAAAACCAAATGGTAAGAAAGTGATTGGAAATAAATGGTTTTATAAAGTAAAGAATCTTGCAAGTGGAAGAATAACGGGATATAAAGATAGATTGGTGGTCAAAGGCTATGTGCAAACTCTTGGCATAGATTATGATGAACCATTCAATCATGTCACAAATATGTCAACCATAAGGACAATTATTGCCATTGCACCATCAAAAGGATGGACCTTAAATCAATTGCATATAAAGAATGCATTTTTGAATGGATACATATCTGATGAAGTATACATTGAGCAACCTCAAGGGTTTTTAAACTCTAGGTATCCAAATTATGTTTGCCGATTAAGAAGAGCACTCTTTGAGTTAAAGCAACATCAAAGAGCCTCGAATAATAGGCTAATGAAGTATCTCAATGATCTTGGATATCAAAGTTCAAAGGCAGATGCAAGTCTACTTATCAAAAGAACAGATGGATGTATAATATACATAAGTATTTATGTAAATGGCATTATAATCACAAGTACGTCAAATGAAGGAATCAAGGAGGTAAACAGTATCAAGGAGAAGTTACCATACTTTATTCCAATGGAAATCACTTATGTAGATCATGGTATATATGTGTCACAAGAAAGGTATCTTCTAAACCTATGAAAGATGTTCAACATGGAAAATTGAAGAGAAGTTTCAACTCCTCTTGAAGTTAATCATAAGATTATCAAATATGATGGTGCAAAATACAAAGACATAAGGAAGTATCAATCTCTAGTGGGAAGTTTGATTTATGCTACACTAACAAGACCTAATCTTAGTTATGCCATCTTAGTTGTCTAAAAATTAATGCACTGTCCAAAAGATCCACATTGGTTTGCAGCTCAAAGAGTTCTGATATATCTCAAAGGAAATATAGAAGAAGGATTATCTTTAGACATAAATTCGAGAGCATATAATGACTCAGATTGGGCAAGAAGTGAGGATGATAGAAGATCAGCACATGGATACATGGTGTACATCGATGATAAGCTTGTGAGTTGGTGTCAAAGAAAGAAGACATGGTAGCATTATCATCAACTGAAGCAGAATACAAAGGACCTGTAGAAGCAGCCAAAGATGTTGTATGGATTCAAAACTTGTTCAAAATCTTGGACACTGATCAAGATACACCTATAATATATGGAGATAATATGAGATCACTTTATCTTGCACCAAATCCAGTATTACATGCAAGAACAAAACATGTAGAGATCCAATATCATTTCCTAAGAGAAAAGGTAATGGAGAAGGAACTTGAAGTAGTGTATACTCCTACAAAGGATCATATAGCAGATACCATGACAAAAAGCTTGGATGCTCTGAAGACAAGTAGATTCAAATGAATGACATAAATAAAAGAGAAGTATGATATATGAAAAATCAGAAAATGTTAAATAGTGATTGAGAGGGAGCGATTGGGACTTCACTTGCTAATCAAATATGAAGACATGAAGACATAACTGAAAAGAAGAAGGAAAAAAGGGACTTTAGAACTTGGATACTAAAAAATCATGCCTATGTGAATGGATAAATTCGCACATGTAATGTAGTGATAAAATTAGAATCCAAAATAGTTCTAGAAACTTTCAAAATTACAATTTTGAGTAATAGGAGTATAAAAAATCAATGTATATAAGTCAATTTAATGTAAAAAGAGAGTGGTCCTAACATAAAAGAAAGGCAGTCAAGGTTTTTCAAGAGATAGATTGTAATGGAAGATCATTCATAGATATAGATCTTTCTATGGCTATGAGAATGAGGTGAAGCTATTTTATATGCAACTTTTCTAGTAGAGAACACATGTTTGTGCAGAAGGAATTGAGTAGATTTGCATTGTGTGAAGAAATCAAAGTGATTTCATAACTCTATGAATGATAATTAGAAGTGACAAGTTTCTTGGTGCAGGTTTCCTTGAACTACCAAGAGTGAGATGTCATTCTATAGTGTAAAGTTTTTGTGAATGATAGTTTATATGAAAGCTACCATCCTTATCTACAATAGACCAAAAGATCTTTGCAAAATGGTACATGTGCTAAAATAAATAAGCTTAACAATGAAAGCATGTCAAATCGATGAAACTAAATTTCAGATTTTAGACATAGAGTGATTTTTTACGAGGTTAGAAATTACTTGTGATTTTTGCTTGGAATTTGTTGCTTACTATATTCTAGAGCTTTTGTTATTCATTGAGCACAAGAATCTCTAAGATTCAAGAAAAATCAAAGAAAAATTGAAGCTAAAAGAAAAGGTGCGACTACAAGAAAAGTAAATGTTCATATTCACTATCTAAAGTGTTAAAGTTCTTGAAGTTTGAAGATTAAGTATGCTAATGATGATTGTAGAGGAATTCTAGTATTAAATTAGCTTAGATCTTGTGATGTTTCATATATGGGCACCACTTGCATCACATGCAACCACAAAATGCTTTCCCATTTTTGGTATTTTGAAAACACAATTTTCAATACTTTCAATGACTTTTTGTTTCAATGATTCAAACCATTTTTGATAGGCATCACTCCACAAAAATCCTACATTATTTCTAGTCAACTCTATGAAGGGATTATTTATCTTAGAGAAATCCTTAATATGTGCTCTTTCATATTGTGCCAATCCTAGAAAACATCTAACATCCCTTAAAATTTTAGGAACCAGCCTATCAACTATTGTTTTTACTTTATCTTGGTCTATATGAATTCCCTATCTAGATATGAATCTTCTTAGATAGAAAAGTTTATCCTTAGCAAAGAAACACTTACTCTTGTTTCCATACAATTTGTGTTCTCTAAGAGTTTGTAAAGTCTTCTTGAGATGTAGAACATTCTCTCGATCCTCTTTGCAATATACAAATATATAATCAAGAAGTACTAAGATGAATTCGTCTAGGTATTCATGAAAAGTTTTCATCATCAAGCACATAAATGTGATAGGAGCATTTTTTAATCCAATAGGTAAAACCATAAACTCGTAGTGACCATATCGTGTTCAAAAAGTGATATTGGGTATATCCTTTGTTTTGATACTAAATTGGTGATACCAAGATCTTAAGTGGATCTTAGTGAATATAGTTTCTCCAATCAATTGACCTAATAAGTCATCTACGTGAGGGAGTGGATACTTATTTTTAGTTGTTTTTTTATTCAACCCTCTATAGCCAATTCATAATCTATAAGATCCATCTTTCTTTTTTTGAAATAAAACATGTGCAACTTTAACTCATCTAATTGAACCTTAAGCTCCTTTAAACTATCTACGTTAAATCTATAAGGTTCTCTAGAATATGGTTCAATCCTTAAATACAAGTCAATGGCATAGTCAATTTTCCTAGGTGGAGGTATACGAGGCAAGTCTTCTAGAAATACATCTACATATTCTTTCAAAAAAATTTCTACATAATTTGGAAAATTTTCATCATTATCTTCCTCATGAATATTGTTCACATACACTACAAATGTTCTATAGCCATCACATATACCTCTAATTATATATAGATAAAAAATGAGAATAGGCTTAGGATTATATGCATTACTTGGAATGTGGACAAATTCACCATCTAGACTTATGAGATTGTTCTTTGTTCACAACCATTTGTTGTAGAATTTTGAACTAACCAGTCCATGCCTATGATTGCATCGCTCTATTTCATCTCAATCACATGCAAAATCTGAAACGCCTATAAAAAACATAAATGTAAGGTTTTCAATGTCTCCCTTTGTATAGTATAGGCATCCATTGGCCATCTCCATAGGTCTTATTATTTGCATATTTATGGGTATCCCTAAATTCTATACCAATTTGAAAGATAGAAAACAATGTGTACTACTTGAATCGATAAGAAACCTGATTCTATGCATAGAAATCATACCCAACGTCATAATTACAGAAGCCTTTGGGAAAGAACTAGCCACCATGCAATGTAAAGTAGAGTTAGGGCATGTACCTCCATCACTTGTTTTCTCAATTTTTGTACCTTCCTCAATGAGGTTTATCACCTTCGATTGTGTAGATCAAAACTTTGCCTGAGATGTGTGATGCCATTTCTCCTCATAATAAAAAAATAGAACAAGTCTTTTTGCCTCCTCAATATAATTAGGGTCTTGTTGCCAATGAAAGGGTTGATGCCTCCTTTGATTTTCCACTTGAACAGGATTCTTACCTTGATTATTAGGAGATGGAGTCTTCTTGAATTATTCATGTTCATTGCAATGGGTCTCTATGGCCTATGTACAATCACAATGAGTCTTGTTCTATTTGCCTTTTGCAAATTGAAATTCTCCATCTTCTCAAAATTCTCGGCGATGGCAACAACATCCAAAAAATTGACACATACAGATCCCTTGAATTGATAGTGAAGTTCCTCATGAAGCACTTCAATAAAATTGTTCTTCACAACATCAACACTAACCTCCAGTGCATATTTGTGAAGACATAGAAACTTTGCTTTGTACACATCAATATAAAAGCTATGCTTGTCACTCTCATGTTGCCAAAAATTGTAGAACTATATGTTCTTCTCCATATGATAGTGTGGAGACCAATAGCATTTTTCTACTTGCTCTCTAAATTCCTTCCATAGAATTGGACCAGAACACATCTAAGTCTGCGTATAGGACTTCCATCATAACTTTGCGATGCCATACAGGTGCAAGATCCCAACTTCTGCCTTGGAATCCTCATTAAATTATCAAAGATTAAAGAAATCCTCGAGCTCTTCAATCCATGCCTCCAGATGTTCACCACTCTTCTTCTCACCATCAAAATCATTCAGTTTTGCATTCTTGAAGACTTGGTTAAGGGCAAAATCACCTTGCTCCATATGTTCATAATTGCATTTTTAAATTCCCCTAGGCACACAAGATATTACCACACCTTCATTCACTTCATCATTGAGTTTGTCAAACATATTTATTGCACCTTTTGGTTGCTTTCCATCTTTTTCTTTGCATAATTCTCCAAGAAGCTTCTGAATAAGCTCCTCTCGCTCATGGACCTTTTGCATAAAACCTGTTATCATTGTTGATGATCAATTCTAACCTGATACCACTTATAGTGTTTCCTTAGTCACAATCCATCCTCAATCACAAGCTTTCGATCACTCAAGAATAGTGGAAGGGAGAAAAAGAGAACTTGCACAAGATAAGGGAAAATTTTCCATAAAAGAGTAGACAAGATATCAATGAGAGAAAGAGAAATTCTTATATTATAGGTATGAATAAATTGATACATTTGCTTTGGAAAATAGCTTCTTGGTGAAGCCTCTACCTTCCGACCACCATTGACCTATCACAATCTCATTCACACTTGCAATGTCAATCACGATCTCAATCGCACTCTCACTCTCACTCTCAATCACAAGGTAATTCTTTGATTTGTGGTCTTCTCCTCTTCGATGCACAAGTCTTCTTATAATAGAGTTGACCGTTGCTCAAAAAAGTATGCCAACCATCAAATTTAGAAAAAGTCCATTCTCCACAAAACCTTTGCAAAAGGCATGCGTTTGCAGTAGTGCTTTCTTAAGTAGTAATTGTCCAAAAATAGAAGCAAAGCACCAATGTAGAGGAGGTACTTGGGTATCCACTTTTAACAAGAGCAGAAAATATGCACTTCCAGTACTTCGTTTACTCAAGGAAGGTCCTCCTTAGGGAAGTATACCCTTTAACATTTCTGTGAGCAAGCAGATCACAATAATTTCATAGTAAAGATGGACACTCAGAAAGAAGATCAATGACAATGGCAAGAGTGAAGGACGGAACCAATCCTTAGTGCACACGGAATAGCATCAATACAAGAGATTCATCCAATCTATACAATGAACAGAACTAGACGCAGACTGGCACTGATCAATACAAAGTATGAAGACTTGCTCTAACGAAAAGAGCATGAAAATACCACTGACTCATACTGAATGAAAAAATCAAGCCACTCTCTTCACACTATAGTTTTATTAGCCCTCCACTCGGAAGCCCACGATCTATATCCTTACAGCCACATAGTGCAAAGAGAGGACCCTTGTATGTATGTAGGTATATCCCAATGAGTACTAGTCCATTGCTTTTATAGGCTCCAATAGGCAAAGAGAGTCTTGCCAATTCCCACGTTCACCAAATGTGTGCCGATTGATTGCCCCAAAATTGGAGGGGTAGATCAAATATGCCACTAGATTTGAATTGGATCCTCAGAATAGGCAGTCATCACGACAACAATCATTTCTCCAATTTCCCTTTTACCACTTACACTTTTACTGCCACTTTTGCATGCAAGCTGAGATCCTCATTACGTGATGCCTGTGCTATTGGAATGACCCATTGAATGTGAGAGATGGTGGGTGGTGCGGATGGAGGGATGGAGGAACGGTGGGATGGAGGGTTGATTTTAACCCCACCAATCCAAGAGCCCAATGAATTCCTTAATTGGAAGAGTCATCTTCTTCATACTCGAAAAGCACCATCGTAACAATATCAGAAGAACTTTTGCCAAAGCATGTTCGATATGAAAGGCATGATTAGGGAGATAATTTATGTCACACCTGAGGAGCCAATTGAATTCTCTTGGGAGAGTTATCTGAACTTTATCAAGCACGGGTGTGGAGAGAGGATGGGAGCAGAGGTGGTGGAGATGGAGGAGGGGGAGAAGGTGGTGGGGGTGGGTGTGGGGGTTGTGGGGGAAAAGATGAGGGGGTGGAGGGGGAGGTGAAGATGGTGGTGGAGGTTGTTGGTGTAAATTGCAAGCCTACACATTTGGCTCAAAGGATGTATTGAAGTCTATACAAACATGAAGAAGCATAGGAACATATGCTAGTGGTTAATTACCACTTTACCTCATTGTAAAAGTCAGATTGACTTGGAATCTTTTGTAATCACCTACCAAAAGGATTCGTGGATAAAAGTAGCTGTTTGATTGAAAGAATATCTCCAAGCATTTAGGAGCTTGATCATAGGGAGCCAAAAGTTTGAATTTGAATTCAAACTTTTACTCATTCCTTATAAAATTGGACATGAAAAGTTGCGGGCAAGAGAGAGCACTCCCGAGCCTAGCATTACTAATTTCTGAGTGTGTGTGAGGTCTACACTCAAGCCCACACCTCTCTACACCATTTGGCATTGATGTTCATGTAAATGGAGTTGTATACAAATGTTCATTAGTACATACATTCATATTGTCCATCTCTGAGTTCTCTATTAGTCTACTCAAAAGTCTATCAACTTGTCAAAAGCATAACTCAGTCAAGTCTTCACCAAACTCAGTGATTCAAAGCTTGTTGGATTTCACTTGAAGTGATCTACATGCTTTAAAAGTTTGAAGACATTCTATTTAGCCATTTTGGAGAAATCTTTGTCGACGTGAACTCTAGTCATTTTCTGCTACAGTCCTAAAAAGTCGGGGGTATAGCTTATTTTGCTAGATTGATTTCTCTTAGCATAATTTGTTATTTTACATAATTCCACTTGGAATAGGGAGCTTACTAAGCTATTTAGATACTCCTAAAAGAAATTTTTCCAATTCCTACTGTGCTGGTCATACTGAGCATAATACCCAACAGGCGTCAAGACATAAATAGAAGGTTTTCTTGAGTTTGTGACTTCCAAAGTTATCTGTTTTGATTCAATCATTGCACACATCATTTCCAAAGGACATAGGACATTTTATCGTGTCATTGGAAAGCTAAGGAGGTCTAATTATCAACTCTGAAGGGAAAATGGGAGATGGTTTTCCTTCATTTATTAACAAATTGGACAGGAACAACTATCAAGCATGGTCTCTAAGGATGAAGGCCTACTTACAAGGAAGGAGTCTCTATGGGTACATCTCAGGAGATGAGGAATTGCCCTCATTCAAAGCAAGAGGATTACCAACCAAGGAAGAACATGAAAAGTTCAACACATGGTGTGCTAAGGATGCATTGGCAAGGTCTTATTTACTCAAATCTATATCTGATTTTCTTTTGCCACATATTAGAAATTGTAAGACATCCCAAGAGACTTGGGAAACCTTGTCATCATATTTTTCCTCCAACACAAGGGCTAGGAAGAATCAGTTGTGGATTGAATTCACAACACTAAGGAAGTAACCTAAGAAAGTTGTTTCAAAATTTGTGACGAAGATTAAAGATGTAGCAGATCAGTTAGCAAGCATAGGAGAAGAGATTGAAGAAGAACAGATTGTAAGGCAAGTGATCAATGGGATCAAGGCTGATGACAAATGGGAAAGCTTCACCACAGTTATGGATCTTTACATGGACATGCACACCCCAGATCTTACAACTCTCATGGGACAATTATTTACTCATGAAGCAAAGCTCAACAAAAATGGAGACACATCCAAAGGTAATAACTCTTCTGCCCTATACACTGATAAAAAGTCTAAAGATAAAGGCAAGAGTAAAAAGGTGGAAGATGAAGGTTCTACCTCCCAAGCCAACTATGCACGGAGAGGTAGATCTTCAAGAGGAAGGGGAAGAGGAGGTAAGCCACATAGGGGGAGATCTTATAACTCCTCACCATGCAACATTTGTGGTTTATCAAATCATACTACAGATGAGTGTTTCACGAATTACCAAAATCAGAGAGGAAGAGGATACCAAAGAGGTGGCTACTCACAGTCAAGAGGTAGATTCAACCATCACCAAGGCTACAACAAAAATTACAACAATAATTACAATGGCAACTACCAAGGAGGTTTCAAATCTTGGAAGGATTACAACAACTACACATAGGAACAAGATGACTCTCTTCTAATCATGAACATGTTTTCAAAATCAGGTACAAATGATGACCACCTATTCTACATTGACTGAGGATGTTCAAATCATGTGGCTGGCAATGTAGCATTACTCTCTGATCTTGAGGAACCAAAAGGTAAGCATCAAGTCCAAACAGGTGATGACACAAAGCATTCTGTAGTTAAAGTTGCAAATGTTAAGACTTGTGATGGAAATCATAATTTGTTGAGCAGGGTACTTTATGTACCAACCATTACCAAAAACTTGTTGAGTGTTGGTCAGATTGTGGAGAAAGGTTTGTAGGTCAGATTCAACCAATATGGAGCATATGTGGAGGATCCAAGACATGGGTTCAAGAGGATTGCTAAAGGAGAAAAATCACGTAGACTTTTCACTTTTGAGTTAGAAGACATAAAGAACATTGCACTATACAGTTATAAAGATCAGACACTTTTAGAGCTTGAGATTTGGCACAAAAGGTTAGGGCACATAGGAGAAAGAACCTTGAAGCAAATGTGCAGGGACAAATGTGTGCTTGGGATACCTAATGTATCCAAGCAACATATGATTTAGAAGTGTGGTGCTTGTCAATTTGGGAAGTCTCACAGATTACCGTTCTCAAGGAAAGGATACATGCATGAAGACTACCTAGAGCTTGTACACACAGATGTATGGGGACCAAGAAAAGATCCCTCAGTCTCAGGATCAAGGTACTATGTGTCTTTCATTGATGATTATAGCAGATGGACTGTATTATACTTCATGAAGCACAAGGATGAGGTATTTAATTGCTTTAAAAAATATCTTGCATTAGTTGAAAATCAAATAGGAAGGAATTTGAAGAGGCTAAGGTCAGATGGAGGAGGTGAGTACTTCTCCAATGAATTTGAAGACTTCTTGCAGGACAGAGGCATGCAAAGAGAGATAACCACAAGGTATTCTCCTGAAGAGAATGGGGTAGCTGAGAGAAGAAATAGATTAATTGTGGAGACATCTAGATCTATGCTTAATGAAAAAAAGTTACCTAACTATCTATGGGTAGAAAGTGTTTCCACTGCCACTTACCTCATAAACACGTTACCATCTAAGTCACTTGATGGTATGACACCATATGAAGCATGGCATGGTAAGAGACCCTCACTTGACCAATGCAAAATTTTTGGATGTGTAGCATATGTACACATTCCTTCTCAGATAAGAGGTAAGCTAGATCCAAAGGCTGAAAAATGTATCTTTATTGGGTATGATTTAAATAAAAAAGGTAACAGGTTTTATAATCCTATCAATAAGGGATTCATGGTAAGCAGAGATTTTGTCTTTCATGAAAATGATTCTTGGTATGAGAATGAATGCAGGAAGGTCAAATTACCCTATGATTTGGAAGAGGAATTTCCAAGTCTTACAAAGGAGGAACCTACTCAAAATGAAGCCTCAAGTTCAGATGATGAAGACACTATCAACCTTGAAGAATTAAAAGCATGGAAGTCCAAAGGCAAAATGAAGATGAAGAAGCTTGAAGACATACCTGAATCCTCAACTCAACCATTAAGAAGATCACAAAGAGAAAGCAAGAAACCTATCGCATATGGGTATGATACATCTCTTGTTACTAAACATTCAGTTTATCTTGCCAAAGATTTTTCAAATGAAGAAAACAGGACCATATGAAGAAGAAATAACCAAATCAGAATGGAAAGAACCTATGGATGAGGAGATTGATGCACTTAAAGAAAGTGACACATGGGAGTGGGTACCTAAGAAGGACTCAATGAAGGTAATAGGATCCAGATGGATCTATAAACTTAAAAGAAATTATGATGGCATAATCAATAGGTATAAAGAGAGATTGGTAGCCAAGGGTTTTGCACAAACCCAAGGCATTGAATATGAGGAGACATTCTCACCTGTGGCCAAGATGCCAACCATCAGAGTGTTGGTAAGTGTGGCTGCATCAAAAAATTGGAATATGTACCAATTGGATGTCAAGAATGCTTTCTTGAATGGATGGATTTCAGAGGAGGTATACATGTCACAACCTCCTGGCTATGAGGACCCTAAGAAGGTAACATATGTTTTCAAATTAAAAAAGGCTTTATATGGATTGAAGCAGGCACCTAGGGCATGGAATTACAGGTTAACTACATACCTCCAAGACCAAGTTTTTGTCATGAGCAAGGCACATACTTCTCTGTTCATTAAGAGAAGTAATTCAGAGGTAATATACCTTTGTGTTTATGTTGATGACATCATCATTACAAGTAATGATGTCAATGGAATCAGATATATCAAAATTCAAATGATGCAGGAGTTCAAGATCAATGATCTTGGTCTATTGAAGTATTTTTTGGGACTTGAATTAGTCTACACTAATTCAGGGATATATATCACTCAGAAAAAATATGTACTAGATATGTTGAAGAAGTTTCAATTGCAGGATGCCAAAGTAGCAAGCACTCCAATGGAGGTAAATCTAAAGCTAAGTGCCCATGAAGGTGATGAAGTCAAAGACATTACAGGTTATCAAAGTATGGTCACTACAACATATCAGGGGCATACCGACGTTGCCCATACCGACGGTCACGCCCCGGCGTCGGTATGACCGTTGAAAATGCTTGAAAAACCACGGATGAAATACCAACGGTCATTTAGTCGTCGGTATACAAGCGCCGGTATGAGCGCCGGTATAGGCATCGTTATTTTACTGTAAACTACCGACGCTTATACCGACGCTTATACCGAGGCAATGTTTTAACCGGGCCCACGAGAAAAAATTCAACATTTGCTTGCATTTTGAACCAAACTTTGCTACTGTCGAGTTTGCGTGCGCGAACTACATTCTACGCCTATTGTGTACACAGGTCTCTCTCTTTCTCACTCTTTCTCTCTCTCTCTCTCTGTCTCTCTCTCTCTCTCTCTTTCTCTACATCTCTATTTCTCTAGATCTAAAATTTTTGTAAGAGTTGCACATACTGTAGCACCATTTCTCTTTCTTTGTGTTTTTCCTTTTCTAATTTCTCTTCTCTTTTGTTTTGCAGGAGCTTTTTGGAATCAAATCTTTGGAATTCGACGAAGG
>CM035428.1:53568887-53633887 GCA_020310875.1 Ceratopteris richardii
AGGGTTAGGGTTTTAGGATTAGGGTTTTTGATGTTTACACATATACACACATAACACATACACACATGCACACATATACACATGCATACATACATACACATACAAACACATCATATATACATACACACATATGCATGTTTTAGGGTTAGGGTTTTAGGATTAGGGTTTTAGGATTAGGGTTTTGTGCTTTTACATATATACACACATGCATACACACATATACACATGTAAACACATAATACATATACACATACACACACACACAAAGACATGCACACACACATACATACATACATACATACATACATAAACACACACATAGATATATACACACATGCATACATACATATACACATGTGATATATACATACACACATATGCATGTTTTAGGGTTAGGGTTTTAAGATTAGGGTTTTTGGCTTTTACTTATATACACACATGCATACACATATACATATTTTAGGCTATGTCTTCAGGCTTAGGGTTTTAGGGCTTTTACATAGATACTTATATGCATAGACACACATACACACATATATATATTTATTTATATTCACATACACATCTATATACACAAAAATACACACATACACATGTTTTAGGCCTAGGTCATTAGGATTAGGGTTCTAGGGTTTTTAAAAATTCATACAAATATTTACACATATACAAATATAGACACATAATACATATACACATACACATGTATATACATAGGCATACACACATATACATGTGTTCTGGTTGTTGTTTATAAATATCATGTCAATGTGTCTCATTTCTTTGTACATGGTTCATGATTGATTTCTCCCATGTCTTTTGTATTTGACACTATGTTTTGCTTTATCAAATCATGTTTCTGTTGCCTGTCATAAATGTCACATGTAATCGGGTTTCTCTTGGGCAGAGTGTATTGTCTTTTGCTACAGAGGAGCATGGGAATGTTGTTGTAGCAAGAGACAACATACTCTCCCAAAAAAATTTTGCAGATATGGTCATCGGTATAAACGACCGTATAAGCGTCGGTATCCCCAGACAGATACCGATGCTTATACCGACTATTTTTCCCAGGTGAATACCATCGCTTATACCGTCACTTATACCGACGCTTATACCGACGCTTATACCGATGCTTATACCGGCGCTTTGGTTCCAACGCCTACACCGACCCTTACACCGACGTCGGGGCAAAATTGCACCCGTTCATTTTCCTCGGTAGAAGCCTCGGTATAGCTTCGATATGTTGTAGTGGGTGGGTAGTTTGAACTATGCTACCTTAACAAGGATAGATATTGCATATGGAGTTAGTGTGCTAAGTCAATTTATGCACAAGCCAAGGATACCTCACTTAGAGGCTGCCAAGGGAATCTTGAAGTATCTCAAGGGTACACAGAACCATGGTTTGTATTTCCCTTACACCTCAGATATTGATATGAAAATTTATTCAGATGCAGATTGGGCAGGATGCAAGGATGATAAGAGGAGCACTTCTGGATATATTTCTTTTGGAGGTGACAAACCAATCTCATGGTCTTCAAAGAAGCAACCTACTGTTGCTTTGTCTTCCACAGAGGCAGAGTATAGAGGACTAGCTAATGCCACACAAGAAGCAATATGGATTAAGCTTTTGTATACAGAATTGGGATTATATACTAGGTCACTAATTATCTTTGGAGATAATACAAGTTCCCTTCACCTTGCAGCTAATCCTATTTATCATGCTAGGACCAAACACATAAAGGTCCATTACCATTATGTGAGAGACAAATTGATAAGCAAGGACATTCAACTAACCTATGTATCAACCAACATGCAATGTGCAGATTTGTTGACTAAAGCTTTGGATGGAACCAAACTTTGCAGGTTCAAATCCATGATTGGATTGCAGGATATACTTGAAGATTGAAGATGAAGACTTAAGCCAAAATGTTTGGCTTGAGGGGGAGCTGTTGGTGTAAATTGCAAGCCTACACATTTGGCTCAAAGGATGTATTGAAGTCTATACAAACATGAAGAAGCATAGGAACATATGCTAGTGGTTAATTACCACTTTACCTCATTGTAGAAGTCAGATTGACTTGGAATCTTTTGTAATCACCTACCAAAAGGATTCGTGGATAAAAGTAGTTGTTTGATTGAAAGAATATCTCCAAGCATTTAGGAGCTTGATCATAGGGAGCCAAAAGTTTGAATTTGAATTCAAACTTTTACTCATTCCTTATAAAATTGGACATGAAAAGTCGCGGGCAAGAGAGAGCACTCCCGAGCCTAGCATTACTGATTTCTGAGTGTGTGTGAGGTCTAAACTTAAGCCCACACCTCGGTACACCATTTGGCATTGATGTTCATGTCAATGGAGTTGTATACAAATGTTCATTAATACATACATTCATATTGTCCATCTCTGACTTCTCTGTTAGTCTACTCAAAAGTCTGTCAACTCGTCAAAGGCATAACTCAGTCAATTCTTCACCAAATTCAGTGACTCAAAGCTTGTTGGATTCAACTTGAAATAATCTACATGCCATGACAGTTTGAAGACATTCTATTCAGCCATTTTGGAGAAATCTGCATCCAGGTGAACTCTGGTAATTTTCAGCTATAGTCCTAAAAAGTCGGGGGTATAGCTTAACTTGCTAAATTGATTTCTCTTAGCATAGTTTGTTATTTTACATCATTCCACTTTCAATAGGTAGCTTACTAAGCTAATTAGATACTCCTAAAAGGAAGTTTTCCAATTCCCACTGTGTTGGTCATACTGAGCATAATACCCAGCAGGTGTCAAGACATAAATAGAAGGTTTTCTTGAGTTTGTGACTTCCAAAGTTATCTGTTTTGATTCAATCATTGCACACATCATTTCCAAAGGACATAGGACATTTTATGGTGTCATTGGAAAGCTAAGGAGCTCTGGTTTTCAACTCTGAAGCAAAAGAGGGTTGGTACAAAGCAGGTTTAGTAGTACCTACTCAGTCTCTTGAAGTATCCATCCATCATTCCCAACAGAGGTGGGTGTGGGGGTTGTGGGGGAAAAGATGAGGGAGTGGAGGGGAAGGTGGAGATGGTGGTGGAGATGGGTGTGGGGGAAAAGATGAGGGGGTGGTCGGGGAGGTGGAGATGGTGGTGGGGGAAAAGATGAGGGGGTGGTGGGGGAGGTGGAGATGGTGGTCGAGGTGGGCGTGGGGGCTGTGGGGGAAAAGATGAGGGAGGGGTGGAGGAAAAGATGAGGCAGTGGAGGGGGAGGTGGAGATGGTGGTGGAGGTGGGTGTGGGGGCTGTGGGGGAAAAGATGAGGGGGTGGTGGGGGAGGTGGAGAGGGTGGTGGAGGTGGGCATGGGGGCTGAGGGGAAAAAGATGAGAGAGTGGTGGGGGAAAAGATGAGGGGGTGGAGGGGGAGGTGGAGATGGTGGGTGTGGGGGCTGTGGGGGAAAAGATGAGGGGGTGGTGGGGAAAAAGATGAGGGGGTGGAGATGGTGGTGGAGGTGGCCGTGGGGGCTGTGGGGAAAAGATGAGGGAGTGGTGGGGGAAAAGATGAGGGGGTGGAGGGGGAGGTGGAGATGGTGGTGGAGGTGGGTTCGGGGGCTGTGGGGGAAAAGATGACGGGGTGGTGGGGAAAAAGATGAGTGGGTGGTGGGGGAAAAGATGAGGGGGTGGAGGGGGAGGTGGAGATGGTGGTCGAGGTGGGCATGGGGGCTGTGGGAGAAAAGATGAGGGAGTGGTGGGGGAAAAGATGAGGGGGAACATCTTGTAATCTTCTGCATAAAATTCAGCTTTAACTACGATGTCAGCCGGCAAATGGACCTCTATGGAAGTCTCCCAAAGCACCCATGCCCATTTATCACAGTGATCATCATCATCCGGTATGTAACCAAGGCCACTTTTTGGTCCTTGTGCAAGCTTTGGTTCAGACAACGTTTTCCCTCCATCCGCTGATACATCAACCCTTTATATACCTCGCCCTCCACAGACAAGGCAAGTCTAAGGTTCTCCTATGCTTTTCTTTTGACAGAGGAGTTGCACCCAAATCAACCCATAAATTTAAAGGAGGTAGAGGGGATGTTGGTTCACTAGTCGAAGATATAGCTGACTTGTTAAGGCTCCTTCTTACACGAAGAGGCTCCTTATCTGCTCGTGTATGCGTCATGAACCTACTTGCAAAATGCAATAGGGCAAAAAATACTGAAAAAGGACTATTTACTATGCTTAGGGCCTCTCACAGAAATGCGAGTGTCCCACCGTACGTGCCAAGCTGTAGAGGAGGTACTGGGGTATCCACTTGTAATAAGAGTAGAAAATATGCAGTTCCAGTACTTCCTCTACTCAAGGGAGGTCCTCCTTAGGGAAGTATACCCTTTAATATTTCTGTGAGTAGGCAGTTCACAATAATTGCACAGTAAACGTGGACGCTCAGAGAGAAGATCAATGAGAATGGCAATAGTGAAGGACAAAACACCTCCTTAGTGCACATGGATGATTACAATATAGGCAAAAGAAATTCTCTAAAGTTGATGGTCTGGGCTAACACGCCACTCCAGAACTAAATAGCATCAATACAAGAGATTCATCCAATCTATACAATGAACACAACTAGATGCAGACTCCCAATGATCAATACAAAGTATGAAGACTTGCTCTGAGGGAAAGAGGATGAAAATACCACGAACTCACACTGAATGACAAAACCAAGCCACCCTCTTCACATTATAGTACTATTAGCCCTCCACTGGGAAGCCCACGTTGTGTATCCTCACCACAGAGTGACTTCCTACGATAGGCTTATAGCCACAGAATCCAAAGAGAGGACCCTTTTACGTATGTAGGTATATCCAAATGAGTACTAATCCATTGCTTTTATAGGCTCCAATAGGCAAAGCGAGCCTTGTCGATTCCCACGTTCATGGAACATGCGCCGATTGATTGCCCCAAAATTGGAGGGGTAGATCAAATATGCCACTAGATTTGAATTGGATCCTCAAGAATAGGCAGTCATCACGACACTAGTTATTTCTCCAATTTCCCTTTTACCACTTACACTTTTACTACCACTTTTGCATGCAAGGTGAGATCCTCATTACATGCCACCCGTGCTATTGGAATGACCCATTGAGTGTGAGAGATGGTGGGTGGTGCGGATGGAGGGATGGATGGACGGTGGGATGGAGGGTTGATTTTAACCCCACCAATCCAAGAGCCCAATGAGTTCCATAAGTGGAAGACTCGTCTTCTTCATACTCGAAAAGCACCATCGTAACAACATCAGAAGAACTTTTGCCAAAGCATGTTCGATATGAATGGCATGATAAGGGAGCTAATTTATGTCACATGTGAGGAGCCAATTGAATTCTCTTGGGAGAGTCATCTAAACTTTTTCAAGCATGGGTGTGGAGAGAGGATGGGAGCGGAGGTGGTGGAGATGGAGGAGGGGGAGAAGGTGGTGGGGGTGTGTGTGGGGGTTGTGGGGGAAAAGATGAGGGGGTGGAGGGGGAGGTGGAGATGGTGGTGGAGGTGGGTGTGGGGGCTATGGGGGAAAAGATGAGGGAGTGGAGGGGGAGGTGGAGATGGTGGTGGAGGTGGGTGTGGGGCTGTGGGGGAAACACATATCTCGAAAGTAATAGAAACATGATCAAACTGTTAGAAACTGAGTTATATTTAAAGATGAATTCTCTTGAGCAAAAACTATTAGCCTACCTATGCACCATGCTTTTTCTGATGTATGAAGAGTATGCATGTAATAGGATCACATTTCATGACCTTGGATCAAGGCACAATGTTTTCTCTTACCTCTGTACTACAAGTAATGTTATAAGGATTTATGTATTTTTACACCAATTGTATCAAAGAGAGAGCACTACCTTCATTAGGAAAAAAAGTGAACCCTGCATGGGTCTTGTAAGGATTCCTAATTTTTAGGGATTAAGCTTAATCTTGTACTTTCTTAAGGGGACAAAGTGCATGTAATAGAGCACTTTTTGGTAGGTTGAAGTAGGATTTTTTTGTTACGCTGAGCTAGGATCTTCTCTCTCTTTTGCACATAGAGAGAGAGAGAGAAAAACCACTTTTCACCTCATCAAATCCGTCCATCTTTGTGAATAAAAAAATGACTTTTCTGAAAAAGTCTCTTTTTCAGCTACTCTTTATTCAAAATGGCCCATACTTCTATGTATATGCCAGAACTTAATTTTTTTAGTATTGTTTTTATAAAAAATACTTAAAAAAACCATACTTTTCAAAATCCCTCCAAGTTAAGTGCCACATCATCAAACTCCTAACTTTGGTTGCCCCAAAACTGAAAAAAGCTCATCTTCCCTCTAACACACTAAAAAAAAGTAATTTTGACCTATCCACATACCAAAACACACCCTTTTTTCTTGCACACAGCTACTATACTAGCCATTCCAGCCATCTCTGTGCTTCTTTCGATTCGGTGCTGGAGTTTTGAAACAACATGGTGCTCACATGTATTACGAACATGACACCAGCACCAGCGCATGCTCCTCACACAAAGAGTTTACATGTTCATGTTCCTACAGAATTTGCACCAACAACTAGAGGTAGCAATGATATATATTCTCAAAATGAATGACGTGCAGCTGGAGAGAAGAATATTGACCTTTGAGTCAATGGTGCTTTGTATCCCTTAGATCCAATGGTTAATCTTCATCCTAGATTACATAGTATCTCCACATTTCTACAATGCCTTGGTAGTGGTGAAGATGGACTGCTAGGCTATTGCAAGCGATTGTCTAACCATTCTACATCTATAGCAAATTATTGGATGCAACAATGTCATCACAACCATTTCAAGATACATAGTTTAGAGAGTGCTATACACACTTTAGAAAGTGCTATCAAATCTTTGGATGAGCACAATAATAAACTCCAATAAGATGTGGAAGAAAAGGAGAGCACAATTACAAAGTTAAAAACCAATCTAACACAACTAATAGAGACTCCACTTGGGATGCGATATAGGAAACGACCATTATCATCCTTTCAAGCTCTTTCAACTCGTGGTGGAGCACGGAAGCGGCGTGTTTACTCACTTAGGTATGTGTTTCCATTGTTTATTTATGTTAAAAGACTTTTAGATTAAGTTTCTTATTGTGCAGGTCATTTGTTGAAGATGCGAGTGCCTCCTCAACAATGGAGGATCAATTGAAGTTTCTGAATTCTTGTCTTAGCAACAAACATGTGCTTATGATTTTGGATTCACCAATAGGAAATCACATCAAAACTAAAGTGAGTAAAGATTTTGTAGGCAACTTAGAAGACATTATTAGCCGTGGTGGGTACAGATGGTCTGTAATGAAGCACGTGTTAGTACTAGAGCATACACTACATTGTACAATCTTTTGAAGCAGGCTCTGCAAAACAAAGGTATTTTCTAGAGCATTTTTCCATGCCCTTACAAGGTATCTCTAAAGAAGAAGACAACCAATGAGGATGTATCTAATACTCTTGGCAATCACCTGCATATAGAATATGTTATGCCTGCATCCATTTATGATTCATCTACATAAAAGAAAGAGTTGAAAAACACATCTACAAATGGATTCATCTACACAAAGTACAACAACATATTTTTGAATTTGGAGAGGCTTCAAAAGGAAATGGTTAAATTTTACAAATCCAAAATTCAAGGTATATTCATTGTTTTGATAATGACATTCATAGTATTTTTAATAATATAATGTTTGTTATTTGATGTAGATTGTGGTTCCATACTCAAATTTGTATTGAAGCTAGACGAATGTCAAATCATAAAGGGACGCCGTATGGAGAGACTTAGTGTGACACTCATGAACGAAGATATGGCGCATGCTATTATTGATGATAGTGAAGAATCTACCCATTACTTCACATATAGTGTCCAATCCAAGAAAGATATATGGTGGTTAGGTGCTATTGAAGTACCTAAAGAATCCAATGATGTTCTTACATGGATTTCCAGTAGGACCCCATGGATCACAGAGGTGATAACTTCTCAAATTCATGGTGCCAAAATCGCCGTAGAAAGCCTTGATGATTTTGAGGTAGAGTGGCACTTAGGTGGAGACCTAAAGACTATGAAATGCATGTTAGGGTGCAAACACGGTGCATCTACTCCCTAAACCTTGTCCATATTGCACACGAGGTTATAAACAAACAAAGAGAAAACAAAACAACATAGATGATTTAGTTGATGACACAGATGCAACTCCATCTGCTGAATGGGATATACCTTTAATGAGGTGTCCCATGTTAGGTACACCTAATTGTGACATGTGAGATAAGGATTGGAATCCCATTATTCCATTCCCTTTAGTCAATGTCCACTTTTGCACCTTGCATGCCTTCATGAGAATTTTCGATAGACTATTAAAGCTCCATATAGAATACGCATTTGCCATGAAGCCAGTTGATAAATATATTCAAGCTATAAAGAAATTGGATAAACTTCTTAATTCATTTGGTTGTCATGGTGGAAATGTAACCCTAGTTGTCAAGAAAGTTGGAGAATCTCAAGATAGCTTGCAACAAGTGTCAATGACAAGGAATAAAGCAAGACATTTTTTTAGAAGAGGTACTAGCACTCAAAATAATGAACATTATGAGCTGTCGAAAGACCTATGCATGATCATAATAGACAATGACTCTCAAGTTGATCTTTGTAATAAGACAAAGAAAGTTTGGTCGAGCTTTGATAAGTTGGTAGGCTTAATGGGTCTAACTAGGTCTAGTGCTATTCAACGTCAAATGTTTAAAGAAACATTAGTGGAGTTCACCAAGTGTTTCATTCAATCTTGGGGTGAGAGCAATATAAGACACTACATTGTAAGTGTAATCTTCTTCTCCAAGTGTTCATTGCACTTACCTTTTTCCAATGTACTTAACAATTTTTAGCATATTTTGTTTGCACATGGAGCTTATTTCACCCATCGATATGGGTCATTAGAGATTTTCAGTACCCAAGGAATGGGAAAGTCACACTACAAAGGCAGGGGTGCCTACTTCAAAAACACCTGACATGGTGGTGGTCCAATGCAATCAAACTACATGGAGACATGTTTAATTGGTTTTACCGCAGTACATTCTCGAGAAAGTTTTTTCTGGAACGACTTAGGGATTCAAAATAGACAAAACTTGTAAGAACGATGCAACACAACATTGCCAGTGAGAAATGGAAGTCATCATTAGGTCCTCTTCATCATGCTTAGTGGCGTGCTAGGAGGCGAGAAGGATCACCTTGGAAGTAAAGTGAATTCGTTACTTCCCATTATGTGGTAAAACCTATGATTATTGTAATCTTGGTTTTAATGTGTTATTATTTAATATATAATATTCTGTATGGTTTTAGACAGGTTTTATCCATTCTAGTGTGAACAAACAATTAAAAAAAAAACTCTATAAATAGAGAGAACTCACTTCATTTCACACTTTGGCAACTCAGGAGAATGGCACGCACCAAGCAAACTGCAAGGAAAGATCGCGTCTTCTTTCCTAGCCCTCATCTAGGGACAGAATGCCAACCACGGTTGCAACCCACCCAAAGACCACGAAGTGGTTCCTAGAGCACATCTGGGCCTGTGTCATACGATGGCACACCACTTGGGAGCAGTCCAGCGTGAGAAAACAAAGTTTCCAATAAACAGGAGTATTTCACTCCAAGACGATCAGAGTCCATTTCAGATGATGAGCTACCAACAAGGACACCCATTAAGGCGAGACCCAAATAGAAGTTGATCAGAAGGGGTGTACTAGAGAGCAAATAGGAGTCATCCCCGATTAAAGAAAGTAGCAATCAACCACCATGGAATGATATGCATATTCCAACGAGCCATAGGGTGACACATGGAGGTTAGACACTTCCACAAGGACAAGGGAAAATACCAACACAGGAGGAAAGAGAGAAAAGTCAACAACCACATCAACAACAAAATGTGCAACATGAAGTTGGGCCCTCACATTGTGTACATCGTAGAAAAAAACTATCAACCATGACATTGACCTCAATGCCAGCAAAACATACCTCCCAACACAAGAGCTCCACAAAGACGAAAGAGGCACTGCAGGGCTTTTGCAGAGATATGACACTACCAAAAGTCCATTGAACTACTCATACCACGAAGAGCTTTTGCAAGGGTAGTAAAAGAGGAACTAGAAAGCTACCGTGCAGGTCTACGAATACAAGGGATAGCACTTGAAGCACTTCAAGAGGCAGCTGAGGCCTACCTCATCTCCATGCTTAAGGACTCTAGCCTCTATGCTATCCACGCCAAGAGAGTAACCATACAACCAAAGGACATTCACCTAACAAGAAGAATTAGAGGAAATAGCCCATGATGTGTATATTGTACCCTTTGATAGGCCTACTTTGCGATTTAATACAATGGATAATAGAAAATTTTGTTTTAACCTATACTCCTTGTCTTTTTTTGTCTCTCTCACTCTCTCTCTCTCTCTCTCTTTGACTCCCAGCATAATTGTATGCAACTAAATTTTCTTTCAGTCAGTTATATATATATTGAGTTGAACATGCATGCACTCGCCCTATTGTTTTGTGACTAGATATGTTCATTTATTACCTATCGATGTCCCATATGTCATTTTCATGCCGAAAAAACCCCAGCCACAGAAACATGAGATTCAGCCCCCCAAATTTTTTGCAGGGCTGAATCCCGCGTTTCTGTGGCTGGGGTTTTTTGCATATTTTGGGCTTGTGTAAGCATAAAATGTATGGCAGAGATGTAATGGTCTATTAAATCAGAGGTTATACCCTACAAGTAATCATTGGTATGCATAAAAGGTATGGATGAGATCTTTGGTCTATTAAATGCAAAGGTTATACCCTACAGGTAATATTTGGTCTTGATTATACCAAAACCAAGTGAAAATGAAGACTTACATACTTTCCTATGCTTTGTACCCCCTAAAAACACCAAAAAAGGCCAAAAAAGCCCCAGCCACAAAAATGCGGAAAACAACCCTGCAAAATTTTTGCAGGGCTATTTCCCACGTTTCTGTGGCTGGGGCTTTTTTGACCTTTTTTATGCATTTAAGATTACAAATAGAACAAAGGGACAATAAAAAGACTTCAAATTAGATACAATTTCTCGAGAGAAGATAAGATCAATTTATTAGCACATTCATACACAGGACTAGAAAAATAAGGAAAAAAGAAGAGTTTGTATTATCTAAACATTTACATCATTTCTCAATTGCCTTCAATTTCTCTACAACTTTCTTTCTCCTTTGGAGAGATTGAGGCAGCTAGTAAGTCAATACAGATCTTGATATTACATGGGGGTCTTGCATTCCCAGACCCATGGCGATACCTATTTGCCCTAATACATTTCCTCTAAAATTAAGTCCTAATGTAGTTACAACTAAGGATTTCCTAACCAAAATGACACAATTAGTGCCTTGGGTAATTGTACATAAACACAAAATTTTGCTAAGGGCCTTCAAGCACCAAGTCATGAAGTGCCCATCCGGACTATAGTCTTTGTGTATGATAACAAAATCATCCTTTGGCAACTTTCCAATGTAGTTTGCCAAGGATGAACCACTCCCCCGAGAAGCTCGATCCCCACCAGATCTTACTGCGAACTTGTCGAGCTCAATTGCTTCTTGTTAAGAAAAAATGAGAATTCAAGCTCTTACAATGTTAACTTAAATTCTCCATTTATTTAATTTAATTACCACTGACATCATGAAGCTTGTCTTCTTCCTCCCTTCTTCCACGGGCATCAAGATCAATGTTAGAGTGGGCCATGCCACTCTGTTCTGCTACAGGGGATGTAGGAATTTTTTGCTTCATTATCCTCTCTCGTGCTGCACGAAACTCCTCCTCTGTAGTATAATTGTTGTCATCTTTTAAAATATCAGCACACACCATTGCTATAGTGTCTGCAATAGAATCCCCAAGTGGGATTGCCTTCTTTTCAAGTATGTCGGATGTGTTGTCAAGTGGAACATCTGACATTGTGGAGAAAATACTGAAGCATTCATCTAGACATAGACCGAATGCCTTCTCAATGTCATGAAGTAAAATAAATTCCTCCCCATCCACAACGATGCTGGAGAGATATTCAAGTTCCATTCTTGGTAATGTGGGCTCAGAGGGATTGAGATTTGAAGGGGGGCCTCCTCCATGCTTGATTCCTCACGTAGTTTGTCCTCAAGACCACCAGGAAATTCTTGGTGGATTGTAATGCTTTCTTTGGAAAAATGTATGGCCTCTGGTTGAGGCTCATTCTTCTCCTTAACAAAACCCACAGTGACAAGGTTGGGGAGCTCAACAGGTGTAGGTTCGGGCTCCTCATTAATGATAAAATATGTTGTTGCAATGTAGGAAATGTACTTTATACCCATCCTCTTCTTTTTGTTAAGTTTTTTTACTAATGGCACAGAGTCATCTAATAAGTGCCCTACAGTTTCAGCAATTGCCATGAAGTGCTTAAGGCACTTGATCAAGACTTCATCACCTTTGTGTATGTAGAGTAGAAGGTCACATGGGACCCATTTACCCTCATAAGACGGTATTTCTATAGAGTAACGCAAGATGTAGTACTCAAGGAACTCTATGATTTCCTCGAGCACATCAGAGTTCAGTTGAATTGTTTTGTCTAGATCAGGGACTCTAGACAGGAGGTCATACAAGTGGTTTTGACCTTTGAACTCAGTTGATTACAAGAACTCGTTGAAGAGTTTACGTGGACATTTGGGTTTCAGGGTATTGGAGGATGCGGCAGCCATTGCATGTGATGCTAGCTTGTGTGTGTGCTCTACGAGTGATTCTAGCTCTTCTTGGTTGCAAAAGTGAGAAATGAGAGAAGAAGTGTTGCTTTTATAGTAGTTTCAAGATTTTAAAGTGAGTGGGACCGATTTTAAAACTAAAACTGATACCTTCAAATAAAACAATCATGCATAGAACTCTCAAAAAAAACTTTGGCTCATAAAAAAGATTGAACAGAATCATTAACTAGAATAAGATACACCACATCTACACAATAGAAAAAATAAATTCTCAGAACTTTAAAATTATAATAAATTGCCATTGGAAAAATCAAAGATTTGGCAAATTGTACATCGTATTGAGATCAAAAAATTTTACATGCTACATGTCTTGCATGTTAAATACATTGTTGCAGATGAAGGATTATAAATGGAACATAGGTTGTCTATACACTCTAGCACTCATTGTTTTTGAGCTATGACAACGAAAGTTAAGTTCCATCCAGACTCCATTCAGGAAGGACTTGAATTTTATCGTCCAACCTCTTACCAATCTGCAGACAAATAGAAAACTTTAAATGAACATATTTGAGTATAAGAATTTGTATAAACAAAAGAAAAAATACCATATGCTACTTACCTTATGCCCTTGTATTCTGAACTTTGATGGATCCAGATCCTCAAATCACATGATTACTAGATGTTCTCTCACATTGGCAAGAGTCCAATGTTTTACTAAAATAACTTCCATTTTGTTGTTGGGTAGATTTATCTTAATTTCAAATGAAATTAGAAAACCCTCAGAACTTGTAGTGGTATTCATTCACCAAGTTTACATATCCAACGATCATAATAGAATCTAATGTACAATGAAGTACGATGTTTCAAGTATCGAAATCCTATGCCTGTTGCACCAATTTTACAAAGGTATCTATCCCCTTTGGTGCATCCTTCTACAAGTCCTCAATTTTCACCTAGTAAACCCTCTACCTGCTCATACGTGATATCTTTTAACATGAACATTGTTGAAGTCTCTAGAATTGTGAATATCTGAAATAAATGTACAAAACAATGAACATGAACATACCAATGTAATCCTTTAGATCTTGAAACTCTTGTAAATTCCAAAGATTTGTGTATGTCCATCACCATCTTATGCTTCAAAGATGTTAATGTCCATACATTAGGTTGCGGCCACTCGAGCTTTAAAAGAGAATCTACCTTAATTATCTCTAACCTATCAAAATCATTTGATGAAGAGGGTACAACATATGTATGTGTCCAAAAGAAAACTCTCTCACGTAATAGCTGAGCAGGAGTGGCTTGTGGAAAGACTATCGACCCAGCATCTACATGCAATGCTTGGAAAGTACCTGTAAGACTATGAAGTGGTTGTTCTTCCACCAAGGTAGAAGCAAATATGTCTACAACAAAAAACTACATAACTTTGCTAGGTATATTATGAAATTTGGACAAAAGTCAATGAGTAATACTTACAGTTGATAGGATATCTCATTTTTTTATAGTTTTCCAATTTCATGCTTGACATTGTGAAAACATGTTGTATAATGGCAACAGTTTCACCATTTTTGAGCTTTTTGAAGCCTAATAACTTCCCTTTCCAATGAAGATCCAAGTTTCCACGATCTGTTATACGGTGAGGACCAACACCAGAGAGTTGCGTGTACACCCATGCACCTCTGCACAACTCCTGTCCTAACCAAATTCCTTCTGTAGCCTTGATATTGTGACATTTTATTGTGATAACCTCATCTTTTGGACGTCTATGAGATTTAGGTTTCTCCATTGGAGTTCAGGCCATGGAAGTGATACTAGGAATTCAAAGAAGATGATGCACAGAGAAAGAAATGGAGATGCAAAAGCTGCAATGGTGTGCTAGGGAGAGAAAGTAGTGAAAAGAGATGACTTTTTGGGACCTGGGTATGAAAATGTGAGGTTTTGGAGGGAGAGAGTTGCATTTTGAGTTATTTTTGACAAAGTTACTTTTTTTAGTTCAGTTCAGGCACGAATTTTGATTTAGAACCCAAAAATAGCAGTTTTGATCCTAAAAAGTGGTTGGGGAACCATTAAATGGTGTTACGATGAGTTTTATAACTTTTTGAACATTTTGAATTTTTGGGCCCAAGTAAGTTACGAGATTCCTTTCTCTCTCTTGAGGCTAAACCTGAACATAGGGGAATCTGGTCCCCTCATCCCCCTAAAGCCTAGTGATTTATAGGCTATAGACTGTGTCCACCACCCTCCTCTCATTGGTCCATCGCTAATCACTCCTTAATCCAAAAGGCCCATGCAAGGTTCATTTTTTCCCTAATGTTCGACATCGGATGCTATTTCCTTCTTATTTGCACCATATCCTTTATATATGCATATTTAGTACCCATTTCATAGGGCTTATTACATGGCCTTGCAGAGGCACTTTGTTTTCAAACCCATGCACATGCAATATTTTACGAAGCTCATCATGAATATGTAAAATGATTTTATTTTTGAACAGATAGCATGCCCTCGTTCGCCCATCAAGGGAGATGTGCACGTTTGGTAAGGGTGAGTTTCATAGAGATTCTCATCTCTACTCTTGGTTCTACTTGCTTCAACTTGACACCAGCGTTTCTTGTTTTGCTTGTGGTTGCGGGAATGTCACCAGCAGTTATAACTCATAACATCAAACACCCTCTAATATCAAAGCAAGCAGTTCCAAGAAGAGGAGAGACGAGCGCTCAATCAATCGTGGAGTGAACTTTGGATGTTCCAATACGTGTGGCCATATTGATATATGAAATGCTTTGATGGTTCTTAAGAAGGTCATATATATAATGCCTTCTTGCAATGGATATGAAGTTAAATGTTGATTAATGTAATTGAAATGCCAATATGAAGTTGTCTATAAAATCAAAAGAATTGCATGCCTTATTGGAGGTGCATATAATTAGAGCCGGTCTCTCTACAAAAGTGGGGGCGTTAACTTAAAAGGGAGACATGCAGGATTTGAGTGATTTTTTTGTGAAAAAAGTAGTGGATACATGCAAAGAAATATAAAAAAAAAGCAAGCATGATCGGAAAAAGTAGTGGATACATGCATGAAAGAGTCTTCTCGCAATTTACGGAAGGAAGAAGCTCCAATTTAGGAGGAGAACCTCTCAGACGATCCTTGGGGAGACAACATATGATCTCTTAAGTATTCGTATATGCGGAGGCGATGAAACTTCTCTTATTTCTTTGGTGCTGCTATGTCAATCAAGGGAAATGAGTGAGAACGCTGTTCAAGGAGCTCATCAATATAAGAGGGAGAAACAGATCTACCTCTGAAGGCATAGGGGAGGAAGGACGGAGAGCATCAGACATAGATATTAAATCTCACTTTTGCATGAAATGAGAGGTCGAAGGCGATTCCGCACTATGACATGACGGATGCTGTGACCAACTGAATAGGAGAATCAAAGAGGAGAAATTCAATGGATGCGTGCATACAGAGCAGAGCAGTTTTGGAGGGGCCTTTTGGAAGACTCCGACAGCCAACACTCTGACATATCGTATGTCAGCTGATAGAGTTGTGCGGGAAATTGCACTAATCACTAGTGTTATAAGTCACATTAGGCGATGCTGAATCAGAACTAATTGGGAAGAATCTAGATCAGGCACCTCTCCTCCTCATTCTCAGGAAGAAACACTTTTAGAAAAAGGGTCTCAAACTGAGTCCAGTCACTAGGGATAGAGTTCGCCTCCTTAAGACTTATCCACCACTTATTAGCACTGGGGCCGAGGGAGAGACTCGCCTCTAACACACGGTACTCTGATGGGGTGCCCTTCAATTGATGCAAATCATGCCACTTTTGTAAAATAGTGTAGGTTGCATCCTTTTTCCTGTCTCGGTCATCCCCCGTAAAGGTAGGTGGCTTCAAGTCTTTCAGAAGGGGAGCTTCCCTAGAGCTCTCTCCTTTATGCTTACTAGGAAGAGAAGTATCTTTCCTAGTGAGCTCCAAAGGAATAGGAGGAGTCTCTCTTTCCTTTCTGGCTAGGAAAGAGGTGACACTAGTCTCAAGTGAGATCATTTGAGACTTAAGCTGCTGTATAAGAGATGTGATGCTACCAAGATCTTTCTCTAATTTAAGGGTCTGCTCTTTTAAGTCTACGAATTGGTCACGAGTGTATTCTTCTTGTGAAGGCTCTTTGTCTTCTAAGTTCTCTTCTATTTCTTGCCCTACTTCTACTTCTTCCATTCTAAAATCAGGATCCTCTAGTTGCTCTTTAGACGGAGAAGTGGTCTCAACTACTTGTTTGCCTTTAGTTTCCATGTTTAAGTTCCCTTCCCCGGTTTGCTAACTAGAGTGTATGAAAATGAATAGAAGTAAAGCTCAAATATGCAAGAAGAAGAGAAATATATGAAAAGAGCACTTCCCTGTTACAAAGTAGAGTTGCGGAAGCAAAATCCAAGTGGTCCTTGAAGCTTCAAGTCACTGATTTTGAATCCTCGCTATGCCCAGACAAAAATTGGAAATGTCCAGTTGGTTCGGGGAGGTTCTAAACACCATGAACCATCCAAAACAACACTAAAAGCACGTGGGAATAGCCCCAACCGGGCAAAATGATTGAAATTGAGCAACTTCAAGGATGTGACAATCCTCACTAGTCCAAGAAATGTAGCCCAACACCTGCACTTCAAGAATTTGAGACTATCCCAAGTGAAAAAAGTGGATTTGGACTCCGGATGATGAAAAACTAGGCCCGGGAGTGGCCACCTAGTTCCTGCTGAAGCGCTGCAAGAGATTTTGGTGGAGAAAATCTCGTCCAAATCCAACAGCGATGGTTTCTAAGCGAAGCTTAGGTTGTAGCTTCAAAACATGATCAAGATTTTTAAAATCCTATATCGTATGAAGAAGCTATGGTGTGGAGAAGCTGGGTATGTCACCGATGGAAAGTGAAAAAACTCATCTTCATGGATGGATGACTTTGAGAAGCTCAAAACTGAGTGAATAAAGCCTTTTTCAATCAACTAAAAACCCATGCCCCATAACCACAGTGCATATTACATAGGTGCATCATAATTTTCCCCAAAACTTTGGCTCATAGCATTACTTTTCACTCCAAAGTTCCAAAAAATTTCCGAAATATATACCTCCTTGCTCAACTCAAACTCATTGTCAACACCAAAGGAACTCGGACTGTCGCCAAAGAGGCGTTTTATCCCATATGTAGGTGCAGCAGTCCATGAATTTCCTATATATACAAGAGCTTTAGAGGGAGTCTTTCATCCTAGAGTGGGGGAGGAGGAGCAAAACTCCTTTAGCCTTCGTGGGCTTGTTGGCGCCTGCGTGTGTGGATGGTCGGGTCGGTTGTCCTGTGATGCTATCGGCTCTTCTGTTCGCCCTGTCGCCATCACACGCGCTTATCTCTGTTAACTAGTTGACAGTTACCGCTCGGATACCACTGTCAAACTCCAAAGAATCCCCCAATTTTTTCATCATCCTGCACAACATTCAAGACCGTTCGTTGCTCCTAGCTCAGACGTACGGAGATATCCGATCATCATGAACCGCCCAGCCGCGTGGTAGTATTAAACTACTTACTCTCTCTCTTGCATACCCCAAAATGGGTCAAAGGTCAAAGCTCCTCCCATGAGTGCCACTTACACTCAAGTGAATATCATACTCTAAAGGAATAAGAGGAGGTTCACCTCATCTCCCTTTTCAGATATGATACTCCATAAGATCCATATGACAATTTCACATATAGTATTTATAGAACAACTTTTTCTTTTGTATTTTCTTCTCATCATTGGCTTACTTCTTTAACTATGCAACATTAGAAGATTTTAGCTTACTAATAGATGATCTCCATTTACCTCTGCCCTTCAGAATATCTAGGAAACCACAATCTACAACACACATAATGGACATGCTCTGTTTAGGATGATCTTCCTTTAACAAGAGAAAGATGAACTCTTCAAATGTTAAGCATTATGATTGCCTTTCAAAATCAATATAAGAATAGAACCAAAATTGGAAAATGAATCTAGAAGATTGTTAAGAGTAATCTACACAAATGAACTATCTAGCAATACTTCATTAGGAGAAATCAATTGCTCCTTCAAATCTTTGATCTTTTTTAAAACTCTCCATAGAATCTCCTTCGTTCATATGCTCACTCTCAAACTATTTGGAAGGTAAGAATCACGACGCTCATTTCTTGCCTTGTATAATGTGGTAAGTGTATCCTTAGCATCCTTTGCTATTTTGCAAGAGCGAATGTGAGGGATAATGGCATGTTTGATAGACAAAACTATCAGTGCCTGTGCTTAAGCATCTTTCCCATCCCAAAAACGTTGCTCTATAGTAGGTGCAGTTGAAGTTTAAACACAAAAGAAACGGTGATCATCATCTTCAATGCCATCTACATCACCTTCAATAACTATATCTGTAGGTATTCTAGGATGCTTTACAACACCCTACACAGTATTCCATATCCCTTTTTCTACCAATATGACACATCATATATGCCCAAAATGAGTAATGAGTACCATCCAACCTATCTTCAAGAGCCAACATACAAAATACTTCATTGCTTTCATCCATGGCTAGTAACTAAATACCCTATTGTAGAAAAATGATTGTATCTCAAAAATTTGAACAAAACTACCTTGTCAAGCTCTAGTAAAATTGTAGCAGACTTTGAGGCACTTGTACTTGTGAACCATCTTGGGATAGATGGATGGACACTCCAAGTGATGAGTACGTACTGCCAAATCCTGCTTCGTACTAGCCCTTTGGGACTTCAAACTTGATATGTGGGCCCTCTTAGCTTTTCAATGAAACCATAAAAGTGCCTATGTACTTTGGAAATGATGTATGAAAAGATTGATTCAAAACAGATCCACTATACACAGAGCAATCAATCTATCAAATAAATCATTACCCCTAATTTTTTAGGACCTCTGCAGAGTTTGACCAGTGAGTGCTTCGATGCTCTTTTCTCAAAATTGGTTGAATAGATTTTCTTCCCACTTTGTCAGCATGTAGATAACTTGGAGCTTATTCCAAGAAGCTATAGATCATTGAATTTGGTGAAGAATTGACCAAGATATGAGCAACACACATTGAAAATTAAGAATGAATATAATAGAGATATCATAGATGAACAATGTAGATATAATGTATTAATGAGAAATGTTGTACAAGATCATAGGCTTGGTAATCATAGCCTTATGATGAATAATAGTGTAGGCTACAATCTAGGCCTGACACACAAAAAAATGGCAATGAAAGAGCTTGCATGATGAAGCTACTACCAGCAACCTTTTCTAGTGACCTTATATAAGTGTTGTATTCAAATTTGAATTTGAATTCAACTTTTAGCTCTCTCTAAAAGTGATCCTTCATTCTAGGAGATATTCCCTCAATGTAGTGGTTACTTTCCTAACTAACAAGTCCACGAATTTTGGGTAGGTGATTACAAATACTCTCAAGTAAAAAAAATTGACTTTTACAAAGGTAAAGGGATAAATTTTCAATAGCAATGGTTTCCATGGAACTTCATATCTTTATGATCCTCAAGCCAAAGGTGTGGGCTTGGACTTTGCACCAATAGCTCCCCCTCAAGCCAAACATTTTGGCTTATTCTTCAGCTTTAATCTTCATGAGTATCCTGCAATCCAATCATTGATTTAAACCTACAAAGTTTTGAACCATCTAAGGCTTTAGTCAACAAATCTACACATTGCATATTTGTTGATACAACTGCCAGTTGAATATCCTTGCTCAATAGCTTCTCTCTCACATAATGATAGTGGACCTCTATATACTTGGTCCTAGCATGATAAATAGGATTAGCTGCAAGGTGTAATGAGCTTGTATTATCTCCAAAGATCATTGGAGATGTAGTGTGTAAACCTAAATCTCTATACAACAATTTGATCCATATAGCCTCTTGAGTAGCATTGGCCAATCCTCTATACTCTGCGTGTGTAGAAGATCAAGCAACAATAGGTTACCTCTTTGAAGACCATGATATTGGCTTATCACGTGCAAATGAAAGGTATCCTGAGGTACTCCTCCTATGAGTTTTGCATCCTACCCAATCTGCATCTGAATAAATCTTAATGTCCAAGTCTGATGTATAAGGGAAATACAAACCACGAAGTTGAGTACCCTTAAGGTACTTCAAGATCCTTTTGGTAGCCTCCAAGTGGGGTGCCCTAGGCTTATGAATAAACTGTCGATCCTTGTCAAGGTAGCATAGTTCAAGCTTCTCACTATGCTTTGATATCCTGCTATGTCCTCAAGTACATCACCTTCATGAGCACTTAGTTTTAGGTTTTACCTCCATTGGAGTACTTGCAACTTTGGCATCCTGGAAATGAAACTTCTTTAACATATCCTGTATATACTTCCTCTGAGCAATGTAAACTTGAAAGTTAGTATAGAATAAATCAAGTCCAAGAAAATATTTTAGTGATCCAAGGGCACTAATTTTGAAGTCCTTCATTATCTGGTTCTTGATCTCTTTGATGCCATTAACATCATTACCTGTATGTATGATATTATCAACATATACACATAGGTATAATACCTCGGAATTAGTTCTCTTAATGAATAAAGAAGTATATGCTTTACTCATGACAAAACCTTGGTCTTGAAGGTATGTAGTCAACCTATGGTTCAATGTCCTAGGTGCCTGCTTCAATCCATAAAGATCTCTGTTCAATTTACATACATATGTTACCTTGTTTGGATCCTCATAGCCACGAGGTTGTGGCATGTACACCTCCTCTGAAATCCAGCCATTTAGAAATGCATTTGTTACATCCAACTAATACATGTTCCAATTCTTTGATGCAGCCACACTTACCAATATCTTGATGGCTAGCATTTTGGCCACAGGTGAGAAGGTTTCTTCATAATCAATGCCTTGGGTTTGGGCAAAACCCTTAGCCACAAGTCTAGCTTTGTACGTGCTTATTGACCAATCAGAATTCCTTTTGATCTTATAGATCCATCTAGAACCAATTACCTTCATAGACTCCTTCTTTGGTACTAGTTTCCACGTATCATTCTCCTTGAGTGCTTCAATCTCCTCATCCATAGCTTCCTTCCATTTTGCTTTGTTCTTTGCCTCCTCATATGATGCTGGTTCTTCAATTGACAAATCTTTTTCAAGATAAACAAAGTGCTGAGCAACAAGAGAAGTGTCATACCCATATTTGGTTGGCTTCTTGCTCTCCCTTTGTGATCTCCTAATTGCTTGGTTGGAAGATTCAGGTATATCTTCCAATTTCTTCATCTTGAGTTTGCCTTTGGACTTCCATGCTTTGAACTCTTCAAGGTTGATGATGTCCTCATCATCTAAATTAGTGTCTTCTGTTGAAGTTAGACGTCTGCAGGAGCACCCGAACAGCACAAGGAAGAAGAAGAAGCTTGGAGCACAAACACACAATACTGAATGTATTACTAGAGAATGTACAAAGATAAGTAGCCCATTAGGGCAATAGGGGTATATACAAGCCGGGGGAAAAAAACCTCCTAAAGAGGGAAAAAAGTGCCTTGGAAGTCCTAGTGTGTTCACACACATCACTACCTAAATATATCAACAAATCCCCCCTGGGAGTGATGCGGTGAACAAGGAGCTGGCACTCATGTATAAGGAAGTGCCAAGCTATGTGGAAATCACTCCACAAAAGGAAGTAAGCCCAAAGCTTTTCGGAAAGCTTCAAACTTCTCCCTAGGCAGAGCCTTTGTGAAAAGGTATGCAATGTTCTCCTGCGTGGGCACATATGCCAAGCTGATCTCCCCAGCAGAGAACCTCTCCCTGACATAGTGATAATGCACCTCAATGTGCTTAGTGCGAGCATGGAACATAGGGTTCCTCGGAACTGCCAATGCGCTCTAACTGTCGGTGAAGATGGTGGTGGTAGAAGACTGGCCAACACCCAAATCAGCCATAAGGCGTCTGAGCCACACATACTCAACAATCCTTGTGAAAGCTACCCTATACTCAGCCTCACAACTCGAAGTGGCCACAGTAGGGTGCTTCTTGCTCAACCAAGATATACATGAGCTACCAAGCATGAAGCAAAAACCACTCCTGGACACACGAGTGTCATAGCAACCAGCCCAATCTGAGTCAGAAAAAGCATGCAAATCTGGCGGTAGTGATCCCCCCTTGGGATAAAACAACCCAAGTAGCCGAGTACCACTCAAGTAGAGAAAGATGCACTTAACAGCCTTCCAATGTGTGACTCTTGGGCAATGCATAAACCTGCTCATCTGTGAGACAACAAATTGAATATTTGGCCGAGTAATGCATAAGTAAATCAAGCATCCAACAACCTGTTGATAGAGAACAACATCAAATGCATCTCTAGCATCATGAAGACTCAATCGTAAACCTGTCTCCATAGGAGTGGCAATAGGCTTACAGTCTTCAAGACCAAAACGCTGCAATAATGTGTCGATATATTTCGTTTGACACAAAGCCATTCCACCATCAACTTGCATAAACTGAATGCCCAAATAGTGATGCAAATGCCCCAAATCAGACATCTCAAATGAGGCATGCAATAAGCCTTGAAATCAGCAATATGCTTCTCAATAGGACCAGTGAGCAGCATGTCATCAACATAGACAACAACGATCAAAAGCACATCATTAGCACGCTTAACATATAAGGTGCTTTCAGTTGGACTGTTCACAAAACCATGTGCAACCAGATAGGCATGTATCTTCTCATACCAAGCACGTGGTGCTTGCTTTAAACCATATAATGCCTTCTTTAACCTGCACACCTAGTTTTCATGCCCTTTCTGCACAAAGCCAGAGGGTTGAAAAACATACACTTCTTCATGCAAGTCACCATTCAAAAATGTTGTTTTAATGTCCAAATGATGTACATTCCAACCATGATGGGCTGGAAGTGCATAAATGCTCCAAACAATAGTCATACGGCCTCTCATCAAAATCAATGCCTCTTTCCTGCGCATAACAATTTGCAACAAGCCTAGCCTTATACCTGTCAACTGTACCATCAGGTTTACGTTTCAGCTTGTATACCCACTTAGTACCAATGGCCTTCTTGCCAGGAGGCAAGTCACATAAAGACCATGTACCATTCTTCATTATAGCATCATATTCAGATTGCATGGCAGCCATCCAATTTTCTGAATTCTGATCTTCATCAAAAGAAACAGGCTCATTCTCATCACTGAGACTAGACGCAGCCATAGCATAGCAATCTGATGCAAAGGAGGCATCTGAATGAGTACGATATGACAAAGGTGCATCTAATTTGCTGTCACGCAAAGTTTGCACCAGCCATTTTGGCATAACTTTTGCCTGCTCAATATCAGCTCTCTCATCGACAAGTGCATCATGTAAGTCTACATCAGAAATAAAATGATTTGCATCATCATATGAAACCTGCAAAGGTTGAGAGGTTGCCTCATTAGGACCAACACTAGACTGTCCACCTGTAAAAAGAGGCATCAACGTATCATACATGTCTTTGGAGCTAACGGATGTCTCCTTAGTACATGAAAGCAATGGATGAATATCATCTTCCACAAAGACAACATCATGGCTAACCTGAATGCGTTTAGTCTGTGGATGATACAGATGATAGCCTTTACTTTCAGAAATGTACCCAACAAAAATACATTCTACTGCCTTATCATCCAAATTTTTGCGATGTTGTTCAGGCACTAATGCATATGCCAAACAACCTAAAGAACACAGATGAGCAACAGATGGCTTGCGGTCATGCCAAGCCTCATATGGAGTGATAGACTGCAGCACTTTATTGGGACACCTGTTCAGTACATAAGCTGCACACATGACAGCCTCAAGCCAGAAACTATGTGGTAAAGCCTGGCTCTTGACTATGCACCTCGCCATCTCCATGAGTGACCTGTTCTTTCGTTCAGCAACTCCATTCAGTTGAGGTGTATACGGCACTGTACATTGGTGTTTTATACCACGTTCAGCTAGAATTGCATTAAAATGAGAAGACATATATTGCCCCCCTCGATCAGAACGGAGGGTGCCCATTTTACATGCTGAAAGATTTTCAGCCAAAACCAAAAATTGTTTAAAGCACATGAACACTTTGGACTTTGCTTTGAGTGGATATACCCATGCATGCCTGGAAAAATCATCAATGAAAGTCACGAATTAAAGGTAATTCCCAAAAGAGGATGTCTGCATAGGACCACAGACATCACTATGTACAAGCTGCAATTTCTGCGTAGCTCGAACTGAACCATCTTTTGGAAAGGAGGAACGCTGCATTTTGCCCAAAATACAACCTTCACATACATGTTTTCCAGGTGCCTCAAGCTTGGGCAAAGAAGACACCATATCATATTTCTGCAAGTGTAGCAAACTAGCAAAATTTAAATGACCAAAGCGTGCATGCCAAAGCTTTGCATCTGACATAGCCTAAGAATCATGAACTGCACATGCCGAATCATTCATAGATCTTTCATAGTCTATGAGCTTATACAGCCCACGACATAAAATGCCAGAAGCAATAATCACATCGCCATTTGATAGATCATGAACTGTACACCTCTCATCAACGAATTTCACAACCAAGCCAATCTGGGCTAATGCAGAAACTGATAACAGATTCTTCTTGATCCCTGGCAGAAATAAGGCATCTGACAAGGTGAAAGAACTACCATCAACAGTAGTCAGAATGATCTTACCAACTCCCATAACAGGATAAGAGAAGTTGTTGGCACATGTGACAGTATTCCCTGTAGGGGCAGGCTCGAGTGAAGAGAAGAAACTGCGCTACGAGGTAATATGTTTGGTCGCCCCACTCTCAAAGTACCAAACATCTGAGTCCACTGCAGACATGTACTGCTCATGAGAAGATGGGTTTAAACTGCAAACAGTAGTAAATGCCCATTCTTCTTCCTGCACAAGATTAGCAGACTCTGTTTTTGGTGTAGAGGCTTCTGCAACAACCATTCCAGCCTCCTTTTTCTTTGCCTCTTTTGCAGCTAGTTTTGGACAGTTCTTTATGATATGATCATTCCCTTTAAAATACTTGCAAAACAATTTCGGCTTTTCTGATTTCTTCTCATCTTTATCCTAGTTCTTCGAATGTGCAGCATTTGCAGATTTCTGCTTACTAGTAGAAGAGCTCCATTTTCCTTTGCCCTTCTGACTAGCCAGGAAAGCTTGATCTGCAACACGCATAATGAACCTGTTCTGCCTGGACTGATCTTCCTGCAACAAAACAGAGACTAACTCTTCAAATGATAAGGCATTCGGATTGCCTTTCATCATCAACCAAAGAGTAGAAGCAAAAATCTGATATGAATCAGGAAGACCATTCAGAACGGTCTGCACAAGTGAGCTATCTGGTATAACCTCATTAGCAGAAATCAACTGTTCCTTCAAATCTTTGATCTTCATTGGGAAACTGTCTATAGAATCACCTTCATTCATATGCTCACTCTCCAACTGTTTTCGGAGGTAAGCAACACGAGCCTCATTCCTAGCTTGGTACAATGTGTTAAGTATATCCCAAGCATCCCTAGCTGTTATGCAAGAGTGAAGATGAGGAATAATGGCACGTTTGACAAACAAAGCTATCAATGCATGTGCATGGGCATCTCTGCCATCCCAACAAATTTGCTCTGCAGTAGGTGCAATAGAAACAGCAGCATGAACAAGAATCTGCGGAATATCATCTTCGACACCATCTTCATAAGCTCCAACACCTGTATTTGTAGTACCTGTCGTTACACGTGTAATAGGACGTCTTTTAACACCCTGCACAATGTTCCACAATCCTTTTGCAACCAAAACATGTCGCATCATATAAGCCCATAATGGGTAGTTGGTACCATCTAACTTATCCTCAACAGCCAACATACGGAATACATAACTGCTTTCAGCCATGGTCGGTGACTAAAATACCTTGATGCAGAAAATTGACTGTATCTCAAAAAGTTGAACAAAAGTGCCGAGACGAGTTCTGCTATACCTATAGCAGACTTCGAGACGCTTAAACTGGCGAACAGCAATTGGTATATACCTTTGGCACAAAAAGACAAAATAGCCTGCAGAAGCGCTACGATAGTGCGTTCACAGAGCGAAGCCATTTTGATCTCAGAAACACGCTAAGTATGCTCACCAAGATTCGTGCGATTCAAAGACTGCAAACGGAGGAGTGTGGATGGCGCCCTAGATGAAGCGACGACCTGCTCTGATACCAATTGTTGGAGTTAGACATCTGTAGGAGCACGCGAACAACACAAGGAAGAAGAAGAAGCTTGGAGCACAAACACACAATACTGAATGTATTACTAGAGAATGTACAAAGATAAGTAGCCCATTAGGGCAATAGGCGTATATACAAGCCGGGGGAGAAAAACCTCCTAAAGAGGGAAAAAAGTGCCCCGACGGTCCTAGTGTGTTCACACACATCACTACCTAGATATATCAACATCTTCATTCTCAGTAAGCTCCTCCTTAGTGAGGCTTGGAAACTCCTCTTACAAGTCATAAGGTAATTTTATCTTCCTGCATTCACTATCAAACCAAGAGTCATTTTCATAAAAGACAACATCTCTACTGACGATGAATGTCCTGCCTAAGGGTCTAGCTTAGCTCTTATTTGAGAAGGAATATGTACATATGCTACACATCCAAAGATTCTACAATGATCAACTGAAGGTCTTCCACCATGCCATGCTTCATGTGGGGTCATCCCATCAAGAGATTTGGATGGCAATCTGTTTACAAGATAAATGGCAGCAGATACACTCTCTGCCAATAAGTAGTTAGGTAATTTTTTCTCATTTAACACTGAACTAGCTGTCTCAACAGTTAAATCTATTTCTTCTTTCTACTACCCCAGTCTGCTCAGGAGTATACCTTGTGGTAATTTCTCTCTTGATTCCTCTCTTGTGCAAGAATGCATCAAAATCATTTGAGAAGTACTCACCTCCTCTATCTAACCTTAGCCTTTTTAGATTTCTCCCTATTTGATTCTCAACAAGTGCAAGGTACCTTTTGAAGTAACTGAATACTTCATCTTTGTGCTTCATAAAGTACAATACAGTCCAACTACTGTAATCGTCAATGAAAGATACATAATACCTTCATCCAAAGATTGAGGGATCCTTGCTTGGTCCCCACACATCTGTATGAACAAGTTCTAGGTAGTCCTCATGCATGTAGCCTTTCCTTGAGAAGGGTAATCTATGAGACTTTCCAAACTGACAAGCACCACATTTATAAATCATGTGTTTCTTGGATACATTAGGTATTCCTAGCACACACTGATCTCTGCATATTTGTTTCAAGGTTCTTTCACCTACATGCCCTAACATTTTATTCCAAATTTCAAGCTCTGATAATGTTTGATCTTTATAACTGTAAAGTGCAATATTCCTTGTATCCTCAAGTTCAAAAGTGAATAGTCTAGCTTTCTTTTTTCCTTTGGAAATTATCTTGAACCCATGCTTGGGATCCTCCACAAATGCTCCATATCGGCTGAATCTAACCTGCAAACCTTTTTCCACAATCTGTCCAACACTCATTAAATTCTTGGTAATAGTTGGTACATATAGAACCCTACACCATGGATTTTTGTTCCCATCAGAGGTCTTAACATTTCTAACTTTAATCACTGAGTGCTTGGTGTCCTCACCTATTTGTACCTGATGCTTACCCTTCGGTTCCTCAAGGTCAGAGAGAAGAGCTACATTGTTTGCCACATGGTTTGAGCATCCTAAGTGAATGTAGAAGAGATGGTCATCATTTATACCTAGTTTTGAATTCATGTTCATAATCAAAAGAGAATCTTCTTGCTCATTTGTGTACTTGTTGTAATCCTTTTTGGATTTGTATCGTCCTTGGTAGTTGCTATTGTACTTGTTGTTGTAGTTGTTGTTGTATCCTTGGTGGTGATTGAATCATCCTCTTTGATTGTGTGTATCCACCTCTTTGATAACCTCTACCTCTTTGATTCTTGAAGTTCCTAAAACACTCATCTATAGTATGATTTGATGAACCACAAATATTGCATGGTGAGGAGTTATAAGGTCTCCCCCTACCTTACCTCCTCTACCCCTTCCTTTTGATGATCTACCTTTCCCTACATAGTTGGCTTGGGAGGTATTTCCTTCATCTTCTGCCTTCTTGATCTTGCCTTTCTCTTTAGACTTATTCTTATCAGTGTATAGGGCAGAAGAGCTATTACCTCTTGATGAATCTCCATTCTTGTTGAGCTTGGATTCATGGGTGAATAGTTGCCCCATGAGTGTGGTAAGGTCTGGAATCTACATGTCCATGTACAAGTCCATGGCAGTTGTGAAGATCTCCCATTTGTCATCATCTTTAATGCCATTGATTACTTGCCTTATAATCTGCTGCTCTTTAATTTCTTCTCCTATGCTTGCCAATGGATCTGCTACATCTTTAACTTTTGTCACATACTCTACGATAGCTTGCTTAGGTTGCTTTCTTTGAGTTGTGAATTCAATCCACAATTAATTCTTCCTGGCCCTTGTGTTGGAAGAGAAATAAGAAGACAATTTTTCCCAAGTCTCTTGGGATGTATTACAGTTCCTAATATGTGGAAGAAGAAAATCAGAGATTGAGTTAAGACCTTGCTAATGCATCCTTGGCACACCATGTGTTGAGTCTTTCATGCTCCTCTCTTATAGGTTGTCCTTTGCTTCTAAATGTGGGCATCTCCTCATCTCCTTCGATGTATCTGTTAAACGTTGTTCTAACTATCAGAAATGCGTTTAAACAAGTATTGGGTTCTTGGGAGTGGAAGGGGTCTGTAAAGACAGAGGCCCTATGCTTGTTTCCCAAAATTACTTCACAACACAATATACCAACATTCAAGATTTTATCAAGAATTGGTATCCCCGTCTCGATCTTTACGGTTCATCATTTTAACTCTATCAGAGTCTGTCGAACACAGTGTACCAGACTATCACTATCGTGATACCGAATTACCTCAGAACCCTTTTTCTGAATACACACTACTGTAACATTTAACAGTAGTTCAACCTTCACCGAATAGCGCTCACAGTACAACAAACCGAAAACACAGAAAGACTCAACAGTTTCAGACACACAGTGTTGAAGACTAATACACACTAGAGATAACCATTACTGTCGCCAAATCTCACCGTACAAGTACATATCTCAATACTGAAGACAACAAAATACAGCTCAGAATCTGAGAAAACTACCACAACTACATAGACTTCTTCAACAACTGGCATAACATTCCAAGAAAGAGTACCACGATACGCATAATTAACACAACAATCGCATTAGGGATTCGCAAACAACTCACTCAGACAACAACCCGACGAACTACTGGATGTCAAGAAAACTCACAACAAACAGGTCTCGATAGACAACAGAACAGAATCAAGAACCATACACTATAGTATACTCAGAATACTTGGAATTAGACAAACAACACTATAATAACGACACAGACAATCACCCAGACAGATAGTCTGGTGATTCCACGAATCGTTACCGACGTGTCTCTTTTTCATTGCTTTATATAAAGATTACAACCATCTTGTAACAACCTTTTGCTTGTGCTGAATCTAAAAAGATTCAGTTTTATACAAATGCCATCCGGCGGCCGACTAACACTGGCACGCACGGTGGACTCGAACCCGCAGGTTTTTACAAAATTACTGTTCGTCTATAATGCCTTCTAAATACATGTTTCTGGCTAATCTAAAGGTTCGGGCAATTTTCTTCTTTAAAGTTTCTAACATCTGTTTAAGAGTATCTAGTTCTACTAATTGTGCATCTACTCTTACAGAACTTAATGAAATAGCTTCGGTCAGCAAAATTTCTGCCTGAGTCTGCAGAAAGGCTTCTTGTAAATAGAAGTCGTTCGATAAGGCTGCATCTCTGGAAACCTTCATCTCAGCAACTTGCTTTTCCATTCTGACTACTCTGTCTTTTTGATTGTCCAGCTGATTTTCCCTTCTTTCGATCTCTTGATTTTGAAACTGTATGGTTCTGGAGTATGCATCCCTTTCTCTTTGGAGATCTGTTATTACCTTCTGTGTTTGAGCTTCGTTGGTCAAATAGTCTTTAAGCATGTTGTTGACATTTGATAAACTTTCGTTTGTTCTTTGGAGTTCTTCTTTTGTTTTCATAGCCTACTTATGCTGTTCTTGGCTTTGCTGTACTACTTCGTGTAGATGAACTCTGGTTTCTTCTAATAAATTGCCTAAGGCTACTCTGACATCTTCTTTATCCTGTAGCTCTCGCTTCATTTGACTGATGATGGTATTTGCCTCATTTAATAACTCTTCTTTGGTTTTGAGGTCGGCCAGTGCCGCATTTCTCTGGTTGGTAAGTGTCTGCTGTTCTGCGAGTTCGGCTTGGAGATGGGTAATCCTGATGGTTTTCTGCTTTGAACGCATCTATTTCTTCCTGTAGAGGTGTGATGTCTGCTTCTAGGACATCCACATTGTGTTGTAACTCATTTCGGATGTTATCAGCGACCTCTTTCATCTGGATTGGTAATTGCTGTGATAGATGAATGAGCAATTGACCCATGTTGGCAAGGTCAAAAATTACGGGAATGGAGGAGCGGAAGGTGAGGACGAGGTTGAGATGAGGATGCGGTGAAGAGTTGTTGGGAGTTGGGTGGTGAGTAATTCGGGGATGAGGAAGAAGAAGCCGCGATTTTGTCGGGGACAATGGGTGGCATAGGAAGGATGGGGTTGAGTGGCGGTTCAGGCGGAGGAATGGGAAGGGTAGGGTTAGGTTCTGTTACCTATTCTGTGGTTTGTTGTGTGGTGTCAACGGTATCAGCAACTGTGGATTCTACTGCTCTAAGCAGTTCTTCGAAAACATCATTAATGATTTGTTCCTCATTTCCTTGCTATTCCGTCTGAGATTGCTGTTGAGATGCTTGTTTGGACGAGCTTGTGTCAGACTCGTGGTGATCCTCCTATCCTTGTTGCCTTTCTGACGAAGATTGTGCTGATGATTCGTGCTGCATAGATGTTGCAGTGTCATGGAAGGTTTCTTCATCCTACTTCTTCTTCATCGTCCCATAATTGTGCCGACTCTTCATGGTGCAGGACAGGGCCTCTAGGTGGTGGTTGTGCAGCAAGTATGGCCGGAAAAAGGAGAGATATTTTGTGTGGCAGTCTGGACCTTGGCATTCCTCCCTTGTCTACCTGTTTCATTATTGATACACATTCCTTGTGAATGCGGTGGAAGAAGTAGGATTAAAAAATTGACTGGTTCACGAGCAGCTAAATCAATAGCGGAGTAGAAAGGCCTAGAGATACCATAAGTTCGCTTCTAGAGGTTAAGAATGGCTACGAGTAATTGCAGTGCGGATCTCTCAGGTTCCGGTCGACATAAGATCGCGTATTCATTTGATGAATTTCTAGGAAACAATTGTATCATTGTTGCTACTGGGAGGTTCAGGCCATTTTCCCGACCTTGCTGAGGGAGTCGAAACGTATCAGTAAAGTTTTGGAATGTGATTACGGTGCGGGATGGTAGGGAGGTGATTGGCCAACTCTGCTCGGTGGCAAGAGTAGCAGCGATGGCAGCGATTATTTGGGCAAAGAACAGGTGGGATTCCACTGAATGCCAAGGCAATTCAGCGAAATTGGATAACCCACGGGTGCACAGAAACTCTCCTACCTCGGTAGGGAGTCCGTCACGGAAAGCGGCATAGTTTGCCAGAGCTTCCATGGCGTGCACGATGACAGCAAGCACAAGACACAATACGCACAGGGTTTATACAATCACACACAATACGCAAACACAATAGCGATTTTTGGCGAAACAGAAAAGGTTAAGTAGATGCGCTACAGTGGAGAGCAATCAAAATCACTAAACATCATTTGTCGTGTATGAGAAGCTGGAAAGGGCAGGGCGGCTATTGACAAAATTAGGTATCAAAACGCGGATATTTACAGGCTTATTTTATTAAGCGTGCAAAAACAAAAGGAAAGAAAAGAAAATAAAAGGAAAGAAAAGAGAACACCAAAAGACGTGGCCAACCGCGAAACGTTTCAGTGCGGGTTAGATGTTTGTTGATACGGCCATAACATCGAACCGTTGATGACTTTCGAAAGACGAATTCCAATCAAAGTAGTCAACCGAAAAGTTTTTGGGCCCATTTGTTTAGAAATTCGGTAGGGACCAGATCATCATAACTTGAATTTGCCAGCAGAGCAATTCGACTTTGCATTGTAAAAGAGTACAAGTTGTCCCACCGTAAAAACTGGGGTCTTTAGATAGCGATCATGTGTTCGAGCTTGTCTTAGCTGTATTTCCCGCATAGTCAAAAAACTGTGCCATCGATGCTCATCCAGTTCTCTGAGTGTATCCACCTGAAATGACAGAGATTCTTTAGGTAGTAGATTTTGGTTGATGGCTACTCATAAGCTTGGTACAATGATCTCCATAGGTGCTATGGCTTCCAATCGAGAAGCTAGTTTGAAAGGTGTTAATCCTGTTGCTACCTTGTATGTAGTCCGATATGCCCATAGTACTGCAGGTAACAGTTGATCCCATCTTTCCGGTGATTCCAGAATTAGTTTTCGAAGCATATTCAACAGGGTTCTGTTGTACTTTTTGCCAAACCATTAGTACGAGGATAATAGGGAGAACTGAATTTATGCGTGATCTGAAAAGAATGTGTGAGTACTTTGATTAAATTGTTGACAAAGTGAGTGCTCTGATCTGTAACAAGTTCCAGAGGTAAGCCAAAACGCGGAAAGACATCTTTCATTAGACACTTTGCGACCGAAACAGTTGTGGCAAACCTTAAAGCCCAAGCTTCTGCCCATCTGGTTGCATAGTCTGTACAGGTCAGAATATAACAATTACTACTAAGGATTGCCAGTGGTGTAATAGGTCCAATGAAATCTAGACCCCACTTCTAAAAAGGTTCCAATGGCAAGATAGTTTGTAGAGGGAAAAAATGGCGCTGTAACGGCTTTCCAGATCTCTGACAATTATCACAATTTTTGACAAACTCCAATACATCCCTGTACATAGTAGGCCACCAAAGTCCACTCTAAAGAATTTTTCGGTGTGTTAAATCTGCAGCAAAATGGCCACCGGAAGGAATTGAGTGAGCCAAAGTAATAACTGAATCAACTTCGTGTGGAGGGATACAACGAAGTAAAATTCAAGTGTGATCCATATAGTATAGTTCCCCAGCAATTAACCGAAATCGGTGAGTAAAAACTGCAATCTTCCTACGTATTGCAAGAGAAGTCTAAGAGGGAAGGCATCCATCAGTAAGGAATGTCAATATCTGATCATAATAAGTAGATGGCATAGGTGGGTCTGCAATTTCATCATTAGTTGGTTCAAAAGCATAAATCGCTGGTGTCGTGTCATCTACACCAACCGGAGCTTCACTAGAATCTAAACAAGAAAGGAAATCTGCTAAGGCATGTGAACTGCCTGGCCGATGAATAACTTCGTAATCAAACTCTTGTAAAAGGAGAACCCATTGCGCTAATCGACCACCTAGATGTTGTTGCCATACTAGGTAGACAAGTGCAGCATGATCTACATGAAAAGTAAATTTTCGGCCAAGTAAATAATGCCTAAATTTCTTGACAAAGTATACCAAACCTAGACATTCCCTTTCAGTTACAGAGTAATTCTTCTCAGCAAGAGCAAGCCTTCGGTTGGCATAGTTCACAGGTGGAAACCACTTATCGATGTGTTGCATTAGAACACTACCAATGGCAATATCTGAAGCATCAACAAATACATGAAATGGGCGATCCTAATCAGGAGGCTGTAGGATTGGAACCTGTGTTAGTAATCCCTTTAGACGATCAAAAGCAATTTGGCATTCCTGAGTCCACTCAAATTATCGAGGAGTCTTGGTTATTAACCTGTTCAGTGGTATTGCCAAATGAGCAAGCCACGGTAAGTGCCGACCATGACATCTTACTTGGCCCATGAAGCACATCACTTCCTTAGGTGTAGTGGGCACAGGTGCTTCTAACACATATGTAATTTTATCTAGATCCACCTGTATACCTTGTGGAGATACGATGTGGCTAAGTAGCCTTCCACACAAAACCGCAAACACGGATTTGTTTGGGTTCAAACAGAGTCTGTATTCTCTGCACTTCTCAAAGCAACACCGTAAATGTAACAAGTGTGCTACCATTTTTCCAAATAACAAAAAATCATCAAGATAAACTTGCATAACCGAGGTAAGGTAAGGGGAGAATATTTCCTGCATACACCTTTGAAAAGTACTTGGGGCATTTCTTAATCCAAACCACATTACGGTACAAGCAAAAACACCCCAATTGGTAATGAGGACGGTCTTTGGTATATCTTGCTCAGCCATTCTAACTTGATTATACCCACTGGATCCATCTAGGAATGAATACATTTCATGTCCTGCTATTCGATCAAGCATCGTGTCAAGAAAAGGTAGTGGAAATGGATCAGGCATCGTAGCTACATTCAGTTTTCGGTAATCCATACATATTCGTAACTACTTATTCTTTTTAGGCACAATAACAATTGGTGAGATCCATTCAGCGTGCTCTACTGGTACGATGAATCTGACTTTGAGTAGTCTATAAAGCTCTGCCTTTACCTCTGATGCATAGCTCGGATTCATCCGGTAGCTTGGTTGTTTGATTGGTTTTGCTTCCGGCTTTAGCATGACCCTGTGTTGGTAGATGCACGGGTCCATACCTTTCATATCTTTGTAATCCCAGGCAAAAACGTCAGAGAACTCTCGGAGTAGCTGAATTAAGTCCGCTTGAAATACTTTCGGTAAGCTTTCCTTTATCTTAACAGGACGTGGAGTTTCTTCATCCCCTAAATTATAGGTGATGAGCTGATCCTTTGGAACATAAAATTGTCGAGGTTTGTCTGTATCCTCAGCTGGCTTAAAAGTCGTTGTAGGTCAGCGCTATCTATAGCAGTAGTATCTTCCTTCTTATCTTCTTCCGTTACAGGCATCACCGTACAAACTAAGGGACTCCAATTATCTACAACAGATTGTAGATCAACAGTTCCTAGCGAGATCAAATCAATGTTATTTTTCAGAAACTCTTCTTCTTCATCATCTGACAACCCATCTAATATATGAACTAGTTCTGCAAAATACGGTCTAGCATGCAATTTGCAAGGCTGTATAGCATACACGCACAGATAAGAAGGTGGCGCATACATGCACAGATAAGAAGGGAAAGAGCGCCTGAATTCTATGAAGAAAACAAGTGCACATATACATGAAGGAAAGGCTTGGGTAGTAACTTTGTTCAAGATTCTTGATGGAAAAGATAGGATGCACATGGTTTATTGACAAAGCAAAAGGGATTGTCTGACAAAAGGAAAGGTTGATATGAAACAAAAAAGACGCTGACATTTGTTAGAGGAGGTTAGAGTTCCCCCTTTTTCCTAGCATAGGAAAAAGGTCACATTGGTGAATGACACATTGGGCATTTACAGTAGTGGTTACTATATTAGGTATTTAGAACATTGTTCCAATTTTTGATGATGAATCTGAAGACTTTTCTAGGTAGTTTGTCCTCTTGTTTAACTCTTTTGGTCTCCTAAAAGAATTTCTTTGTCAATGTCCTCTCTTCTCACAAAAGGTGCATTTTCTTTTGCTCATGGAATCTTTGGTGACATGATTAATCCATCCACATATGCTACACATTTTGGATGGAGCTAATGTTGGAAAAATATGAGACCTTCCACAAGAAGGTTCATAAAAACAAAAATTGGAGCACTCAACCAATGGTCAAAGGCAGTTCAAAGTTGGTCAAAATGATAACAAATTGCACACATTTTTCACTACATATTTGGAAATTATAGGACAATAGCTGTCCATTGATATATAATGCACGGAATTCGGACCATAATTGGGTAGTCAAAAGTGAGACCCTAATTTTTGAGAAATGTGTAAAAAGGAGGTTGTTATGTGTAAAAAATAATTTTTCCAAGCATAAAGAAATATACCACGCAATTTTGAGCCAAAAATTAAAGAATCAAATTTATAAAGAAAAAAACTCAAAACTAGGGTTTTCATAATTTTCCAAGTTAGGGCTCCAAAAATTATGGAACCTTGCTTTTTTAGTTGTTTAGTGGTTTTTAACTTTCCTTTTTATAGAGAAACAAAAATTATATGAGCCGAAGTTCTACTGCACTCAATCCATCACTTCTTCAAGAAATCTAGCTTAGAGCTTCGCTATGGAGATGGCTTCTTCACCTTGGAGGATATAATTAGGATTTCCTTCTTCTTCAACAAGGAGGGTAGTAGCTAGGGTTTTAATTTGATTCCTCTTGTACATCAAGGAGGACATGAGCTTGTGGCTTATCTATACTCGGAGGAGATCATCTTCACTTTATGGAGATTGTGAGGTTATGAAGATATGCTCCACATTTACACATTTACATGCAAACTATATGATTCTTTGTAATATTCAAGTAGTTCATGTTTTGGAATGTACGGTATGTATGTAGAGATTTGGAGCTTCATCTCTCTATTACTTGGTCTATTCTTTCCCATGTTTCTATTTAAATTCTTTTAATCTCTACTGATTGTGGGCCTTAAACACCAACAATGGGTATCATAAGAAGGGGAAACAATGCACATATAGCATGTTGACAATATTGTATCCACAAAGATGAGAGCAATATGATAGACAAAAGTGAAGATGAGCTCATTATTTAGTAGTTGGAAGCAGGTCCCTAAAATAGATAATTGTTAGAAGCTTGCTAGATACATGAACCAAAGGAAGTTAGTGTTGGTGATCAACTTGCTCTGATACCACTGATGTGGTACTCTAGCTACGTTACCACTTTCGGTATGGTAGCACGGATACCACTTGTTATGGCGACGCGGCAAAGACTTGAACCTTGTCAAGCCTGCGGAATTTTCTGCGCCACCGAAGAGATGCTAAGCTATAGTGATATTAGAACACCTCTATAATCAGTAGTAGCTTAGCAAAGTTTATGTCACTCAAACATATAAGATTGTGTTTTGAAATCACTGAAATTCCACTAGAACTTCACCGAACTGTCACTGGACTAACACCGTAATTATATCGGAATCTTACCGGAATCAACTGCGATTCTATTTGTAATCACTTCAAGTGAATATACAAGAAGTAAGGAAGTGATGCGTGAACTTCCTTTACTGAATGAACTCTTTCTGAAGTTTAAGAAAAAACTTCATCAGTTCAGAATGCCTCTTTCCGGTCAGGCTTTGTACTGTGTGTACATATTCATTTCACCGAAATCTTTGATGAACTGATAGTAGAGATGTCTAGCTATAAGATAGGCTATCTCTCATACAAAACTTTAATTTACTCTGCGAGATATAGTTTGTTGTTCTACCAGAAAAATACGTTTTCTAAGAAAACTGTAACTGGCTGAAAAATACGTTTACTGAGAGCGTTCCGGAAAATACGTTTACTGAACGAAATGTAACTCTTAACTGACTTTATACCGTAACATGAAAATAGTCAGAGTTCTTCACATACGAACAATGCGCGCAAACTTCCACATGAACATGTGTTTTCTATTAGAGAAGATGTGTACAAACTAGCTTGGCCTCTTCTTACTCAAGCTATAGAAACTCTCCTTCACTGAGTAGTTTCTTCTTACCATCTCTCTCAGATGAATACCTGACGTTTCAGGTTTCTGTTATTCATCTTTACATACGCGATCTCTCGCGTCCTCTAAACCTATTCTCGATCTCTATATGCGCTCTATTCAAATTGCGCGCTCTTCTCACGCACGTTCTTGCCTCTACTTACTTGTTCACACTCTTACTCTCATACTTGTGCTCTCCCCGCTCTTTTCTATTTCTTGTCTCTCTCTTTATATACAGTTTTGATCTGGTGTAACGAATTCTAACAAACTCTGATTCTGGAAGATTCTGCGTTGTACATAACGGTCGTGAATTTGTCCCTTCACTAAGGCTTTTGGTTTTCTCAATACTTTGATTCTGCTTCTCTTTATCTTTCTTTTTCTTTTATGTCTGTCTGTATGTCAAATTTGTGAGTGATTCTTCAACAGCTCCCCTTCAATCACTAATTTGACTCTTCCTGTCTCTCATATATTTTTCTTTCTTTTATACCTGCCATTTCTTTGAATCTGCTTGTCTTTGTTCCATCCAAGCTCTTTGTCAAAATATCTGCAATCTGATCTTTTGTCGGAGTGTATATTATTTCTATCTCCTTCTCCATTACCTTTTCCCTTAGGAAATGATACTATATCTCTATGTGCTTTGTTCTTGCATGAAATACTGGATTTGCTGCAAGATACAGCGAGCTCATATTATCTCCATGTATGATAGGTATACCTTGATCAATACCCATGCTTTTGAACAAGGTATGCATCCATATAACTTCTTTGGCTGCTTCTACAAGTCCTTTATATTCTGCTTCTGTTGATGATAAAGCCATTGTATGTTGTTTCTTCGAACACCAGCTTACTAGCTTATCTCCTAGGTATATCATATACCCATGTGTTGATCTTCTGTCATCTTGACTTCCTGCCCAGTCTTAGTCGCTGTATGCTCTCAGCTTTATTTCTGACGTAAAAGGATAATATAATCCTTCCTTTATAGTTCTTTTGATATATCTAAGAACTCTCTGTCCTACAACCCAATGTTGATCTTTCAGACAATGCATGAACTGTGAAAGAACTCCCACTGCATAACTAAGATCCGGTCTTGTTAGTGTAGCATAGATTACGCTTCCCACTAACGACTGAAACTTCCTCATATCTTTAAATTTGGCACCACTATATTTGCTGAGTTTATGATTTGCTTCAAGCGGTGTTGAAGCTTCTCTGCAATTCTCCATATTAAACTTCTTCAGTAAGTTTAGGAGATACCTTTCTTACGAAACATATACACCATGATCTGTGTATGTGAATTCCATTCCAAGAAAGTATGATAACTTTCCTAGATCACTGATCTGGAACTCCTTTCAAGTAATCTCTTTACTTCTTTAATTCCTTCATATGAAGTACCTGTGATTATAATGTCATCTACATAAATGCAAATGTAGATCATACCTTCTTCTGTTCTCTTGATGAGTAGATTTGCATCTGCTTTTGAACTTTGGTATCCAAGTTCATTGAGATATTTCACAAGCCTGTAATTCCAAGCTCTTCGAGCTTGCTTCAGTCCGTAAAGTGCTTTTCTTAATCTGCAAACAAAATTTGGTTATCTAGAACTTACAAACCCTTCACGCTGTTCCATATAGACTTCATCTAATATGTATCCATTCAGAAATGCGTTCTTTATATCTAGCTGACTTAGCTTCCATCCTTTTGATGCTGCTATAGCAATCACTATCCTTATGGTTGACATCTTTGCCACCGGACTAAACGTCTCATCGTAATCTATGCCATGCATCTGAGCATAGCCCTTGATAACCAGTCTAGCTTTGTATCTGGCTATCCTTCCATCTGCAAGTTTCTTAACTTTAAAAACCCATTTATTTCCAATCACTTTCTTACCATTTGGTTTCGGAACAAGTTCCCATGTCTTGTTCTCTTCCAGTGCACTGAACTCTTCTTTCATTGCTTCTTCCCAGTGCTTCTTGCCTTTAGCTTCATCATACTTCTGAGGTTCTTCATCATCATTGACCATATATGCATAATTTTTCTGAGCTATGTATGAAGTATCGTAAGAATACCTTGTTGGTTGTTTCCTTACCCTGTTTGACCTTCTTGGTTCAAACTCTTCATGTGTATCTGAATACACTTCTTCATCAAATCCCTGTTCATCTTCATTTCTCATACCTGATCCGATCCTGGACGTACTTAGATGTCTCATTTGGAGCATTTGCATCATTATTTGGGCATTCAGTTTATGCAAGTTGATGGCAGAATAGCTTTGTGTCAAACGAAATATGTTAACACATTATTGCAACATTTTGGCTTTGAAGATTATAAACCCATTGCCATGCCTTGGACACACGTTTAACATTGAGTCTTCATGATGTTGCAGATGCATTTGATGTTGTTCTCTATCAGCATGCTTTTGGATGCTTGATTTACTTATGCATTACTCAGCCAGATATTCACTTTGCTATCTCACAGATGAGTAGGTTTATGCGTTGCCCAGGTGTCAAGCACTGCGAGGGAGTTAAGCACATCTTTCACTACTTGAGTTGTATGTGGCTACTTGGATTGTTTTATCCCAAGGGGGGATTAGTACTGCTAGATTTACATGCTTTTTCTAACTCTGATTGGGCTTGTTGCTATGAAACTCGTGTGTCGATTAGTGGCTTTTGCTTCATGCTTGGTAGCTCATGTATATCTGGGTTGAGCAAGAAGTAGCCTACTATGGCCAGTTTTAGTTGTAAGGCTCAGTATAGGGAAGCTTTCATAGGAACTCTTGAGTGTGTGTGGCTTAGACACCTTATGGCTGATTTGGTTGTTGGTTTGTCTTCTACCACCACCATCTTTAGTGACAGTGAGAGCACATTCGCAATTGCCAAGAACCCTATGTTCCATGCTCGTGCTAAGCACATTGAGGTGCATTATCATTATGTCAAGGAGAGGTTCTCTGCTAGAGAGATCAGCTTGGCATATGTGCCCATGCAGGAGAACATTGTAGACCTTTTCACGAAGGCTCTACCTAGGAAGAAATTTGAAGCTTTTAGCAAATCTTTGGGCTTACATCCTTTTGTGTATTGAATCCACAAATCTTGACACTTCCTTGTCTATGATTTCTAGCTCCTTCTTCACTACATCACTCCCAGGGGGGATTTGTTGATATTCTTAGGTAGTGATGTGTGTGAAGACACTAGGACTACTAGGGCACTTTTTGACCTCTTTAAAAGGTTCCTTCCCCCCCCCCAGCTTGTATATATGCCTATTTCCCATCTCTATACATTCTAGTGGTAGTACATTCAATATTGGGTGTTGTGATCCAAGATTCTTCTTCTTCCTTGTGCTTTTTGCCTGTTTTCGTAGACCTCAGACTCTAGCAACCAACACCAAAATTAGCCAAAAGGCATTTGAGCTACACACACTCAATAGTCATTGTGAAAGTTTCCCTACACTCATCCTCACAACTATAAGTGGCAATGGTAGGGTGCTTCTTGCGCAACCAAGATATGAAAGAGTTACCAAGAATGAAGCAAAATCCTATGGATGGAGCATGAGTATCATGACAACTGGCCTAGTGTGAGTTTAAAAAGGCATGTAAATCTAGCAGTAATGTTCTGCTTTGGATAAAACAATCAAAGGAGCCCCATAACCCTCGAATAGTGAAAGACAACCATCCAATGCTGAAACCTTGGCAACACATAAACCTATTCATCTAAGAGATAGAGAACTGAATATCAAGCGAAGTTATGCATAATTGAAATAAGCATCCACTAGCCTAATGATAAAGAACAACAACAAATGTATATCAAGCATCATGAAGAATCAATTGTAAATGTGTTTCCATAAGAGTGGAAATAAGTTTGTAATTTTCAAGGCCAAAATGTTGCAATAATGTGTCAATATATTTTGTTTGACACAAATCTATTCCCCCATCTACTTGCACAAAGTGAATGTCCATATAATGATCAAAATGCCCCACATCTGAAATCTCAAAAGGCATCCAAATCTGCCTTGGATTTAGCACTATGCTTGTCATGAGGAGCACTAAGAGGCATTGCATCAACATACACAACAATAATCAAAATTACATCATCTACATGCTTAACATATAAGGTGCTCTTATTTGGACTATTCTTAAAATGATGTGCAATAGAGTAGGCATGTATCTTTTCATAATAAGCATGGTGCTTGCTTCAAACCCTATATGCCTTTTTTAGATTGCATAATATGTTTTCATGCTCTTTATGCACAAAATCACGGGGTTGAAATACATATATTTCTTCATGTAAATCACCATTCAAAAATGCAATTTATGCACAACACAAATTGAAAAATGTTTCTTTAATGCAAAATGCTATATTTTGCCCCAAATGGAGCCTTCAAAGGCATGGTTACAAGATGTCTCAATTTTGGGCAAAGAGGATACGATTTCACATTTCTATAAGCATAGCAAACTAGAAAAAATTGTATGAACAAAGCGTGCATGTCAAGGCTCTACATCTGAGATAGCTTGAGAATCTTGAACTGCGCATGCTAAAACATCCACAAATTTTGTATATTCTATGAGCCTATACAATCCTCGACATGAATTCTAGAATCATTAATCAATTGGCCATTTGAGAGATCATGAATTGTGCATCTATCATCAATAAATTTGATAACCAACCCAATCTTGGCTAATCTCCAAATTGATAGCATATTTTTCTTGGTCCCTTGCACATGTAAAGCATCTGAGAATGTGAAAGAGCTACCATTAGTAGTAGTGAGAATGATCTTACCAACTTCCATTACAAGAAAGGAGGATTTGTTAGCACATGTGCATCCTTTACCACGTGGTACATGTAGATTAGTGAAAAAACATCCTTGGCATGACATATGGTTAATATAACCTAAATCAATGTAACATTTTTTGTCATCTTCACAAGAGCTTCTATACTCATATCTCATTGCAAGTAGTATGTCCTTGCTTCCTTGACTTGAGGTGCTTGCATAAGTGCTTTGGCTCCTTTGATTGCCTCCATTCAATCTTCCATTCTTCAGTCAATAATCACTAGCATAGTGTCCTACTTTACCAAAATCATAGCACATTATACCTTTATGAGAATTTTTGGAGCCTCGGCATCTTCCTCTACTTCTACCTCAACCTCTTCCTTGTGTGTTGGCATTTGATGCATCCTTGTTCTCTTCCGCATTGTTTTGATTGTGATTGGAGTTGTTGTGACCTCTTTCTTTTCCCCTTGAGCCCCTTCTTGAGTTCCTTCCTTTACCTTGGCCTGCATATAACATTTGGTTGTGGTTGTCTTTTCCTTTGGTGCCACCAAAGCTAAGCTCTTCTATGACAAGATGAGGGATTAGTTGTTCAATACCTGGATATGCATCTTTCAAGTTAATGGAAGTTATAAAAGGCTTCCATCTTTCATCTTCTCTCAATCCATTGAGAGTATAAGACACAAGATCTTTATCTTCAACCATTGTGCCAATAGAAGCTAAATCATCACTTAGCTCCTTAATCTTCCAAGTATATTTAGCTATGGATTGACTTGAACTTTTCTTGATTGTGTTCAACTCATTCTTGAGTTGAAGTTTCCTAGCTTTGGTATTTGTTAAATACATCCTTTCAAGAGCTTCCCAAGCATCCATAGCTTTCTCTTGATGTTGAATATGCCCTACCATGGCATTAGTAATGGCTCCTGAAATGAGGAACATGACTCTCCTATTCCTCTATTCCCAGTCTTTTGCTTGCCTCCTTTGGACTTGGGTGATCCTAGCTTGATTGATTTGAAGTTGAGCATCATCCCAACTCACAATACCCCACAAGCGTTTACCCATTAGGTAGTTGGCCATTCTAAAGTTCCACATGGGATAGTTATCCTTATCCAATTTCTCTACTTCTTGACCCAAGTCAGCCATTGAAGACTATTAAAAACTTTGAGAGTTACCTCAAGTACTTATATTGTCCTTTGCTCTTCTGTTTGTGAAGCTCCCATTTGTTTTGTAGCTCCTCTTTTGCTTTGTTTTAACTCAAACTCTATTGATGAAGTTGTTGATATATTTACGTAGTAGTGTGTGTGAACACACTAGGACCGGCGGGGCACTTTTTACCCTTTTGAGGAGGTTTTTTTTCCCCCACCTTGTATATACGCCTATTGCCCTAATGGGATACTTATCTTTGTACATTCTCTATTGATAAATTCAGTATTGTGTGTTGTGATCCAAGCTTCTTCTTCTTCCTTGTGTTGTTTGTGTGCTTTTGCGGACATCTAACTCCAACAATTGGTATTAGAGCAGGTTGCTGCTTCATCTAGGGTGTCGTTGACACTCCTCCGGTTGTAGTTTCGTAATGGCTTGAATTTTGGTGATCATATTGAGGGTCTTTCCGAGATCAAAATGACTTCGCTTTGTGGTGCCGAAATCGTGATCTAAGCTCGTTTCAGCCTCCGAGTTCACTATCGTAGTGCTTATGCAGGCTATTTTGTCTTTTTGTTCCAAAGGTATATACCAGTTTAGGTTCACCAATATAAGCGTCTCGAAGTCTGCTATAGGTCTAGCAGAATTTGTCTAGGCAATTCTGTTCAACTTTTTGAGATACACTCAATTTTCTGCATCAAGATATTTTAGTCACCGGCCATGGCAGAAAGCAGTAATGTATTCCCTATATTGATTGTTGAGGATACGTTGGATGGTACCATCTACCCGTTATGGGCTTATATGATGCGACATGTATTAGTTGCAAAAGGACTATGGAACATTGTGCAGGGTGTTGAAAAAACATCTTATCATAGTTGCAAGTGTTACAACTACAGGTACTCAAGCTGATGTAGAAGGTGTTGAAGATGATGATATTCTGCATATTCGTGTTTGTGTTGTGGTTTTTGCTACACCTACTGTAGAGCAGATTCATTGGGATAACAGAGATGCCTACGCACATGCATTGATAGCTTTATCTATCAAACAAGCCATTATTTCTCACATACGCTCTTGCAAAGCAGCTAAGGATGCCTGAGATACTCTTACCACATTGTACCAAGCTAGGAATGAGGCTTGCGTTGCCTACCTTCGAGAACAGTTGGAGAGTGAGCACATGAATGAAGGTGATTCTATGGACAGCTTTCTAACAAATATCAAAGACTTGAAGGAAAGGTTGATTTTTGTTGATGATGTTATACCAGATAGCTCACTTGTGTAGACCATACTGAATGGTCATTCCAGATTCATATCAAAGTTTTGCTTCTACTCTTTGATTGATGATGAAAGGCAATCCAAATGCCTTCTCATTTGATGAGTTCTTCTCTGTTCTGTTGCAGGAAGATCTGCCCATGTAGAACAAGTCCATTATGCGTGTTGCAGATCAAGCTTTCGTGGCTAGTCAGAAAGGGAAAAGGAAAATGGAGCTTTTCAGTTAGTAAGTAGAAATCTACAAATGCTGCACATTTGAAGAACCAAGATAAAGATGAGAAAAAATCAAAAAAGCAGAAATTGTTTTGCAAGTACTATAAAGGCAATGATCATATCATAAAGAAGTGTGCAAAAATGGGTGCTAAAGAGGCAAGGCTAGAATGGTTGTTGTAGAAGCCTCTACACCAAAAATGGAGTCTGCTAACCTTGTGCAGGAAGAAGAATGGGTGTTTACTACTATTTGCAGTTTTGACCCATCTTCTCATGAGCAGTGCATGTCTGCAGTAGACGCAGATGTTTGTCACTTTTTCCAGGCATGCATGGGTATATCCATTGAAGGCAAAGTCGAAAGTGTTCATGTGCTTCAAACTATTTTTGGTTTTGGCTGAAAATCTGTCACATTGTAAAATGGGCACCCTCCATTCTAATCGGAGGGGAGGAGGGGGGATATATGTCTTCTGATTTTAATGCATTTTTGGTTGAATGTGGGATAAAACACCAGTGTATAGTGCTATATACACCTCAATAGAATGGAGTTGTTGAACAAAAGAACAAGTCACTCATGGAGATGGTGAGGTGTGTTGGAACATGAAGCTTACACTATGCTTGAGGTGGATTTGATCTACATCAAAGGCTATCACGTCGAAAGAATATTCGTTGGAGAGTTCTTTTTCATATGCTCATTTATTATATTTTCTTTTGAGAAATTTTTGATGGTTCATTTACCATTGTAAAAGCCTTGAGCTTCACACATGTAAAGGTAGAAAGATAGAGCCCAAATCCCATGAATTTGTGGTGGTTGAAGTTGCATTCAATCAAGCAAATCAAATCACCTAAAAGTAGATCAAACTAGATCTTCAATTTTCCTAGATTGTAGGGAAGTGAATTGATTCCCTCCAACGACTATTCCCACCTTCATTTGAATTCAAATTCAACTTGTAAAAGTCGTGGAACACTCCTAGAATCTACATAGAGACTTGGAATCACTTGTACGTTACATCGAAGCAATATACATACACTTGTGACCATCATTGTCTTGCTCCTTCAATTCTCTGCATCATCTTCTTCGCCAACAGTAATCTTGTAGAGGCTGGTGCTCTTTCTCCAAAGCTCCAAATTGACTACAAGATGACTCATTGGAAAGGTATTAGCGTTTTGTGTATGCCTGTCAATTTTCAAATCATTTTTTCAGTAGATTGAGAGAAATCTCAGTTTTTCTGTCTCGGGGTCAATCTCTATGTATTCCTAAAAAATAGGAAGTACTACCGATGAATGTCGCATTCATTCCTATAGCATATTTTGCTTATTCCTTATACTTTTGTGCATTCCATACACTCAACCCTATGTGTTCCCATAAAAGGATTTTTTCTAATTGTAATCACGCTGGTCGCTATGGGCATTTGAAGTTCATTGTCTCTTCCATAGATAGTAAGTTTTTGAGCTAGTCGACCCGCGAACCTATCTGTTTTGTATCGATGCATTATCCTTGATGCTCCAAAGTACATAGTGCATTTCTTTGCACTTATAGCATACCTATAAGGTCTATTTGAGTCTCCATAAGCTCAAGGGCTGGTCTTGTGCCGGTTGGCTTGACCAAACTTCGTTGCTTCAAAATGCAGTTTTCTACCTTCGACAAGCTTCTCCAAGTTCTTTCATTGGTATCAGATCTAGATCAAGATGGGTGACGGCTTTCCCTCAATGATTGAGAAGCTTTATCGACAGAACTACACGGCTTGGCAAATCAGAATGGAGGCCTATTTGCAAGGTAGAAATCTTTATGGAATTGTAGCAGGTGATGAAGCTATGCCTATTCCAAGATCCATAGGAGGACCTACACAAGAGGAGACAGATAAGCTCACACTTTGGTGCACAAGGGATGCTCAAGCAAGGTCGTACATACTAAACTCGATATCTGACATTCTATTACCACATATTAGAGGATGCAAGACATCTCAAGAGACTTGGGATGCCCTCGAGACTTTCGTTTCTGCTAGACCAAAGCAAGAAAGAATCATCTTTGGAACGAGTTCAACCAAATGAAGAAGACACCTAAACAAACCATCACTGAGTTTGTTAACAAGGTCAAGGAGGTTGCGGATTAGTAAGCATCCATTGGAGAGCTGATTGAAGAAGAGGTCATCATGAGACAAATTCTCAAGGGCATTCAAAGTGATAAGCAATGGCAATCCTTCACGACGGCTTATGATCTCATCATGGATGTGCAGACTCCAGACTTCAACATCTTTCTTGGACAACTCTTCAATCAAGAAGCGAACAATAGCATAAAGGAAGGTAACTCTTATCATGGTAATTCAACTAGTGCTCTATATGCAAATAAGAACGATAAGAAGTAGAAAGGCAAGAAGAAGGAAGAAGATGAAGAAGAGACTTTCCAAGTCAACTTCGCAAGCAAGAGCAAGTGCAAAGGGAAGAAGAAAGGACCAAAGCAAGACAAAGCCAAAGGTCAGAATGTTCAACCTTGTGCCATATGTGATAAGACCAACCACACCACTCAGAATCGCTGGTTCAATGGGAAGACCCAGAAAGGAAGTGGAAGAGGTGGATATGGTAGCAATAGAGGCAGAGATGGACACAACTTCAACAACAACAATAGAAGCTATAATAGAAGGACTACAACGATTATTCAGAAGATCAACCACATGAAGAATCATTGCTTCTCATGAATCTAAGCCACAAAAAAGGTAAAGAAGATGATCATTTGTTCTACATAGATTCACAATGCTTGAATCATGTTGCAGGCAACATTGCTCTTCTATCGGATTTGGAAATTCCAAAGCATAGACATGAAGTGCAAACAAGAGATGACACAAAGCACAATGTGGAGAAGATTGGTAATGTCAAAGCTTCCAATGGCAGGACAAACATTCTGAGTAAGGTTCTCTATGTACCCACTAACACTAAAAATCTAATAAGTGTAAGCCAAATAGTTGAAAACGGCTTGCAAGTTGGGTTCACCCAACATGGAGATTTTGTGGAAGATCCATGTCAAGGCTTCAAGAAGATAGCCCGAGGTGAGAAGCATGGTAGGCTCTTTACTTTTGAAGTATGAGAAAGCAGGAACATAGCTCTATTCAACTTTGGGTCTCAAACGCTTAGTGAGCTGGAAGTGTGGCATACGAGACTTGCTCATGTGAATGAAAGAACCTTGAAATATATATGCACGGATCAAAGTGTTATAGGACTGCTGAACATATCAAAGCAACACATGATCAACAGGTGTGATGCATGTCAGATTGGGAAGGCACAAAGACAACCATTCAACCATAAAGGCTACATCCACAACAACTTATTGGACTTAGTACATACAGATGTATGGGGACCAAGTCAAGAACCTTCATTGGCAAGATCAAGGTATTATGACTCATTTATTGACGACCATAGTAGATGGATTGTTCTATACTTTATCAAGAGTAAGAATGAAGTGTTTGATTGCTTCAAGAAGTATCTTACACATGTGGAGAATCATACCGGTAGATCACTAAAGAAGCTCAGATCTGATGGAGGGGGAGAATACTTCTCCAAAGAGTTTGATGAGTTCTTGCAAGGCAAAGGTATCAAAAGGGAAGTGACTACTAGGTACTCTCCTCAACTAAATGGAATTGCAGAGAGGAGAAACAAGGCATTGGTTGGATCAGCCCAAACAATGCTTGAAGAGAAGAAGTTGCCACATTATCTATGGGCATAAGCTATTTCAACTGTTGTGTACCTTGTCAATCAACTACCATCCAAATCACTTCAAGGTATGACTCCTTATGAAGCATGGCATGGAAGAAAACCTAGTCTTGGACATTGCAAGGTTTTTGGTTGTTTAGCTTATGTTCATGTACCATCACAAATAAGAGGTAAGCTAGAAGAAAGGGCAACAAAGGCAGTGTTTATTGGGTATGATTCAACTCAGATGGGTTATAGGTTCTTCAATCCTTCAACCAAGCAATTTACTACAAGTAGAGATGTTGTGTTTGAAGAACACAGGTCTTGGTATGATGAAGATAAACAAAAGGTAACACTACCATATGATCTTGATTCTGACTCTCATCAATTAGGAAGCAAGCATGATACACAGGTCCAGGATCCAAGAAGTGATACAAACGATGACCAAGATGAAAGAGAAAAGGATTACAAGCTATGGAAGTCAAGAGGCAAATCAAAGATGCAAGAGGTTGGAGAATGCTCAAAACAAGCACCTAGAAGATCAGCAAGAGAGAAGAAACAACCCGAAAGGTATGGATATGATTCCACATTTGTTACGAAGCATTCAATCTACTTGGTAAAAGACTCTATTTCAGAGGAACCCTCAACCTATGAAGAGGCAAAGGGAAACCCTAATTGGGAAAAGGCCATGAACGAAGAGATAATTGCATTGAAGGAGATGGACACTTGGGATTTGGTTCCAATGTCCCCGAATCAAAAGGTAATTGGTTGCAGATGGGTATATAAAGTTAAAAGAAATTCAGATGGATCAGTTTGCAGGTACAAAGCAAGATTATTTGCCAAAGGATGCTCACAAACTCATGGTATAGACTATGAGGAAACATTCTCACCAGTTGCAAAGATGACTACAATCAGGACATTGATAAGTGTAGCTGCTGCAAGGAATTGGAGACTCCTCCAACTTGATGTGAAAAATGCATTCTTAAATGGTTGGATAAGTGAAGAGGTATACATGTCACAACCACAAAACCCTAATCATCCATCTTATGTTTGCAGACTTAAGAAAACATTGTATGGATTGAAACAAGCTCCTAGAGCTTGGAATTACAAGTTGGTCACATATCTTCAAGATCAAGGGTTCAAAGCTAGCAACTCAGATCCTTCTCTATTCATCAAAAGGGATCACAATGAGGTGATCTATCTATGTGTATATGTATATGATATTAATGTGACAGGTGATGATCTAAATGGCATTCAAAGGATCAAGAGACACATGCAAGAGGAGTTCAAAATCAGTGACCTAGGTGAGCTCACATATTTCCTAGGTATGCAGGTGATATACACAGATGAAGGAACGTATTTGACTCAAAGAAGATACATTCAAGATCTTATTCTCAAGTTCAAAATGGAGAACACTAAACCTGCAGGTACACCTTTGGAGATGAATCATAAACTTAGTGTCTATGAAGGTGAGAAATTTGAAGACATTAAAGAGTATCGAAGCTTGGTAGGTAGCTTGATATATGCTACTCATACAAGGGCAGACATCTCATATAGTGTGGGAGTGCTTAGTCAGTTCATGCACTCACCAAGAAGACCACACATGGATGCAGCTAAGAGAGTACTTAAGTATCTCAAAGGTACAATCAACAAAGGTATATTCTATCCTTACTCTTCAGATTTGGATATGAAAATCTACTCAAATGCAGATTGGGCAGGAGCTAAGGATGATAGAAAAAGAACATCTGGTTACTTACCATTTACAGGTTCGAAGCTAGTGTCATGGAGTTCCAAGAAGCAACGAACAGTTGCTTTATCTTCAATTGAAGTAGAGTACAGAGGCTTGACCATAGCAACTCAAGAGGCAATATGGTTAAAAGAAATGTATAGAGATTTGGGGCTTGTGAGTTCCAAACCTCACATCCTATTTTCCATGCGCGAAGCAAGCACATAGAAGTCCATTACTACTTCATCAGGGAGAAGCTCATGGCAAAGGAGATTGACAGTTCTTTTGTTCCAATTGAAAAGCAAGTAGCAGATATGATGACGAACGCACTTGATGGAATAAATCTTTGTAGATTGAAAGCTATGGCAGGTATTCAACCTATCAGAGAATAAAGACTCAAGCATACTTTAGCTTGAGGAGGAGCTGTTGGAACATCAAGCTTACACTATGCTTGAGGTGGATTTTATCTACATCAAAGGCTATCACGTCGAAAGAATATCCGTTGGAGAGTTCTTTTTCATATGCTCATTTATTGTTTTTTTTTTTGAGAAATTTTTGATGGTTCATTTACCGTTGTAAAAGCCTTGAGCTTTACACATGTAAAGGTAGAAAGATAGAGCCCAAATCCCATGAATTTGTGGTGGTTGAAGTTGCATTCAATCAAGCAAAGCAAATCACCTAAAAGTAGATCAAACTAGATCTTCACTTTTCCTAGATTGTAGGGAAGTGAATCGATTCCCTCCAACAACCATTCCCACCTTCATTTGAATTCAATACAACTTGTAAAAGTCGTGGAACACATTCGGGTTATCTGTGATGTTGTTTTTGTGGAAGATGTTATTCAGCCATTGCTTTCATGTACTAAGGAGACATCTGTTAGCTCTAAAGACATGTATGATACTTTGTTGCCTCTGTTTACAGGTGGACAATCTAGTGTTGGTCCTAATGAGGCAACTTCTCAGCCTTTTTAGGTTTCATGTGATGATGTAGATGATCCCATTTCTAATGCAGATTTACATGATGCACTTGATGATGAGAGAGCTAACATTGAGGAGGCAAAAACTAAGCCAAAATGGCTGGTGCAGACTTTGCATGATAACAAATTAGATGCACCTCTATCATGTCGAACTGGATTAGGCTCTCATAGTGCCTCTTTTGCATCAAATTGCTATGCTATGGTTGCATCTAGTCTCTATGATGAGAATGAGCGTGTTTCATTTGAGGAAGCACAAAATTCAAAGAAATTGGATGGCTACTATGCAATCTGAATATGATGCTATAATGAAGAATGATACTTGGTCTTTATGTGACTTGCCTCCTTGCATGAAGGCCATTTTCACCAAGTGGGTTAACAAGTTGAAGAGTAAGCCTGATGGAATAGTTGATAGGTATAAGGCTAGGCTTATTGCAAAGGGTTATGCATAGGAAAGAGGCATTGATTTTGATGAGACCTTTGTACCTACATGCGATATGACTAATGTTTGGAGCATGTGTGCACTTGCAGCCCATCATGGTTGGAATGTACATCAGTTGGACATTAAAACTGCATTTCTAAATAGTGACTTGCATGAAGAAGTGCATGTTTTTCAGCCACATGGAATTGTTGAAAAAAGGCATGAAAACCAGATGTGCAGGTTAAAGAGGGCATTATATGCTTTAAAACAAGCACCACGTGCTTCGTATGAGAAGATACATGCCTATCTGATTGCACATGGTTTTGAGAACAGTCCAACTGAAAGCACCTTATATGTTAAGTGTGCTAATGATGTACTTCTCATCATTGTTGTCTATGTTGATGACATGCTGCTCACTCATCCTATTGAGAAGCATCTTGCTGATTTTAAGGCTGATTTGCATGCCTCGTTTGAGATGTCTGATTTGGGGTATTTGCATCACTATATAGGCATTCAGTTTATGCATGTTGATGGTGGAATGGCTCTATGTCAAACGAAATATATTGACATATTATTGTAGTGGGTTTTGGCCTTGAAGATGGTAAGCCTATTGCCACTCCTATGGAGACAGGTTTACGATTGAGTCTTCAGGATGCTGGAGATGCATTTGATGTTGTTCTCTATCAGCAGGTTGCTGGATGTTTGATTTACTTATGCATTACTCGGCCAAATATTCAGTTTGTTGTCTCCTAGATGAGCAGGTTTATGCATTGCCGAGCTGTCAAGCATTGGCTGGCGGTTAAGCGCATCTTTTCCTACTTGAGTGGTACTCGGCTATTTGGGTTATTTTATCCTAAGGGAGGGTCACTACCACCAGATTTCCATTCTTTTTCTGACTCACACTAGGCCGGTTTCTATGACACTCATGTGTCTACTAGTGGCTTTCGCTTCATGCTTGGTAGCTCATGTATATCTTGGTTGAGCAAGAACCAGCCTAGTGTGGCCACTTCGAGTTGTGAGGCTCAGTACAGGGTAGGTTTCACAACTATTGTTGAGTGTGTGTGGCTCAAATTCCTTATGGCTGATTTGGTTGTTGGGCAGTCTTCTTCCACAACCATCTTCACTGACAGTCAGAGCGCACTGGTAGTTGCGAGGAACCCTGTGTTCCATACTCGCACTAAGCAGATTGAGGTGCATTATCATTATGTCAGGGAGAGGCTCTTTTCTATGGAGATCAGCTTGGCATATGTGTCCATGCAAGAGAACATTGCAGGCCATTTCACGAAGGCTCTGCCTAGGGAGAAGTTTGAAGCTTTCCGCAAAGCTTTGGGTTTACGTTCTTTTGTGGATTTATTCCACATTGCTTGGCACTTCTTTATACATGAGTGCCAGCTCCTTGTTCACCACATCACTCCTCGGGAGGATTTGTTGATAAATTTAGGTAGTGATGTGTGTGAACACACTAGGGCCGGGGGGGGGGGGGGGGGCACTATTTTCCCTCTTTAGGAGGTTTTTTCCTCGGCTTGTATATATGACTATACCCCTAATGGGCTACTTATCTTTGTACATTCTCTAGTAATACATTCAGTATTGTGTGTTGTGCTCCAAGCTTATTCTTCTTCCTTGTGCTATCTGTGTGCTTCCGCAGACGTCTAACTCGAATAGAAGCTTCAACACCAAGTTTTCTCTAATACCAACTGTGGAGAATGAGTTCTCTTATGCGCAACGAACACGTGTAGTGAACCCTTGTATGGCGAGGACTTGGATAAACAACTACACATCGGATATCTTTTTGCTCTCAATACAAAACTCAAATGGACTTCTGCCTTTCGGGAATCAAAGTAGACAAATAGAGCTTTCTAACAAGCTATAAATGACTTAATTTGGACACACTTTGATTAGAAAATGCAACTGAGTAAGATGAACTACCTATACATATAAGTATGCTAAAGAATTGAACTTCACTCTCTTACTGATAGCTCCCTGAACATATATGCTAGGAGGAAGATATTTAAGACGCAGGAAGTACACACAAGTAGCTTTCCAAAAACTAAAAATCATGTAATTTAGATGAGACTTGGTTAGGAAACGCAACTAACCAAGATAGACCACCTGGGCACATAAGTATAGTGAAAAAATAGACTTCACTATCTGATAGATATCCCATAGAATATAAACCTTTGAAATGATATATTTGAGACAAAAAACATAAATGCAAAGAGCTGTCCAACAAGCTAGAAATCAATCAATTTGGATACATTTTGGTGTGGAAACTTAACTGACCAATATAGACTACCTATCTACACAGATGTGTTGAGAAACTAGACTTCACGCTTTGTCTGATATCTCCTAGAATATATAAGCTTTGAAGAAGATATATGACATACAAAACTAACAAAAAGTAAGATTTCAAATGAGTGTTTAATTGCAAGAAATGGTTACATATACACCAAGATATGAGCCTCACAACATAGCTATGTACAAAATGATGTGCAGCTAGAAGGAGTCTATGGGAAGACTAAATGACAAAATGGCTAGATCTGACTATTGGGAGCTCTTGGCTCTTTCTCTCCTTGTTTAGAACGTGCTCCCACTCCACTTTTATAAACAATGACCATGTGAAGAAGTTTGTGCCTCCTTCTTAACTCATCACTTTGCCCACTACATGCCACTTACTACAAGGAAGATATTGTATCTTTTACTCATCATGAATTTTGAGTAGAAGTTTTTTTCTTTTTTTCTTTTCTCTTCTTTTCCTTTATCTTTATATTTGGTAAATTTATCCAAGCATAGCTCATGTGAAAATGAGCTTTTACATTTATCTTCAACATAAGGTATGTACTCAAGTTTTTGCACCTATTTATATCGTTTTTAAAAATAGCAAGTAGATTGTTTATGCATGCAAGCTTGGAAGCTTGCATATCAAGCTCAAGAAAGGCTTGATTTAATTTTCATGCATGAAAAGGGAAAAAACATGCAATCACATGAATATAGTCACATGCATTTGCATGCAAGGACATGCATTGGCTTATGATGAAGCATGGTTTTCTATTGAGTTTTTGCTAAGTAGTTGAAAAAATATACTTTCCTAATTGTCACCTACTTTTCTAACGCCAATAAGACAGTTAGAGAAAATGCCAAACTAGTTAGTTGCAAAGCTTTTAGTTCCTATGTAGCTCAAGTACCTAGTTCACTTTTTCCCAAAACTGATACTTAGGTATCACATATTAGGGGTCTTTCTTAGGAAAGTAGGCTTGAAGAAAGTCAAGCATTCAATTTTCTTGCTCATTTGAATGGCAAGAAAATAAAGCTACTTGCAAATTTAATCTAGGAAATACTGAATCCTACATCCACGTAGAGTGATAAAGGTTTCCTTAGATAGTTAACCATTTTCGAATGGATGCTCTTATTTGATTTTATCCCAAGACATGATCAAAATCAAATAAGCTAAATTGAACTTACACTTTCAAGTTCAAAAGATAGTTGTTCTACTCCATAAGTTGCATCTCGTACGGATGCAAGGTGCCAAGAAAAACTATGCAATTTTTGTAAGTTCTCACTTGTTTCCATCCCAAGGAGTTATGAAAATCAAATATTGAATCTTAACATCAATTGAAGTTTAATCATTGAATAGATGGATCCTAGGCTCCGTGACTGCATCTCGGGTATAGATGCAAAGTCTTAAGAAAAGGGGGAAGCTTGAAAGAAATCTTCCTTTTAGAGGATTAGAGAGTTATTATCGGTTTTGTTTAAGCTAATTGTATCTTAATAAGAAACCTTGGTCAAAGTGATCTTTAGGAATTAGGATACTTCCTAAAGATAAGCCATTAAAAAGAAATAGTCTCGTTAACTATTTCAATGGTTAAAAAAGAATATCTTTCAAACAAGCAATAAATCTTTAAGTATTGGTCTTGTCCAAAAGTCAAGTATTTATTTTAAAGATCATTCGAGTAAAACAAATGATTCCAAAATAAATCTTTGGCTTAGTATTACTTGATTCGTTGGTAGGAATCTAAAGTTCTTGAAAGAAAAATATCTCCCTAGATGTGAGACTAGAATCTTTCAACTAAGTTTAATAGAAAGTAGTTCCCAACACTAGTATTGGTACTAAAGTCCAAATAATGATATAGCATAAAGGTGAATCAAAGATTCTTTGCTTTGGAATCTGAGGCATCAGTGTATGCTCGAACTTGAGTTGAGGGAAAGATTTCTAAAAGTCCCATGGATAAGCAAAGACACTTTTTTTAGTTTAACAGATATTAGTAATAAAGACTAAGTCTTTATTCTAGTCGCAAGGTCAACCAGACTTGATCAAACTTGGCCATGATTGTCAAAGAACTTGTGATTAGAACTACTCTAAAGTTTGCCCAAGTAATGGCAACAAAATTCCTTTTGGGAATTATTCTCTCAGGTTCCATTTATCCAATGGGAAAGTGTGAAAAGAGTAAGTGGTTCCAAGTTGGAATAGAGTGAAGAATTCCAAGAGTGTAGCCTACAACTGTGAAGATGGTACTTAACTCTGTGGAAGGTAAAACATAATGTTTTCCTAACCTTAAAGGGAATTTGGTAAAAATCTCGAAAGCACGAATGGATGCTTAGACTTAAGCAATATAGAGATTCCTTAAAAAATCCTCGAAGTAGCTACTCAAAGCTTTATTTAGAAAGGAATCTAAAGATAAGAAGTAAAAAGCTCTTATCACTACGAATTGGCTAAGAATAAACCAATTGGACTTGAATCTGTGTAAATTGAAGTACTTGGAATTCTAACTAGTTTGCATTTGAAGACCCTCGCAAAGAGGAATAGATATTCTATCAAGAGGCAAATCACGTGATTGTATGACAATCATGTGAAGGAATCAAAACGTAGAATATCAAGTTTTGAACCAGAAATCGTTTTAAATCCACCCTTATTTTTCATTCACTACTTTGTACTTTGACCAGTTTATCGAAATCCAAAGTGAGAGAGTGTTTTGAATCATTTGGCCAAGGATGCCACCACAAAGATGAGACATGTTCTTCTGGTTTTAGAACATGAGGCTCCGGGGTTGCCTATGGTATTTATATACATGTATTCTCGAGGAAGAAAATATTTTGCAAGGGGGAAGAATGTAATAAAGTGATTCTATTATCTAGGGGTCTTTCCAGTTCAAACAAATCTAAAATCGGACACCGTTTGGTCACCCATGTGCATGACCAAAGATTTCAAGTTTACACTTACTACGAGGTCATGTGCTCTTCTAAACACGTAAACCACTTAGCCTAGTGTTTAAGTCTCAACTGTGTGAAGAATGAGGTCTTGGGTTCAATCCGTATGGCCTACATGGGGAGAGTATTTTGCTCAAAAGAGATCTAAAGTCTTCTAGAAGCACCTACTTGAGTTAACTTGAGTTAATTGGTACACTTGGCATACATGCATTTACATGGCCGACAGTATCCTCTTGCCCCTGGAGAGAGATATATATAGAGGAATTTGTTGGGGAGGGGATTTATCTCTCTAACATGTGGTGGCCGTAATCTTGCAGTGTCTATGAAGAAGGTACCAGTAGAGATTCAAAGAAATACACAAAGTGTTAGAAAAGGTGAAGTGTGTTTGCTAATGTGTGACCGTGAAAAGATACACAATAAGAGAATGAGAGAGTGAAAGAAATTTCGTGAAGAGATTTAGTGAAAGAGATTGAGGAAGATAGTTGGAGAATGTATGTAGGCTAAGTGCTTCTTTCAAAGAATGAGACAGAGATAGAGAGCAAGAAGATGGAAGAAGAAGAAGAAGAAGAAGAAGAAGAAGAAGAAGAAGAAGAAGAAGAAGAAGAAGAAGAACAAGATGAAGAAGAAGAAGAAGAAGAAGAAGAAGAAGAAGAAGAAAAAGAAGAAGAAGATCAAGAGCCATGAAGGAAAAGGGAACTACGAACTTCAAAGATACTTTGATCTACCTTTACCCCAAGGAAGATGAAATTATCTCAAAAGTACACTTGAACCATGGAATGGAAAAAAATACACATAAATGACACCATTACTAGAAAAATAAAGAGGGTTGAATCAATGCATAGGAAACCCACAAAAAAACCCTTAGTTATATTTCCCAATTATTCTACTTTGTTGAGGTTAGTATTCTATTCATTTCTTCTATCATACTTCCTCTTACAATACATTAACAAAAAGGGAATATCATACTTTTTTGAATCAATAAATGGGATAATATAAAGGCATTCGGTGTGTTATTACAACCAATGAAGGAACATATTTTGCCATACTCTTTTGTATCTTCTAATATCATATTTTCTTCATGCTCAATATTCTTCTCCTCCTTGAGATATTGCATTTCTTATGTTGCTCCTAGGGTTCATTCTATTAGTAAAGACTTCCTTATTGGGGTAAACTCTTCTTACATGATTATAGGATGTGATGAATCATCATTGATTAAGGAGATCTAAGGAGCAATGATTTTTTATATTTTCCTTTGCTAACACTATGAAATCCAAAAATACAATTCATTCTTTGTGTGGAGGTCACTATTGATGCAATAGATGAAATACAAATCAATCTCCTCAATTATTAAATGTCAAACTCCTATCTCCTTGATAGACTAGCTTCGAGTTTCCCATGACACACAATTGGGAACATATACTTGGGACATATCAAAACCAAACATTTCATTCATGATTTACTCCGTAGAGGTTGTTGATTACCCACAAACTAAAATGGAGTGATAATTACTCATGTTATTTGGAAAGTATGGAGACTCTTCTTAATCATCAATACCTCGTCCCTACCCAACACCTAGAGTACCCAATATCTAAATACATAATATCTCCTCATCATGAATTATTTTAGGATCACGCCAAGCATAATAAACATCTTTAAGGGAATTCTTTTGTGAGAAAAATACACACTAAACATTAGCTCATTGCATGGATATTTCCATCGAATTGAAACCTCTTGAGCTTCAATAGACAATACAAGGCCTCAATGTATGTATAGTTTATATTCATACTCCAAATAATATTGAAAGAAGGATTCAACATGCTAAACACTGTGATATGTGCATGCCTACATACTTCCAAAACTCCATACTAGTCTCTCATAGAATCTCCACCACACACCTTATTACAGTTCCATTCAAATAACAGGAGTTCTTTTGTTCAATATACAATATGAAAAATTTTACAGTGGGTGGAGTCTTATTCTCATTAAATAAATAAGTCATCAACTTATGAACATTTGGAAATATTCTATTTTGCCCATCCTAAAAGTGGTATGTTATAGATCTAGATTACCTTTCCATTTATAATGATCCAACATATTTGAGATTCAACTTTTCTCCTGAGCTCTTCAACTTATTTTTATACACCAAAACCCATTCCCCTATTAGAAACTATTTATGATATATATATATATATATATATATATATATATATATATATATATATATATATATATATATATATCTCCATCCACACTTGTTTTATCCTCTACAACAATTCTATAATATAAGAAACTACCAATCTATCTTCTTGTAGTTGAAAAATATCTGTTTAGTGCTCCGTTGTAAATAATCCTATATGAAATCCATAGTGCATAGATATTTGCATGGTAGAAACAATAAACTCCATGGGGAAAAAATGCCTCCAACCCATACATTTAGTCGAAACTTATGAATTCCATAAATCATTACATATTGGAAATCAAAGAAGTTAGTGATGCATTAGGATTTATATGTTCACATAAATGATGATGATCTAGTTGTGAATACCTTGAAGGCACTTAGGGATGATGAGAAGTGGAAGCTTTTTACAACATTTGTGTATGGTAGAGACATGCTTCCGAATTTTGAGTAGTTGGTGGAATTGATGGTTAGTGAAGAAATGAATACTAGAGGCTCAAAAGCAAAGGGAGATGAAGTGCAAGCCTTCTATGCATGTAAAGGTAGAGGAAGAGGAAGAAATCAAGGTAGAAGAAGATCAAATGGTGACTCTGATCAAGATCAATGGAGAAAATACTCTCCACCTTTAGGAAAAGGCAATTTCAAAGGAAGAGGAGGAAGGTCAAATAAGAATAGAGAAAATTAGAATTTAGAAGGATGCTTCATTTGTGGTAAGTATGGACACTATGCAAGAGACTGCTATCAAAGGGAGAAGACAAATTCAATCTATAAAGGTCAAGATAATTATGCATCTACTTCAAATGAAAATCAAACTTTGCATAATTACCTTGACCTTTATAGATTGAATTATGCATCTATGCAGGTAAAGGCAGAGGAAGAGGAAGGACCAAGGTAGAGGAAGATGAAGAAAAGGTAGAGAATCAATGGGTGATTTTGATCAAGACCAATGGAGAAAATACTCTCCGTCTAAATGAAGATGCAAGATCAAAGGAAGAGTAGGAAGGTAAAATAAGATTAGAGAAAATTTTAATTCAAAAGGATGCTTCATTTGTGGCAAGTATGGATGCTATGCAAGAGACTATTATCAAAGGGAGAAGACAAATTCAATCTATAAAGGTCAAGGTAATTATGCATCTACTTCAAATTAAAATAAAGGTTTTCTAGCCACGATGCACATGAGTGACTACAAGAAACAAGATAAAACACTTGGTAGATTGATAGTGGGTGTGTTGGTAAAATAGAAACCAAGCCCACATACTTGGTTTATTGGCATAACCCATATGTGGCTGTTTATGATCAGCCTCTTGTAAAAGGTCCTTCACTTTTACATTTGTAAAAGTATTCTACAACCAGGTGGAGTTTGGAAGGTTTAAATCATGATTCATTTGGTAGTTGATTGATGGAGAATATATCGTGAACTTTAGGATTCACTTTTAAGTAGACCTTTTGGATTTGAATTCAAACTTTGGCTCCAAACACACCTATAAAAAGAGGATCAAATGAGGCGTGTGTTATCTCAAGTCCACGAGATCATTCGGAAGGGTTTTTGTTTTGATTTGAGAGCTCATCTCATAGCTCATTCAACTATCACACATTGAGCAATATATGATTGGCAATAACATTGTTGTTGTATAGGATTTAATATACATATTATCATTGCATTCTCATTTCACTTCTCTGCTATGACTACATCAAAACAATGACTTTCTAAGAGATTGTTCTCAGCATATGATTGATCATTTTTCATGATTTAAAGCATGGTAGATTCAGCATATTGTATAGTATATGACTACAAAGTCTCATTATCATTGCCTCTCTACATCGTGAGATATCAACATAGCACCCCATATGTGTTGGGAAGGTTTTGTGATTTGCTAAACACCCCTTGCCTCATTTTTTATGAAATCACTCATGATTGGTAGGTATCTAAGTTATTTAGATTCTCCGAAAAGTAATTAAGCTAATTGGTGACATGCTTAGAGAACTGTTCCAAACATTCAACAAGTGTAGAAATAATAATAGCAAGTTTCTTTTATCTTTGATCAATTCCTATCTATCGTTTTTATCCATTGATTGGTGGATCACATTCCAAACTACATATGTGATTATTTATGATCATTAGCATGCTAAGGAGGCCCACTACTCTTCCACAATTTTGCTTGGCTGGTGTGATGCAGGTTTAAGCAATACCTATTCATCTCTGAAGATTATCGTCCATCTCCTCCAACAGTGGTATCATAGCAACAACAAGCAAGATGGGAGATCGATTTCCATCCATCATTGAAAAATTGGATAGAAACAAGTACTCAACATGGTCACTAAGAATGCAAGCCTAACTTCAAGGGACAAGTCTATATGGATACATCTCAAGAGATGAAGAGATGCCAACATTCACGAGCAAGCATCAACCCACAAGGGAAGAACAAGAAAGGTTGACCACATGGTGTGCAAAGCATGCTCTTGCCAAGTCTTATCTACTAAATGCAATCTCTGATTTCTTGTTGCCTCACATTAGAAATCACAATTTAGATCTGAGATTGAATACACAAGGAACATAGCACTATTCAATTATAGGAATCAAACCCTACCTGAGCTAGAGATATGGCACAAAAGGCTAGGACACATAGGAGAAAGAACACTAAAGCAAATATGTAGGGATGAAAGTGTGCCTGGCATTCCCAATGTGACAAAGGAACACATGATATACAATGTGGATCATGTCAACTTAGTAAAGCTCACAAGCAACCATTCAACAGAAAGGTTTACATCCATGAACACTACTTGGATCTTGTACACACTCATGTGTGGGGTCCTAGCAAGGATCCATCAATCTCAACTTCAAGGTAATATGTATCATTTGTAGATGATTACAGTAGATGGACAATCCTTTATTTCATGAAGCATAAGCATGAAGTATTTACATGCTTCAAAATGTATTTGGCACTAGTTCAGAACCAAATAGGTAGAAGCTTGAAGAGGATTAGATCTGATGGAGGTGGTGAGTATTTTTCACATGAATTTGACTCATTTTTACAGGAAAGGGGCATAAAGAGGGAAGTAGCAACAAGATATACTCTTGAGTTGAATGGGGTAGCAGAGAGAAGGAATAGGTTAATAGTTGAAACTACTAGGTCAATGCTTAATGAGAAGATGCTACCTAATTACATATGGGAAGTGGTTATCTACACAGCCACTTACTTAGTTCATTGGCTCCCATCAAAATCCTTCAGTGGAATGACACCCCATGAAGCATGGAATGACAGGAGACTCTCATTGGACCATTGCAAAATATTTGGGTGCATTGCTTATGCACACATTCCCTCGCAAATTAGAGGGAAGCTTGACCCTAAAGCTGAAAAATATATATTCATTGGGGATGATCAAAACTGGAAGGGCTCTAGGCTATACAATCCCACGAACAAGGCATTTATAGTTAGTAGGGATGTAGTGTTTGATGAAAGTAGTTCATGGTTTGAAGATGATTGCAAGAAGATCAAGTTACCTTATGATTTGGAGAATGTCTTTCCAACTCTCATGCAAGAAAATTAACGATTACTAGAAGATGTCAATTCAGAGGATGATGAGTGGATTAACTTCAAGGCTTGGAAGTCAAGAGGCAAGACCAAATTTGGAAGACATATCAGAGTCCTCCAAAACGGAACTCAGGAGATCTCACAGGAAAAGCAAAAAGCCCATAAGGTATGGCTATGATACATCATTAGTCACCAAGTACTCTGTGCATATCACCAAGGACTCTATGAAAGAAGAACCTTCTTCGTTTGAAGAGGCTATTAAGAGGAAAGAATGGAGAGAATCCATGCAGAAGTAGAAGCACTTGAAGAAAACCATACTTGGGACCTAGTTCCCAAGAACCTAATTATGAAGGTAACAGGATCCAGGGGGGATGTATAAAATCACAAAGAACTCAGATGGTTCTTTAAATAGGTACAAAGCAATAATAGTGGCAAAGGGGTTTGCTCAAACCCATGGATTCGACTATGAAGAAACCTTTTCACTTGTGGCAAAGATACCTACATTTAGGGTCTTGGTAGGTGTTGTTGCCTCTAAAAACTAGAATCTATATCAGCTAGATGTCAAGAATGCAAGGACTCAGCACATTGAACTGCACTATCATTATGTAAGGGAAAGATTGCTTAGCAAGGATATTCAACTATCCTATGTATCAACTCATTTACAATGTGGAGATATACTCACAAAGTGTTAGGATGGAACCAAGATGAACACATTCAAATTGATGGTTGGTTTGCAAGAAATTAAGGAGGAATGAAGTCCAAGCATGCTAGGCTTGAGGGGGATCTGTTAGTGCAATTGAAACCAAGCCCAAATAGTGAGTTTATTGGCATACCCATATGTGACTTTATATGATCAGCCTCTTGTAACCACGTGGAGTTACGAAGGTTTAAATAACAATTCAATTGGTAGTTGATTGATGAGAGAATATATCCTATAATTTAGGATTCACTTTTAGGTACACGTTTTGAATTTGAATTCAAACTTTGGCTCCAAACACAACTATAAAAAGAGGATCAAATGAGCCAGGTGTTATCTCGAGTCCATGATATCATTGTTAAGGGGATCCATTGTGAATTAAGAGCTCATCTCATAGCTCATTCATCTATCACAAATTGAGCAATATATGATGGCCAATGACATTGTATTTCTATAGGAATTCATATACATATTAACATTGCATTCTCATTTCACTTGTCTTCTATGATTACATCAGAATGTATTTGTGTGTATGCCTATGTATATACATGTGTATGTGTATATATATATTATGTGCGTATATTTGTATATGTGTAAATATTTGTATGCATGTGTAAAAACCCCAAAACCCTAATCCTAAAGACCTAGACCTAAAAAATGTGTATGTGTGGGTATGCATATGTGTATCTATGTATAAACCCTAAAACCCTAATCCTGAAGACCTAGACCTAAAACATGTATATGTGTGTATGTGTGTATGCATGTGTATATATATGCGTATGTGTATATGTATTATGTGTTTATTTGTGTATATGCATGTGTGTATATATGTAAAAGCCAAAAACACTAATCCTAAAACCCTAACCC
>CM035428.1:53636387-53981387 GCA_020310875.1 Ceratopteris richardii
GTTGAGTTGCTTGAAGTTCTTGTTGCATAATCTCTAATTGTTGTTTAAGTGAGACCCTAGATAAGGGTGAATTGCCAAAATCCTTCATTGTTGTAGGGTCCATATCTAGAGAAAGAAATCCCTCTTTCAAGCTATGTGGAATCCTCAATCTAGTAGATTAATTAAAAAGCTTCTTTTGAGAGCTTTCCAACGATTTATTATATGCTAAAATTTGAGTTATATAGTGAAAGTTATGCCCTTTTTGTGGTGCACTCCCCTTGGAAAATCAACGGGCGCGTCCACATGTGTGAGCTCAAGTTGGGAATTGTAAAAGGAAGAGGGAGGTGAAAGTTGATGTAAATATGACAAAAGGGAGATAGAGTGATAACTCAAAGAGATGGAGTAGTGATTAAAGTACTTCCCTTGTAAGTAGGAGGTTGTGGGTTCAAATCCTCCTACCTTAGGGCATCTAAAACTCTCTATTGCCACTCAAAATTAAAATTGCCTCGCGCGTAGCCAACGGCTGTCGACGATCGCCAAGGGAGCCTTAGGTATGAATGTTGCCAATGTATTGCCTAAGCTATTGCCTAAGTTCTTTGCCTTAGTCCATGCTTTAGTCGACGCCTTGGAGTAAGCGGAAGGACTAGACGTAGGGATAAACATAGGTTCTGGTTCTGGAATTGAAACTGAAACTCAAACTGAAACTAAACTGAGACAGAGACAGAGAGAGAAGGAGAAGCAGAAGCAGACATGGACGCAGACATGGACGTGGACGTGGATTCAGATTCTGATTTGGATTCGGATCACGAGTAGAGAATGCAAACAGAGCGGATGAAGATCGCGAATAGAGAACGCAAACAATACCGTTGACAAACAATCCCCTCTGGGTGATACCTGTGAGGCTCTAATACCATTGTTATCAGGACCTTCAGTGCATGCACACACAGAGGCAGAAAGAAGATGAAACTGGAATTAGAAACAGAGAAACAATCGACGCAAGATTGGGTGCAATCTCCCTCCATGTACTCTGATGGACGACTCTTAGACTACACATATTTATAGGTTTATTTCTATTACATCCTGAAAAATAAAAGTTACATGAGGTCCGCCGCTTTTAGAAGTGCCTTTTTAGGAAAAACTACTTTATTTACAAAACACGTCGCTTTCTAAAGCAAACCACTACTTTTACAACAACATAAACCTAAATATAACTATTCTAGAAGTCTTTGATTTAGTCTTCAAATTTATTTATTTACGTGCATCCACTTGTATCCATGCCCTCATGCTTCTTCACATGCTAGATCAAACACAACCGCATTAAAACCTTCTGGATATTTCAAACATTAAAAATCCATTTAACCTTCCATGATTCCATAATATACAACAATATGCATGTATGTATTTATATGTGTGTATGCGTATACATGTGAGTATGTAATAAGTATGTGTATGTATATGCATGTGTGTATGTTATATGTATGTGAGTGTGTATGTAATATGCATTTGTGTATGTTATATGTATGTGAGTATGTGTATGCATATGTGTGTATGTATGTATGCATCTCTCTCTATCTCATTCTCTTTCTATTTCCTATCTCTCTCTTTCATCTCTCTCTCTATGTCTCTCTTTCATCTCTCTCTCTCTCACTCCCCTCTCTCTCTCTTTATGTTTTCTAGATCGCTCTCTTTCTTTCGTCTCTCTCTATGTCAATCGAAAGCAAAAAAATCACTTACATCCATGTAATTGTTTGGAGTGTTATTGTCAAAGTCCACTTAATGTTGTCCTTCACTGAATTCCAAAGAACTAACACAAAAAAGCTCCTGCAAAACTAAAGAGAAGAGAAATTAGAAAAGGGAAAGTGCAAAGAAAGAGAAAGGGCACTACAGTATATGCAATACTTACCAAAATTTCAGATCTAGAGAAATAAAGATGTGTGTGTAGAGAAAGAGAGAGAGAGAGAGAGATGTGTGTACACAATATGCTCAGAATGTAGGTCGCGTGTGCAAACTGAATAGTGGTAGAATTTTGTTCAAGATGCAAGCAAATGTCGAATTTTATCTCTCGGGTTCGATTAAAATGTTGCATCGATATGAGCGTCGGTATAAGCGTGAGTATCGGCATAGGTATAAGTGTCGGTATAAGTGTTGGTAAATTCCAGTAAACTACTGACATGTATACCGATGCTGATATCGATGCCGATATACCAACGATTAAATGACTATCCATATTGCCTCCATGGTTTTCGAGCATTTTCAAGGGTCATACTGATGCCGAGGAATGACCCTCGGTATGGAAAACATCAATATGCCACTCATATGTTGTAGTGCATGAAGTGTACTAGGCTAGATGGAGGGGGAGAATACTTCTCTCATGAGTTTTCTGATTTCTTGGAAAGTAATGGTATCAAAAGGAAAACCACATGTAGGTATACACCACAAAAAAATGGTGTAGAAGAAGGAATAGATTTATTATAGAGTGTGCCATGGAAACGATGAAGGAGATGAGTATGCATAATTGTTTTTAGGCTAATGTAGCAACCACATCCATTTCTGTCATGAACAAAGCTCCCAAATGAGGTATAGATGCTACTAGACCTTATGAAGCTTAGTACAATAGAAAGCTAGAATTTTCACACTTGCATGTTTTTGGTTGTAATTTGTATGTATTGATTCAAAAGGAAATAATGACAAAGCTTTATGATGGGTCAAGAAGGTGTGTATTTATAGGATATGGGAGAGAACATGAAGAACTTTGTAGGAGGTACAAAATTAAATTTCAAAGTGACAAAGTTTGGTCGAACCAACTAGCAGAGGACGAGCCCTTGAACCTATATAGAGTCAAATGGACCTTATACCCAGGTGATTAGCGCAATAAACTCCACTATGTACTTTGGAGCATCGAGGAGAAAAAATTTATACAAAATAGATAGGTTTGCACATTGACTGGAACAAAAAACTAGCTATGTTGGGATGAAATAGTCAAATTCAAATGCTCATGTCAACTAGCATGATTACAATTGAGAACCTTCATTTTGGAGGGATGATGGAAACATATTTGAGTGTCAAGAACGTACAAGATTACAAGAAATAAGCAAGATATTCTTTTGGAATGAACTTAGTACTCAACAGAGGTACCCCCTATTTTTCATGGCTACGTAGAGATAGATTTTGAGTCACCAAAATTGAGCTTTCTCAAAATCTATTAAACTTAATGGTTTGATATGTTTCACACAAGAAGAATACACTAATACCTTTCGAATGAATGCTCACTAATTCCATTTGAAGCTCTATAGAGAGACCAACAGCCTTTGCAAGTTTGCAGCTGTTGAATGGTGTACATAAACGAAGGAGCAACACAATGATGATGCAAAGTGTGTATATATTGCTCTACTGTATCGTACAATGGTTTGGAAGTCTTCATATAGACTCTTTAAGTGTTCCATGAGTTTTATAAGTGGAGTTTTAGTTCAAATCAAGGCGGGATATTTTGTTGAAGAGAATCAATTCATTTTCCTTCAATATGTGAAAAGTGAAGATCTCATTTGATCCACTTTTTGGTGATTGATTTATTGTCAAGCTAAACCATCTCAAATTCATGGAATGTGTCTATTTTTCTTCTTTCATATGTGCAAAAATCGAGGCTTTTACATTGGTTTTGTAATCCCTCGATCATGTAGGTATGTAATCAGCCAATAATTCCAAGCAATAGTAGCTGGTTTCAATCCATACAATACTTTCTTAAGTCTTCAAACATAAGATATATAATTAGAGTTTTCAAAACCTCGAGGTTGTGACATGTATACCTCTTCAATTATCCAACCATTTGGAAATGCCTTTTCACATCAAGTTACAGGAGTCTCCAAAACTTATCAATGTTATGATTGTAGTCATCTTTGCAAGTTGTGAGAATGTTTCATCATATTCTATACCATGAGTTTGTGAGCATCCTTTGGCAACTAATCTTGCCTCACACCTGCAAATTGATCCATTTAAGTTTCTTATGAGTTTATATACCCATCTAAAACCAATTGTCTTTCCATTGGGTGAGATTGGAACCAAATTCCAAGTGTCCATCTCCTTTAATGCATCTAATTCTTCTTTTATATTAGCCCTTTGCCAATTAAGGTTTCCTTTTCCCTCTTCATAGGTTGAGGGTTCTTCTGAAATAGAGTCCTTTGCAAAGTATATTGAATGCTTTGTAACAAATCTGGAATCACATTCATACCTTTCTGGTTTTCTTTCTCTCTTGTTTACTTTCTAGTTGCTTCCTTGGAGCATTCTCCACACCCTTGCATTTTTGCTTTGCCTCTTCACTTCCATAGCTTGTAATCCTTTCCGTTTCACGTTGCTCATCATTTGTTTCACTGCTCAGATCCTAGACCTGTGTATCATGCTTCTTTCCTAGTTGGTGGAAATCAAAATCAAGATCATATGGTAGATTTACCTTTTGTTTGTTTTGATCATACCAAGACGTGTCAATCAAAAATAACATCCCTACTTGTCATGAACTACTTGGTTGAAGGATTATAGAACCTAAACCCATTTGGTTGAATCATATCCAATAAAGACTAACTTTTTTGCCCTTTCATCTAGATTACCTCTAATTTGTGAATGTACATGAACATCACCTAAACAATCGAACACCTTGCAATGTCCAAGACTAGGTTCTCTTCCATAGCATGCTTCATAAGGAGTCATATCTTCAAGTGATTTGGATGGTAGTCTATTAACAAGGTACACAATAGTTGAAATAGCCTCTGCCCATAGATAATGTGGTATCCTCTTTTCTTCAATCATTGTTAAGGCTGATTCAACCAATGTCTAGTTTATTCTCTCAAGAATCCCATTCAGTTGTTAGGGTATCTTAGTCTTGGGCAAGTTGAGTTCCAAATCCAAGTTTTCAATGGTTCTATGTGAAACTATACAACACCACCCATGGATATGAGGTTAACCTTCATGAGAAGGACGCATACAGCAAAGTCATAAAGCGTCACTGGAAGGCATATCTGAAACTTGAAGAATAATGTAAAAGACATCACCGGTGGTGACATCAAATATGATACTCGCAAAATGTAAGCAACAAAGAAGAAGAAGCATTAAGTACCTCATCCTCTAAAAGAATGAACACAAAGCTTTTCGCACCTTTAATTGATAACAATAATTGAAAACTTGAATGAATCCGCCAAAACAATCATCTGCATCTCTGTCCATCATTGTTTTTTGATGGCCTGCAACTTCATCAATCCATGTGCGCATCAGCTATAGGAAGCTATGTACATCAAAACCAGATTGATCATGCTACATGAGACGATTGCAATTATATGGTGGTCAATGCCACAAGACACGATTTCCATGATATGAGAACAATCAATGAATTCCTTCTTCAGCCCTACGTCCAAGCAGAATACAGTCATATAAAGCGCTAAATTAAAGAGTCTTAGACCAAAACAACCTTCAGACTATCGTCAAGCCATCGAGTATTTTCCAAGGTGCTACCTATCCAACAATAACGTATTTAGAAACACAAAAAGCCTTACAAACCTGCCATCTATATGAGTCAGTTCGGGAAATCGACCACGAAAAAAGTACGCATTACACTGAATCTCCGCATAAGATATCAAAATTTACCAAGTTCACAAAATCCATGGTGATCGGATAAATAAGAGGGAATGATCTTTTGGGTGCTCATGATACCCTGCTCTTCTTGTGCATGAAATCTATGTGCTGGCTGAAGCTGCTTAGCAATCGAACAAAGTCTTCGTACTTTTGAGCAGCGGTAGACACATACTACGGGAAGAAATGTACTTTTCTTTCTCGATGTGACTTTCTCGGATCAGATTAGAGAGTACATATGCGTTCATTTCTGCATGTCGCGCACGAAGCTCAACGTTGACTATGACAAAGATCTCTCACAAGGACAAGCACATCCACAAGCACACTGGATTACTTCCCTACGATATGTGCTGGAATAATAGATTGAATTTCAACTAACAATCAACAGGAAATCCACGCTATGAAAGTTATAAACTATTCAATCTACACAACCTTCTATGAACGTGTTCATTATCTCTCTATAATCATCGTCTCGAGTATTCATCTTCGCCTCTTCTGGCTCTGTCATTCTGCTCTGACCATCACAGAAGTCTTACATTGTATGCCTGTGAGATGTGCGCTTGCTTTGTCTTCGATGTGCTCGAATTGTTTATAGCACATGGCTCCATCAACATGAGCATCAGAAGAGGGATCGTGCAGCTAGCACTTGCAGATTTCAATCATCCATCAGAGATCGTCCAGCGTGATGACCGACCATAACAAATCAGGTCCCGCGCATCTTTGAATTTGGAGAACCACAGAGCACACGACCCTACCAAACCACATGCACAGATTGTATCTTTAAAGGAAGATACAAAGGAAGATACAGAGAACTAAAGAACAAGATCTCGTTGTATAGATCACACAAACGTGCACAAATTATATCTTTAAAGGAAGATAGAGGGAACGAGAGAACAAAATCCCGTCGCATAAATCTCACAAACCTGCACAGATTATATCTTCAAAGGAAGATACGGAGGAATCATTGGAAAGAGTTGAAACATGTGTTTAGATATGTCTAGATCCCACCTTTGTACCTTTGGACACCTTGGATGGATGCTACTTGCAGAAATGAGAAGCAAGGAATCAACCGCGAAACCTCATGTTCAAATTGGAATTTGAATGCTTTTTCATAAGAGTCAAGTACCACTTATCACAGAGGTGTCATAAAGCCTACAAATTAACAAAAGGGCTCCCTATCATATAGGAAATCCTTTCAAGATTACATTTACACACAACGTACTTTGAATACATGCTTCCATGTACATAGGCTCTCATAGGATTTGAATAGGCTAGTAGACCACTTGTTTAGTAAGCCTCCTGCTTGCTTGAGTAATTTTTGTAGAATTTGAGTAGCCATATCTAGCTCACAAGTTTCTATGTGTAGGAGCTGGATTGCTCTTGGTGTTGAACATAAATTCCTGATCATTTTGCATTCATTTCTTTTAATATCTTGCTTGTTAGAAATCTACTATTGTCCTCTAAATTTTTGTTCAAGCTCATCTCTAAAGTATGCATATTGTGAGAGACATGGATCTAGGAGTGAAAAATGGTCTTTGTGTGCATGCCTAGTGAAGGCAATAGATAGTTGCTCTTGGAGGCTTTGGTTGTCAGAGTAGGGATAACTAGTTTGAGTGAAAACACTTGCAAACGGAAGCTTTTATAGTTGAGTTTGTGTGTGGAAAAGTCGCAAGTTTAGTCTTCAAAACTTGATAGTATGATACATTTGAGTGGACAGAGGTATCTATGAGTGTACGTATGAGGCCATGTATGCTTCAAGGTTGCTAAGGGAAGGTGTAGATTCTCCCCTCAGTGGAATTAGAACATTTCCTCATGCAAATACATTTATGGAGCACCAAAAGGATTCAGTGAAGGACTTGAAGGAACGAGAGTTTTTTATTCAAGTTCAAGAGCATAGAAGAAAACTCACGAGGAGTCTACACATGAAGGAGAGCATCTACTCCATCTGTTTGGTACTTGTGAAGTATCGAGATAAAATCTATTGTTACTTTTCACTCCTTTTGCATAAAAGGGATCTTTGAGAGTAAATAAGAATACATCATGTCAGAATATGGTCCCCAAATCAAGATATTATATGAAAATTATTATGCACCATCGAGGTTTAGGAGTGTCTAGCTTCCTCATGGGAAAGCGCTTATGGGGTCTCCTAAGTGACAGAGATGCTAGACTTGGATTGGCTAAGAATCCAACTCCTAATGAGTTAAGGAACTTCAATGAGAGATATGAAAGAGATAAAAGGGTTATCTTCATGTTATCTCAACACATAAGCAATGCCATGATAAGGCATATACAAGATCTAGGTACTTCCATGAAGGTATGGGAAACCCTAGAGATATTTTACTCCACTTCAACCAAAGCAAAGGAGATTCAATTGAAGAATGAACTCGATATTTTGACAAAAACACTTGGAAGCAATATAAATGATTATCTTTTAAAGATCAAAGAAGTGAGACATGCATCAAGATCCATAGGTTGTCACATAGATGTTGATGAGCTAGTTTTAGACACCTTGAATTGGCTAAGGATGATGAGAATCGGAACAGTTTTACAAAATTTTTATAAGTCTAAGATACTCTTCCAAACCTTGAGAAACTGGTGGCCTTAATGGTCATTGAGGAGATGAACGTTGGAGGCTCAAAGTCAAATTGCAGTGAAGATCAAGCTTTCTATGTAAGTAAAGGTAAAGGTAGAGGTAGAGGAAGAAGTTGTTGATATATTTTATTAGTGATGTGTCCCAACCCTGTTAAGATCACTGAGACACTTTTTCCCTCTTTAGAAGGTTATTTTCCCTCAGCTTGTATATATGTCTATAACCCTAATGGGTAAGTTTCTTTGTACATTCACTCTCTAATTCATAGAGTTGCTATTAGAGCAGGTGGTTGCTTCATCTACGGCATCGTCAACACCCCTTCAGTCATATTCTAATAATTGCACAAAAATTGGTGAGCATACTAAGAGATTATAATCTTTTAATTGATCTTGGCATACATGCATCAGAATTCTATTGTGAGCTCATTTTGGACTCCGAATGCACTATCGCAATGACAATGTAGTCAATCTTAAACTTTTGAACCAACCATATATTGAGGTTTCAGTTCTCTATTACAAGCATCTCAAAGGTTGCTAAAAGTTAAGAAGATCTTGATAGGACATTTCTATTCAACCTTTTGAGTTACAATCATTTGTTTTGCATCAAGGTATTTATTCACTAACCATGGCTGAAAGAAATCATGTATTCCATATGTTGGCCATTGATGATACCATGGATGGTACCAATTACCCATTGTGAACATATATAATCCATCAAGTAATGATAGTGAAAGGGTTGTGGAACATTTTGGAGGGTGTTGAAAAACGTCCGACTACACCTACAAATACAAGTAGTGAAGTTCATGCAGATGGGTGGAAGATGATGATCGTCAAATTCATAATCATATGGTAGTTATTGCTCCACCTACTATAGAGAAACATTTTTGAGATGGTAGAGATGCTCAAGCACATGCGTTGATAGCTATCTTCATCAAACATTCCATTATCCCTCACATTCACTCTTAGAAGATAGCAAATGATGCTTGAGATACACTTATAACTTTATATCAAGCACGAAATAAGACTCATGTTCCTTACCTTGGAAAATAGTTGGAGAGTGAGCATATGAATGAAGGAGATTCAATCTATAGTTTTTCGACAGATGTTAAAGATTTGGAGAAATCAATTTGGGTAGATGAAGTCTTACTAAATAGTCTATTTGTGTAGAATGTTCTTAATAGTCTTCTAGATTCATATTAAATGTTTGCTTCTACTCTTCAATTGATGATCAAACACAATCTCGAAAGCCTTAACATTTAGACATTAGTCTCTAGTTTGTTTCAAGAAGGCAAAATGTCCATTTTGTGTCTTCTAGATCAAGCTTTCTTGACTAGCAGGAAGGGCAAAGGAAAATGGAGCTCAATTACTAGTAGAGAGAAATTCACTAGTGCTAAACAATTAATAAGGAAGAAAAAGATGAGAAGAAAACATAAAAGTAGTAAAGCAGTTGCATAATGTGTAAGGTAAATGATCATTTCATAAAGAATTGTCTAAAATTGGTTGCAAAAGAGGTAGAGAAAAAAGAGATTGGACTGGTTGCTTCAGAGGCCTCTACACCTGAAACAGAGTCTGCTAATATCAACATTCGAAAGCTTAAGGACATGAGCAAACATGAAGTGGTAAGAGGCCTTCCAAAATTTAATAGCATTGGACTACATGAGTTATGTGAAGCTTGTCAACAAAATGGAGTAGTTGAAATGAAAAATAGGCAAATTGCTAAAATTTCAAGATGCATGCTCAATGAGATGAAGGTACCATTGTACTATTGGGCTGAAGCTACCACAACTGCCATTTACTTGATGAATAGGTGCACAAAATTAGGAATACATCACTTGACTCGAGAGGAGGTATACTCTCGTAAGAAACCTAATCTTAAACACCTCAAAGTGTCTGGGTGAGTTTGCTTTGTTCACATTCCACAAGAAGTTAGAACAAAGATGGAACCAAAGTTTGAAAAATGCATTTTCATTGGCTACTCGATGAAGCAAAAAGGATACAAGTGTTACAACCCTAGAACAAAGGAGGTATGAGTCTCGTGAGATGTGGTCTTTGATGAACTAAGACCATGTTATGAACATAAAGGAAATGAAAAGATTCTTGAAGAAGATTGTGATGATTATGCAGGAACAAATAAAAACGAAGTTCAACAATCAAGCACAAAGGTTTTAGCTCGAGAGGCATCTACATCAAATGAAGAATGTTCAACATGGAGGGGGATTCATTCTTTGTCTCCAAATTCAGCTCATAATAGAGCCGAAGAAGCAAGTGCTACTCCAACCAGTGAGATAGATACAAGCCAAGAAGAATATGATGATGTAATCACTATGAAGGTAAAGCTGATCAGGTTAAAGAAGAGACTTTCTAAAGGAAATGAAAGAAGATCTTCAAGGACAAGGTATCCCACTCAAAGGCTGAGTTATGATAGTTTGATGGCGAAACATTTTTCATATATGATGCATGTTATCAAAGACAAAGAGCCTGAGACATAAGAAGAAGCTTGCACACAAAAGGAATGGAAGCAAGCTATGAAAGAGGAGATCAAAGCTCTCAAAGATAATCACACATGGGAGCTAGTGCCAAAGAAAGAAGGTATAAAGATTGTTCCAAAAAAATGGGTGTTTAAAGTAAAAAGGAATGATAATGGTTCACTAACTAGATATTAAGCTAGATGAGTTGCCAAAGGATTTAAACAAACACAAGGCATAGATTATGATGAAGTTTTGAGCCTTATTGCAAAGATGGGAAAAATCAGACCATTAATAGCAATTGGTTCTTCAAGGAGATGGCCATTATATCAACTTAACATCAAAAATGATTTTCTCAATGAAGAACTACAAGAAGAGGTATACATGAGTCAACTAGTTGGACTTGAAGATGAAAAACATCCAGACTTTGTTTGCAGGTTGAAAAAGGAACTTTATGGCTTGAAGCAAGCACCAAGAGCATGGAGTGAGAGACTGGTAGAATATCTAACTAGGTGTGGATACAACCCAAGTAGTGAAAATCCTTCATTGTACATGAAGAAGGATGAAAATAGAGAGGTATATGTTTGATGGAAAAAGTGGCATCTACTTGATGCAAGGAAGTACTTGTTTGATGATCTTTTCAAAGTTGGAATGAGTGAATGTAAACCACTCACTCAACCCATGGACATAAATACAAAGATTTACTCAAATGATGGAGAACAATCGGAAGATGTGATGACATACAGAAGCATTGTAGGATGATTAAGATATGCAAACATTATAATACCTAATTTATCTTATGTTGTTAGTGTACTTCCTGAGTTTATGCCGACAAGTGAACATTTAAATTCAGCCAAGAGAGTGTTGAGATCCATAAAGCATACAACTAATCATGCTTTGTTTTACAAGTTTGATGAAAAATTGCATTTCAAAGGCTTTAGCAATGTTGATTTGGCAGGTTCAAAGGAAGATAAGAGATCAACCTCAGGTTATGTGTTCATGATAGGAAGCAAACCTATCATATGGAGCTCAAATAAACAACCTACTATTGCACTTTCATCCATAGAGGTTGAATATAGAGGATTAGCATTTGCCACATGTGAAGCAATGTGGATTAGAAAGCTTTTGCCTGATCTTGAAGTGCAAGTTGGAACCATCCCTATATACGATGATAACATGTCAAGTATTTACCTCGCAAGCAATCCTATGTCTCATGCAAGGAGCAAACACATAGAGGTCCACTACCATTATGTAAGCGAGAAGGTATTGAGAAAAGATGTGGAGATAAAGTTCACCAGATCCAAAGAGTCGGTTGCAGATATGTTTGCAAATTCTTTGGATGCTTCTAAACTCAAAGGTTTCAAGGATGTGATAAATTTGTAGGACATGGTTGAAGATAACTCTCAAATAAGCTTGAGGGAGAGTGTTGAAGATAAATGTACAAGCTCATTTTCACATGAGCTATTCTTGGATAAATTTACCAAATATAAAGATAAAGGAAAAGAAGAGAAAAGAAAAAAAGAAAAGAAAATTCTAGTCAAAATTCATGATGAGTAAAAAGATACAATATCTTCCTTGTAGTAGAGTTAAGGAGGCACAAAATTCTTCACATGGTCATTGGTTATAAAACTAGAGTGGAGCAGGTTCTAAACAAGAAGAGAAAGAGGCAAGAGCCCCCAATAGTCGGATCTAATCATTTTGTCATTTTGTCTTTGCATCGACTCCTTCCAGCCGCATGTCATCTTATGCACAGCTATGTTGTGAAGCTGATATCTAAGTGTATGTGTAAATATTTCTTGTGTTTAGACACTCATTGAAAATATTATCTCATGTACTTTCCCTTTCTCAAATATCTTCTTCAAAGCTCATATATTTTGTGAGATATCAGTCAAAGAGTGAAGTCTAGTTTTTCAACATACCTATGGAGATAGGTAACCCAGAATATATATTCAGGGAGCTATCAGTGTGAGAGTGAAGTTCAATTCTTTCACATACTCGTGTGGATAGGTAGTTCATCTTTGTCATTTGTGTTTTGTAATCAAAACTTGTCTAAATTAAGTCATTTATAGCTTGTTAGAAAGCTATTTTTGTCTAATTTGATTGACTAAAGGCACAATTCCATTTGAATTTTTTATTTAGAGTAGCAAGCTATCTAAGGTGCAACTATTTGGCCAAGTGCTCGACATACAAGGGTTCATTACATGTGTTCATTGTGCATAGCAGAACTCATTCTCCACACCTTTTTCAAACAAGGAGAAAGTTTACATGCAGAAAACAATATTTTAAAAGGAGAAATGCATCAATATTCTTTCACTCCCATGCAGTGATCTATCGATGCATGGTTGTGCTTAATAAGTGTTTCAATACATTTATGCTCTCGCTATTCTACAACTTTCATTAATAGTTCTTTTATGAATTTTTCTTTAAGCTTCTCTTGGACAGTTATGCAAGAGCATGGTTAAAGCTTTGATGTATTATGAACGGAGCAGCGACACGTTGGGCAGCACGAGCTTTCCTTGGAGACATGCCTTAGTCCAATCTACACTGGATTCTATTAGAAAAAGATGAATATCGTGCAACAAAGTTGTGCTCATGGTTACAAGACGAACTTATCTTAGCAAGGAGTTGAGTTCGAGTCCCATCTACAATCTCACAATGAACAACCTTGTCTCTTTTAGTCTAATGCTTTCCAAGCTTTTGCATATACATGCGGGCTCAGATTCGGTTCTGCCTTGTCAATGGTCTCGATCTTTGTGCATCGTCTCCGGCTAGAAAACTCCATGCACGGGATTGAAAGAAGAAGGAATGATGAAGCTACTAGAAGGTAATAGAGAGGATGCTTCAAATGGCTTTGATACCAATGCAAGATTATGGCCACCATGTGCTAGAGAGGTGACTATCCTCCCAACCAAATGCCTCTCTATATAGCTGTCTCCAGGGGACTGCCTTCTTGGGTAGATGGATACTGATCAGCCATGTATCGGCCATGTAATTGCATGTATGTCAAGTGTCCTTGTTAACTCGAGTTAACTCAAGTAGGTGTTGTTAGAAGAACGTCTTTGGGCACAATACTCTTCCTATGTACCCCATGGAGATTCAACCCAAGACCTCCTTCTTCACATGCTTGAGACTTAACCACTAGGCTAAGTGCTTTACTTGTTCACAAGAGCACATGACCTCGTGGTAAGTCTAAACTCGAGATCTTTGGTCATACACACGGGTGACCAAATGGTGTCCAATTTTAGATCCCGCTAAGTTGTTTACTTGCTTTATTATTTACACACACACACACGCCACTCACTTTCTCATATATTTTAAACTAAGAACATCTGCATTCACTTCCTCTCGAATTCAAACATTTCAACTTATATCTCAGTTTATCTTCTCTCACACTTACTTACCTATCTCTTTTTCTTTTCACACATTCTGAACCTTTCTCTCTTTTTTGTCTCTTTCCATTTATTTTTCCTATCAATTTAATCTCAATTTTCCTCTTTCTCTCCTGTTCTCTTTTCTTGTACTCAAAAGACTTGGCCCATACGCACATACACATTCATTTATTCTCACATTCATTCTAGCACACACACTTACATCAAGCAAAGCACAAACACATTTACTCTAGCCAACTAGCACACTCATAGTCGCTTTCTCTAAGACACACATACACACAAAACACACAAAGACATGAACTTAGCAGCATACACAAACCTCTCACATAAACGTTTAAGAAAAGTAATCTTTAATGTTTGTTCTTATTCGCATAAATTTGTTTCAACCGATTCCATTCCACAGAAACTAGTCCACAATCAATAGGTCGGCAACTATATCTATTGAAAGGCATTAAATATATGTGCATATGGAGTTGCAAACATGTGGACTTTGTTTTCTTTTTCCAAAAAGAAAAACAAAATCTAGAAAAATTTTACGCCGAAAAATGAAAACACTTATAATCATAAATTCCTTCATTTTCACAATATGACATTCTTTATTGCGTCATGAAAGAATGAGTGGGTTTTGAGCAACAAAAAGTGTGCCGAGAAGACATAGGACGGAAAATCCATAACATGTGCTCAAAGAGAATAACAAAGATTCTTTGTCATATGTACCACTTCTATTTCGCTTTCATATACTAGTCCAATTTAGAAATTCGTCTCATTAAACTTGATCCATTTGGTCGCCATTCCCACAATCAATAATTTCTTCAACGAGCTGTTTTCAGCTCTTAAAAAGGTTTATATAATATAATGACAAGGATAGTGTACATCAAGTGATTTAACTTCAAAGTTTTACTCAATGGGATTGCACTATCTTAAGAACGTTTCCCATCTCAATCTTGTATTCTAATACCAAAAAGAGGCCGATCTATTTCGGTTCTATTCACTTGGCTATGTTTTTTCACCATCCTTAAACAGCATTTCCCCTTCTTTGCATTATACATGTCCCTTCCCCTAGTGTCCTCTGTTTCAAGATCTTCAGCTCACCATGCTCTCTTTTGCCAGCCTAGTGGATCCTTGTGACAATCCCCTTCAATTCCTTCAAGAAGCTAGTAAAATGAGGAAGAACACTAAAGAACTCATTGTATCTAAGGAACTAAGAACATGTAACCTCCTTAGACTATCTATACTTAGCTCTATGCTTGGCAACTTTGTTTGATTTAGTGTGTCTAATTTACAAATAGAACTCAAAATCTGAACTTCATTTTAGAAAATCAAACCTCAACTCGAAGTCCATAAATATAGTGTAATAAGTCTCCTCTATGTTATCTCTCTCTTCCATGTGTGTGAAGAGCTTCCTATCATGCAAAAACCTATTCCTTCATCTTGTGAAATCCTCCATGAGGCCTCTATCACTTGTTTTAGGCCTCTACCACTATTAGCAACACTTCTAGCGTAGAGGTCGTTTGAACCTTGTAAAAGTATTCAAATTACTTGAAAATTTGGAAGCTTAGATAAAATCATATATGCTAGTTGCTTTCCAATTCAATGAATTTAGGCATTCCCTCAAAGAGTAGCATCGAAATCTCTATGAGGCTACTATCTCTCGAAGTATTTCCTCAAATTTTTAAACCCTAAAAATGACAATACAAGTTAATCCTTATGATTAGACATGCTCATTCATTCTTTTGGATGGACTATAATATGGAGAAATATCCATTCATATAGTGATCATCTATATCAATGGGAATGAATTAGCAATGCAAATCACCTCACGGAAAAATGATTCTTTACACATTATCTACTTTTGAGTGAAAGTGAATATCTATGGACGTCATTCTAATCATTCTGATTGTTTCACACTCATTAAAATTTATCCTAACCAATCTCATAAAATCATTGAATACCTGTATGGATAATCAAAACCATAGCACTAACTTGTACCAACTAGGAATAAAAATTTGGTTAAAAAATGTACTCTCCAACCTTATTTTAGAAATAAATATCAATGAAAAAGCTCACTTAACTTTTTCATACGTTTTCTATGTACAATACAATCTTAGTCATGTTTTACCAAAGATTTTCTCATCTCAATGATGAGGAAATAAGCACAAACCTGCTTGGAAGAAAATCTGAGTATGTAAACACACATGCATCTTGATATGTAAATATTAGTTCACAAGCATCCACTCTTGCTACTACATTAAAACACATATGAGGCTTCCTCCCTCAAAGACTATACCTCTCTAGTTTTGTCATGGCATATAATGCCATGAGGTTACAAAACGTTGGGTAGGATCTCCTTGCTAAAATGGAAATAAAACATAAATACATAATCACTAAAAAGGGATAAGCCTAGTGGCACGAAAGCCAATTTCTTTAAGCTCCATAACTTGCAAGAAATAAATATGCACAAAATATTTTGTTGGGCACTGCATCCCCTCATGATGGTAACAATGTTTTTTTTTTATTAATTTCTTCTTTCTTTGATACCTGCTAAACAAAGTCTGAAAGCACAAGAGAAAACCTATGCATGCTTTTACACTATGTATCCATGTGTTGATCTTCTGCCATCTTGACTTCCTTCCCAATCTGAGTCACTATATGCTCTCAACTTTATGTCTGGTGTAAAAGGATAAAATAATTCTTCCTTTATAGTCCCTTTGATATATGTGAGAACTCTTTGACCTCCAGTTCAATGTTGATCCTTTTGACAATGTATGAATTGTGAGAGGAATCTTACTACATAACTAAGATCAGGTATTGGTAGTGTAGCATAAACCAAACTTCCCACTAAAGATGGATACTTCCTTATGTCTTTGAATTATTCCACACCATCATATTTTCTAAGCATATGATTGACTTCAAGTGGAGTTGAAGCTTCCCTACAATTCTCCACATTGAACTTCTTCAGTAGGTTCAGAAGATACCTTTCTTGTGATACACACACACCATGATCTGATAAGTGGTTTCCATTCCAAGAAAGTATGATAACTTCCCTAGATCACTTATCTTGAAATCCTTCTCAAGTTATCTCTTCACTTCCTTGATTTCTTCATTTGAAGTACCTGCGATTATAATGTCATCTACATAAATAAAAATGTATATTATACCTTCACATATTCTTTTGATATGTAGAATTTCATCTACCTTTGAGTTTTGATATCCAAGATCATTCACATAATTCAAAAGCCTATAGTACTAAGCTATTGGAGCTTTCTTTAACCCATAGAGTGCTCTTCTCAATCTGCAAATATAATTTAGATACTTGAAATTTGCAACCCTTGAGGTTGCTCCATGTATACTTCATCAGATATGTATCCATTCAAAAATGCATTGTTTATATTCAATTTACTCAAGGTCCATCATTTTGATGCTACTATAGCAATGATTGTCCTTATAGTTGACATCTTTACCATAGTACTAAATGTCTCATCATAATCTATGCCATAAATTTTAGATCTAGCTATTCTTCCATATGCAAGCTTCTTCACCTTATAAATCCATTTATTTTCAATCACCTTCTTAGAATTTACTTTTGGAATAAGTTCCCAAGTCTTGTTCTCCCCAAGTGCATTGAACTCTTCCATCATTGTTTCTTGCCTTTTGCTTCATCATAGCTCTAAGATAAAACATATTTTTTAACTTTTGGTTCAAGATTATGTCTGATTTGTGATGGTACATAAGCATAGACAATTGATCCAAACACTTTACAATGATCTAGTGTTGGTTTCCTACCCCACTAAGTTTTGTAAGGGGTCATTCCATTTAGGGTTGTACATGGCAATCTATCCACAAGCTATGTTGCAGTATTCCTAGCCTCATCCCATAGATAATTTGGACAATTCTTCTCCTTTTATATTGCCCTAGAAACTCAACTAGAGTTCTATTTATCCTTTCTACCACCCCATTTTGTTTGAGGTGTGTACTTGCAAGTTATTTCTCTCTTAGTACCTGCATTCCAAAGATAATTATTCAATTCTTGGGAGACGTATTCTAACCCTCCATCAGAACTTAATCTCTTGAGCTTTTTGTTGGTGTAAATCAAGCCTTCACACTTGGCTTTGATTTGTACCTTGAAGACTCAACATAAAGCTTGGACCTTGGAAGCTTAGCTTGGATTAATTCATGAAGATATCACTTGAAGAATGAGCCATAGGAACTCATGCTTATGTGTTCTAACCTTTTACTCATTGTAAAAGTCATTGTGACTTGGCATTTACATGTAATCATACCTACTTGATTAAGTCGTGGAAAATTTGATTGATTGAGTGGGTGAATGATTGAGAGAATATCTCATTCACTTTTAGGTACAAGATTCTAGGAGATTTGAATTAGAGTTCAAATTCAAAATCCTCACTCAAACCATATATATGTGAAGAAAAAAATCGTGGAAACCTACCTCTCACTTCAGCTCTATTCCCGAGGCATCTATCATTGTATTTGAGTGTGTGTGAGTCCTACATCATTGACCACACCTCTCTAACGCATTTGGTTATGATTGTCATGCCAATGAGATTGTATATTCATGTGAACTAATAGATACATTCAGATTGTTCATCTCTGTTATTCTCTGAAGTGTACTCTCCAAGTCTGTCAACTTCAACAGAGCATATCTCAGGATCTACTGGGTCAAATCAAGTGATTCAAAGCACATTGGAACAAGCTTGAAGCATACTATATGCCTAAAAAATGTGAAGTTCATTGGATCAACCATCTGGGCAAAATCGCGCTCGAAGTGATCTCTGGTATTTCTCTCTACAGTTCCTAAAATGTCGGGGGTGTTCCTAGGTTTGCTAAATTGATCTCTCAGAGTGTGGTTTGTCATTTCCTCTCATTCCACTTGCAAATGGAAGCTTGTTAAGCTAATTGAATATGTCCAGAAGGAATTTGATCAATTGTAAGTGTGCTGGTCATACTGAGTGAAAGACTGAGCAGGTGTCAATACGAAAATAGCAAGTTTTTCAGGATTTTGAAGTCACAAGTAGTCTGTCTTGATTTGATCATTACTTATAACATTTGCAAAGCACATATATGGTTTCTTGGTATCATTTGGAAGCTCAAGGAGTCTACTAAGCATATCTGGAATCAAAGGAGGGCTGGTGTGAAGCAGGATTTGCAGCATCAACTTGATCTCCTGAGTGCATCCAACCATCACTCCCAACAGTGGTATCAGAGCAAACAAGGTAACAACGGGAGATGGATTTCCCTCATTTATTGACAAGTTGGACAGGAATAATTACCAAGCTTGGTCTCTAAGGATGAAGACCTATCTACAAGGAAGGAGCTTGTTTGGATTCATATTAGGAGATGAGGAATTGCCCTCATTCAAAGCTAGAGGTCTACCCACCAAGGAAGAGCAAGAGAGACTCAATCAATGGTGTGCAAAAGATGCTTTGGCAAGGTCATATCTTCTTAACTCTATTTCTGATTTCCTTTTACCTCATATAAGGAATTGCAAAACTTCCCAAGAGACTTGGGAAACCTTGTCAACCTATTTTTCATCAAGCACAAGGGCCAGAAAGAATCAGCTATGGATTGAGTTTACAACTCTTAGGAAGCAATCAAAGCAATCAGTCTCAGATTTTGTCACCAAGGTCAAAGACATTGCACACCAACTTGCAAGTGTTGGAGAGGAGATTGAGGAAGAGCAAATAGTCAGACAACTAATCAATGGACTAAAGGCAGATGACAAGTGGGAGAGCTTTACCACAGCAATGGACTTATACATGGACATCCAAGCACCTGATTTAACAACTCTGATTGGACAACTCTTCACACATGAAGCAAAGCTTACAAAGCATGGAGAGCAATCAAAAGGTAACAATCCCTCTGCCCTATACACTGATAAGAAAGTTAAAGACAAAGGTAAAAGCAAGAAAGTTGATGAAGAAGGCTCTACCTCCCAAGCAAACTATGCAGGGAGAGGTAGGTCTTCAAGAGGTAGGGGCAGAGGAGGTAAGTCAGGTAGGGGGAGACCCTACAACCAATCTCCATGCAACATTTGTGGCTTGTCTAACCATACCACAGATGAGTGCTACAAAAACTACAAGAACCAAAGAGGAAGAGGTCACCAAAGAGGAGGATACTCTCAAGGCAGAGGCAGATTCAACCAATCTCAAGGCTACCATGGCTACAACAATAATTATAACAACAACTATAATCACAATGGCAACTACCAAGGTGGATACAGAAATAGGAAAGACTACAACAATTATGCAGAGGAGCAAGATGACTCCCTATTGATCATGAATATGACTTCTAAGTCAGGTATCAATGATGATCACTTATTCTATATTGATTCAGGTTGCTCTAATCATGTAGCTGGCAATGTTGCATTACTTTCTGATTTGGAAGAACCCAAAGGTAAGCATCAAGTGCAGACAGGTGATGACACTAAACATTCAGTTGTCAAAATTGGTAATGTCAAAACTAGTGATGGTAATCAGAATCTATTGAGCAGAGTCTTGTATGTTCCAACAATCACTAAGAACCTAATGAGTGTAGGTCAGATTGTTGAAAAAGGTCTACAGGTCAGGTTCACTCAACATGGTGCATATGTGGAGGATCCAAGACATGGATTCAGAAGGATAGCCAAGGGAGAAAAATCAGGTAGATTGTTTACCTTTGAACTTGAAGAAACTAAGAATATTGCTTTGTACAACTATAAAGATCAAACACTATCAGAATTGGAGATTTGGCACAAGAGATTAGGTCACATTGGAGAGAGGACCTTAAAACAAATGTGCAGGGATCAATGTGTGCTTGGGATACCTAATGTATCCAAGCAACACATGATATACAAGTGTGGGGCTTGTGAATTTGGTAAGTCACACAGATTGCCCTATAACAAGAAAGGTTTTATGCATGAAGATTATTTGGAATTGGTGCATACAGATGTTTGGGGACCTAGCAAGGAGCCATCCATATCTGGATCAAGGTACTATGTGTCCTTCATTGATGACTATAGCAGGTGGACTGTCTTATATTTCATGAAACATAAAGATGAAGTATTTAATTGTTTCAAGAGGTATCTTGCACTAGTTGAAAATCAAACAGGTAGACATTTGAAGAAGCTAAGGTCAGATGGTGGTGGAGAATACTTCTCCAATGACTTTGAAGATTTCTTGCAGGAAAGAGGAATCAAGAGGGAGATTACTACAAGGTACTCACCTGAACAAAATGGGGTAGCTGAAAGAAGGAATAGACTCATTGTAGAGACAGCTAGGTCTATGCTAAATGAAAAGAAATTGCCAAATTATCTTTGGGCAGAGAGTGTATCTACTGCCACATACCTAATCAACAGGTTGCCATCAAAATCACTTGATGGAATGACACCTTATGAGGCTTGGCATGGTAAGAGACCATCTCTGGATCATTGCAAAATCTTTGGTTGTGTTGCATATGTGCATATTCCCTCACAAGTAAGGGGAAAGCTAGACCCTAAAGCTGAAAAGTGTATCTTCATTGGTTATGACTTGAACCAGAAAGGGTACAGATTCTACAACCCCTCAAACAAAGGCTTCAAGGTAAGCAGAGATGTCATCTTTGATGAGAATGACTCATGGTATGAAAATGAATGCAGGAAGGTTAGTCTACCTTATGACATGGAAGAAGACTTCCCCAAGCTTATCAAGGAAGAACCAATTCAGAAAGAGGACACAAGCTCAGATGATGAAGACACCATCAACATTGAGGAGTTCAAGGCTTGGAAATCCAAAGGAAAAATGAAGATGAAGAAACTAGAGGATATACCAGAATCCTCAACTCAAGCTATGAGGAGATCTCAGAGAGAAAGTAAGAAGCCTATCAGATATGGGTATGATACTTCTCTTGTAACTAAGCATTCTGTATATCTTGCAAAAGATCTCTTGAATGAAGAACCAGGTACATTTGAAGAAGCAATCACTAAACCAGAATGGAAGGAAGCAATGGATGAAGAAATGGAGGCTCTCAAGGAGAGTGACACTTGGGACTTGGTACCCAAGAAAGAATCTATGAAGGTGATAGGATCCAGATGGATCTACAAACTCAAGAGGAATTCAGATGGTACAATAAACAGGTATAAAGCTAGGTTGGTAGCCAAGGGTTTTGCACAAACCCAAGGCATTGATTATGAGGAGACATTTTCTCCTGTGGCCAAGATGCCAACTATCAAAGTTATGGTGAGTGTAGCTGCATCCAAGAATTGGAACATGTACCAATTGGATGTGAAGAATGCATTCTTGAATGGATGGATATCTGAAGAAGTCTACATGTCACAACCACCTGGCTATGAAGATCCCAATAAGGTAAATCATGTTTGCAAATTGAAGAAGGCTCTGTATGGTTTGAAGCAGGCACCTAGAGCATGGAATTACAGGTTGACAACCTATCTCCAAGACCAAGGGTTTGTGATGAGTAAAGCAGACACTTCTCTATTCATAAAGAGAAGTAGCACAGAAGTAATATACTTGTGTGTCTATGTTGATGACATCATTATTACAGGAAATGATGTTCAGGGAATTAGACACATCAAAGGTCAAATGATGAAGGAATTCAAGATAAATGATCTTGGATTATTGAAGTACTTCCTAGGACTTGAATTGGTCTACACAAATTCAGGTATCTTTATTACCCAGAAGAAGTACATTCAGGATATGGTCAAGAAGTTTAATTTGCAGGATGCTAAAGTCTCAAGCACTCCTATGGAGGTCAACCATAAACTCAGTGCTCATGAAGGGGAAGAACTCCAAGATATCACAGGTTACCAAAGTATGGTAGGTAGTCTTAATTATGCTACCTTAACCAGGATTGATATAGCATATGGTGTTAGTGTGCTTAGCCAATTCATGCACAAACCAAGAGTACCTCATCTAGAGGCAGCAAAGAAGATATTGAAGTACCTAAAGGGAAATCAAAATCATGGTTTGTACTTTCCTTACACATCAGACATTGATATTAAGGTATATTCAGATGCAGATTGGGCAGGTTGCAAGGATGACAGGAGGAGCACATCTGGTTACATATGTTTTGCAGGTGATAAGCCAATTTCTTGGTCATCCAAGAAACAACCCATAGTAGCTTTGTCATCTACTGAGGCAGAGTATAGAGGGCTAGCCAATGCCACTCAAGAAGCTATCTGGTTGAAGCTTTTGTATTCAGAATTGGGCCTATTCACAAGGCCACCAATTATCTTTGGTGATAACACAAGTTCTCTTCACCTTGCAGCTAATCCAATTTATCATGCTAGGACAAAACACATAGAGGTTCATTACCACTATGTGAGGGAGAAATTACTTAGAAAAGATATCCAATTGACTTATGTGTCTACTAATATGCAATGTGCAGATTTGCTTACCAAAGCATTGGATGGAAACAAGCTATGCAGGTTTAAATCCATGATTGGATTGCAGGAAGTAATTGAAGACTAAGATGAAGACTTAAGCCAAAGTGTTTGGCTTGAGGAGGAGCTGTTGGTGTAAATCAAGCCTTCACACTTTGCTTTGATTTGTACCTTGAAGACTCAACATAAAGCTTGGACCTTGGAAGCTTAGCTTGGATTAATTCATGAAGATATCACTTGAAGAATGAGCCATAGGAACTCATGCTTATGTGTTCTAACCTTTTACTCATTGTAAAAGTCATTGTGACTTGGCATTTACATGTAATCATACCTACTTGATTAAGTCGTGGAAAATTTGATTGATTGAGTGGGTGAATGATTGAGAGAATATCTCATTCACTTTTAGGTACAAGATTCTAGGAGATTTGAATTAGAGTTCAAATTCAAATCCTCACTCAAACCATATATATGTGAAGAAAAAAATCGCGGAAACCTACCTCTCACTTCAGCTCTATTCCCGAGGCATCTATCATTGTATTTGAGTGTGTGTGAGTCCTACATCATTGACCACACCTCTCTAACTCATTTGGTTATGATTGTCATGCCAATGAGATTGTATATTCATGTGAACTAATAGATACATTCAGATTGTTCATCTCTGTTATTCTCTGAAGTGTACTCTCCAAGTCTATCAACTTCAACAGAGCATATCTCAGGATCTACTGGGTCAAATCAAGTGATTCAAAGCACATTGGAACAAGTTTAAAGCATACTATATGCCTACAAAATTTGAAGGTCATTTGATCAACCGTCTGGGAGAAATCGCGCTCCAAGTGATCTCTGGTATTTCTTTCTACAGTTCCTAAAATGTCGGGGGTGTTCCTAAGTTTGCTAAATTGATCTCTCAGAGTGTGGTTTGTCATTTCCTCTCATTCCACTTGAAAATGGAAGCGTGTTAAGCTAATTGAGTATGTCCAGAAGGAATTCGATCAATTGTAAGTGTGCTGGTCATACTGAGTGAAAGACTGAGCAGGTGTCAATACCAAAATAACAAGTTTTTCAGGATTTTGAAGTCACAAGTAGTCTGTCTTGATTTGATCATTACTTATAACATTTTCAAAGCACATATATGGTTTCTTGGTATCATTTGGAAGCTCAAGGAGTCTACTAAGCATATCTGGAATCAAAGGAGGGCTGGTGTGAAGCAGGATTTGCAGCATCAACTTGATCTCCTGAGTGCATCCAACCATCACTCCCAACACTTTTGGCTTAAGACCCTTTGTGCATATGCATGGAAATGTTGAAGGCTCCTAACACTTCTGATCTTCCCTTCAAAACATAAAGAGTTATCCATCTTGTAGCATTAGCAATAAAGAGAACATAATACCTAGATCGATTGATTCATCCTTCATTTGTGGGTCCCCATACATCTGTGTGGATGAGCTCTAGTAATCCATAATCCTTGAATCGTTTCATCTCAAATGGTAATCTATGTGATTTTCCCATTTGGCATGCTTCACATTTATAGACCATATGTTGGTTGTCCACATTTGGTAGCCCTAGTACAGGTTGATTTGCCACCATAGCTTTGATTCCTCTTCCATTGGAATATCCTAACCTCTTATGCTAGAGGCCTTATTTTGTAATCACTTCATAACCATGTGTGAGAAAGGATTGACCAATATTCCCTTGCACTTTCAAAGTAAAGAGTCTACCTTCCTTCTTACCATAGACAATCCAGTTATATTCATTCTCTAGATCTTCCAGAAATACCCGTTTCTTTGTAAATCTAACTTGAAAACCTTTCTCAACTATTTGCCCCACACCAATCAGATTCTTAGGTATTGTGGGAACATACAACATATTGGTTAGCAAATTTTCTCCACCTGTGCATTTCACTTTTCCAATTGAATCACATTGTATCTTGTGTTAACACCTATTTTAACTATATGACTAGACATTCCTTCTTCTAATTCTGACATTTATTATATATTACTTGACAAATGATTAGAACAAAAAGAGTTAATATAGAATACCTTGATATCTTTTTTCTTTGATGTAATTAATGAATTCATCATCAATGTTGTTGTAGGACAATAGTTATGCAATATAACACAAAAGCAGTAGTAGAGAAGATAACAGATATAGGAGAATCTCAACAATTTTCGACTAACAAGTACAAAGACGATGGCATTTTCCGCTCTTGCCCTCTCAAAGTAGATCTTAAATGATGATCTAGACAACTCTAGATAGGGAGATACAAGGTAGAGGTATGGTGGGTTGATTGAATGTCTCTGGTAGTGTAGAAGTCATGTATATATAGGATAATGGGTGGCCTTCCATGGACGACTATACATGGGTGGTAAAACGTGGGTGGCCATCCCCTGGGTAGTTGCCATACATGGCTTAGGTCAGCTAAACCAACCTAAAAAGTATAAATGATTTTTGATTCTGAGAGGGAATTGGACCCCACAATTGGGGACCCTCCTAACTCCCTTTCCTTAGAATACCTTACATGGCCAATATGACCTTCATCCAACATGCAAGTTGGAATTCCCATCAATTGGGTAATGCACGCTTGGCTCTTCCTCATAATGGAAGCCTTACAAAATGTACATTAGTACATACAATCATGAAGGGGTAGAAATTGATCATATACTAACTCACCCTCTCAATGTTTAGCAAATGATAAATCAAGGAGGTCTTGGTCCTATGCCCATCTGATGAAGATGCCTCTTGAGCTGCTCTCTTCCAAGTGCTTTAGTGAATATGTCAACACCATTTGCCTCTGTTGGAAAATATTTTAGCTCCACAATTGCATCTTTAATTAGCTCACCAACATGATGGTACTGTACTTCTACATGCTTGGTGCGAGCAACAAATACGAGGTTCTTTGCAATGGTCATACAACTTTGATTATCACACTTAAGCACAGTTGCCATATGTGATGGAAATCCTAGATGTGCAAGAATTCCCCTTAGCCAGAGTGCCTCACAAGAAGCAAAACAAGCTGCTTTTTACTCTACTTCAATGAAGGAGAGTGCGAGAGTTAGTTTCTTCCTACTTATCCAAGAAAATATGCCTGAACCAAGTGAAAAACATCTAAAAAGAAATTTTTTAGAATCACAATGTGCAGCCCAAAATGAATCACAGTATCCTTGAAGTGTATCACCTGTGGTATAAATAATACCGAAATCCAAGGTTCTTGCAATGTGCCTTAGAATTTGCATTCCAACATTCCAATGACTCTATGTTTGTTGGAAAACCTTCTCAACACTCCAACAACATAGCAGATGTCTTGTCTACTATTGCATTGAAAAATGAGACTTCCAATGAGCTTCCTATACTTCTTAGCATCCACATCAAACATATTGTTATCATTCATAGATAGCTTATGATGTACCTCCATAGGTGTGCTAGTTGGTTTGCAGTCCATGATTCCAAATGCCTTCAGAATTTCTTTGGCATACTTTTGTTGTGAGATGAAATGTCATCCTTTCTTTTCCATACTTCAATTCCTAAATAAAAATAGAGTAGACCAAAGTCTGTTGTTCAAAATCACTTCCCAAGCTCATCCAAGTTTGATTGATGAGTTCTTGATGATGTTTTGTAATAATTAGATCATCTACATATACAATGACAACAACTAGCTTGTTATCCCTTCTCATTACATACAACTTAGCATCAAAAGTACTTCTTTCAAAACCCATATTTTAGAAAAAAAATATCTATCCATTGGTACCATGCCGGTGGTGCTTGTTGAAGTCGATACAAAGCTTTCTTTAACCTGCATACTTTATTTTCTAAATTGGGCACCTCAATACCTGGTGATTGAAATACATATACCTCCTCCTTGAAGTGACCATTCAAAAGTGTAGATTTGACACCCATCTAAAAAGTAGGTGGGGTCTTTTGTGCAGCTACTACAAGTACCATACAAATAGTTGTCATGCATGCTATTGGTGCAAAAGTTTCGTGAACATCAAAACTTTCGATTTGTGTAAAACCCATGCAATTAATCTTGCTTTAAACTTTTCTAATGTGCCATCTACTTTACACTTAGATTTCCAAATCCATTTAGTACCTATTACCTTTTTCTTTTGTGGCAAGGCAACTAGATCCCATGAATTATTTTTGAGTATACTATCATACTCAGACTGCATTGCCGCTCTCCAACCTAGATCATCAAGGGCTTCTTCAATGGTGGGAGGCTCTTTTATGGACCCCATGATATCTACCATGATAGCAATGTTAACAATGTGTGTTGAGGATCTTCTTTGCTCCTCTATTCTCTTTGATTTACATAATCCATCCGAGGATGATTATGGTACACCTAACTATGGATTGTGATCATGAAAGAGTTTTTGTGCCCACTTTGGTAGTGGCTTGCATTGTGTAGCTACAAGTGGTTGGCTTTCTACTCACAAATTTTCACCATGAGATGTTTCATTCTCCTCAATGTTAACCTATCTTTTGATAGGCACAAGGTGAGATATTTCTGTATTTGTTGAGATAGTAGATTTACCTTTATCTTTTACCATGTGTGGTCCTTCATCAAACACCACATGTCAGCTAACAAAAATCTTGCGTGACTCAGGATCCCACAACCTCTATGCTTTAGACCCTTCTTTTTTAATCCAACTTTGATCTTGTTGAATCAAGAATATGTGTATAACAAAACCAACCAAAAATTTTGAAATGCAAAACTAAAGGCTTTTTACTAGATATGCTTCTTGAGGAGTCATCCCCTCGAGTGATTTCATATAGTTTCGATTGAGGATGTAGACTATTGTATCCACTGGTTCTACCCACAATGAATGAGGCATGTCTTTAGCCTTTAACATACCGCAAGCCTTTTCAACTACTTTTCTCCTCCTATGCTCAACAATGCTATTTTATTGTGGTGTATGAGTTGTGGTAAGTTTCTTTTTCACACCATCCTCCTTACAATAGTGATTGAATTTTGTTGACAAAAATTAATCTTCTAGATCTCTCTAAATTTCTTCAATTTCTTTCTTGATTCATTTTCCACATACTTATGTCATGTTTTAAATTTTTAAAGAAGCATCAACCTTCTCTCAAATGAAATAAAACCACATCTTTCTACCATAATTGTCGACTAACAACAAAAAGTAGAAAGATCCTCCTAAAGAAGGTGTAGTCATTTTATGGCAAAGATTAGCATGTACCAACTCTAGAGGAGCTTGAGATCGATTGATGGTCTCTCATGGAGATGCCTTTCGTTGTTTCTTGCCCATCATGAAAGCTTGATAAGGTTCACACAACTTTGAAAATTGAGGCAAATGAGCAACCATCCCTGTTCTTTGCATCTCCTTCTGTAACATACCCATCATAGGGATGTACATAACTTCTATTGGATCATTAGATATTTTGCATATAGATGGCAAAGCCGAAAGGATTAACCGAGTACTTGAATATATTTGTGAATGGAAAAATTCTATGAATTTAAATCTGACATCCATTGTGCATGCCATAAAAGAAACATGATATTGTAATTCATATCATAAGAATTCTCCGTAACTCATAATCCAAACCATACGCAAAAGTAATTCAATATAGTACAAAGGAAAACAAAAGTGTAATAGTACACATGCATAGATATATATGGCGTGCATTGTCTAAAACTTAAAATAGAAGCAAAGCACAAAACGTGCACGCAGTGAGGTAAGTCTAAAACGTAAAATTAGGAAAAGAAAAAAAAACAAAAGGTAACAAATAGCATTGAACAAAAAGACTTATTTGTCAAAATCACGCAAAAATAGATGGCTGAGCGCGCATACACGTTGAGTTCATGGTTCCGTGCATATTTTTAGAAGACTAACGTTCTCATGCAGTGGGAGATCATCTTTTTGTTTTCGTTCTCATAAGTCTCAGGAGCATGTTGCTAGCAGGATGGAGTTGCAGCATGTTGCTAGCAGGATGGAGTTGCAGTTAGTCTTTTCGTCCCACAACCGTAGAATTAGTGATATAGATATCCTCTCTTTGTGATGTGATGTCGGGGGTGACGTGACAGAGAGCAAAGAGCAAAGACATCAGAATAATACTTCTCTGTATTCGCGCAGTCTTCATGCAGTCTGCGAATATATATATATATATATATATATATATATATATATATATATATATATATATATATATATATATATATATATATAGAAGATTTTGCATGCGGATGGCATCCTAACCAATTCTTGAAGAATATCGAATATCGTGCTCGAACTACCATACAAAGGCGCTGTAGACCTTCAACCAAATCGGACCATTCAAAAGCACAATTGTATGCAACCCAGGGAGAACTGTCTACACAACATGCGGAAGTTTTGTGAGATAAGTCTTCTATATGCATATGTGAGATAAGTTATCGATTCTTTTATGCATACGTGAAAAGTGCGATGGATAGTGCGGAGGAAGTCCAATATGAGTAAGTTTGTTAAAATAAGAGTACGAATCTGTAGCGAAAGGTGTTTTGAGCGAGAGAGAGAGAGAGAGAGAGAGAGAGAGAGAGAGAGAGAGAGAAAGTTCACATGTGGAAAGGTTGGATATGAGGGACATCTATTATTTTTCTACGGAAGTATGAGGTAGAGCCTGCTCACGAATGGGAAGTCTCGGAAATTAACATAGTATCTAGGGTCTCAAAGCAGAGAAGTTGCACAGATGTTGTAGATTAGTCAGGTAGTCCCACCTGTTAGCAACATAAGAACTTAAATAACCACAATTGCAATGTGAGGTATTTCCAATACATGTATCATGTCACCTGTCAAGATGTGTTTTTAGACAACAACGGTATCCAAATGCTATGACACACCCCTCGCAGAAGCTTTAAGGATGGGTTGATTGGCTTGAATATGTCAGTATATGCGTTGTTTCTTGTATCCAAAATTGCATATGTAAAGCATATGTATGTCCATATGTCTTTATATGTTCTTCTATTGGATTGAAAACATCTGGAAGCTTACACAATCCACAAACTAAAATAGTTCCATCATCTTGTTTTCTCATTGAAAAGTCCTCTTATTATTTTGGGTGTTATTTCATTATGCTTTCTACTATTTCTAGACTTTTGCAACGTAAACTGTGACTTACAAACAATGTTGGAATGCGTTATTTGTTATATGTACGGAAGATATTACAAGCATGTATATCATTTAATGATCTAACTACTAAAAAAGGGAATTAAACGCATGCAATGCAGAGATAGAACTCTTTGATGTATGAGTTAGATCCAAGATGCAGGATATCAACGGACGTTAGAGAGGTACAGAATGAGGTGTGCGAATAATCGTTACAGAATCTCAATATACATGTTTACATGGAAAATAGGAAAAGAGAAGTAGGAGACACTCCTAATTAGAAATTCCGAGATGATACATACAAATTCATAAGAAAGTATGAATGAATGGCTGAAGAGGATATCCCGAGATCTTAGAACATATTACACAGAGATCATGGATGTAGATATTGCAATTCAAGAGTGTTAAAGAGATCATATTGAGCAGGTATCCTAAAGAAGCTCCCATTGATCTACAACACAAGACAATTGTCAAAGGATGTGGAACAAGGAACAGTAAGATTGGATAAATTTTGAAATTGCACATTCTTAAAGAATAGCCGAGATACCTATTAATCTATGGAAACATAAGGCAACATAGCTACTTAAAGATTAAAATGGAAGCACCTAAATCTATGCGAACTATTCAGTACACTCCTTCACTAAGCAACATGACATAGAGATAGAAAAGGATTCCAGGTATTTGAGAGAGATAGATTTTTCCTCTAAAGGCCTTAAGTACACTATAGCTCCTAGAGATTTTATACTTCTCATTACAAGATCTTAAGATTTCATAGTGTTATACATATGACAAGTAAAGGAGGAGTTCAATTGACGGCTATAGAGTTCCTAGAATAATTTGTGATTATACACTTATGGCCTCACACAATCTTTTCGTAATAGAATTGATTCGAGATCCATCATAGTAAATCTTTTAATAGCTTAGATCCTCTTTTGTGTTCTTTTGTCTGTTTTCTTTGGTATTAGTGAATGGTACGAAAATTTATCGATTTCGTTTTAGAAGATACCCTTGATCTTGCGTATATATGATCATCATTTCTCTTTATTTTTTTGGAGTATGATTTTTGAATAACAACATTCATTGTTATTCTCATGATGAATAATTGATATATTTACATGAAGATTATATTGTATGTGAAAGAATATCCTATTGATATTTCCAAGATGCCATGTTTTGTAGGGCCTTGATAGGGATGAAGGAGTCAACGTCAAAGAGGAAGCTTTGTTGATGAATATGAATATGCTGAGATCGAGATTGAGAAGAAAGTTAAGATTGAGAAGGAAGGTTCTTTAGCTTGATGATGAGTATGAAGATGTCGAGATCGAGATTGAGAAGAAATGTCTTTACATGACTCCTTTTTCCGTCGTTCAACAACATCAAGAAGACTAGCCAAAGATTGTGATTATGATTGAGAGTGTGATTGAGAGTGAGAGTGTGATTGAGAGTGAGAATGAGAATGAGATTAAAATTTTGGCTTTATAATCACAGGATTATGATTGTGATTGAGATTGAGATTGTGAGTGAGAGTTTGATTGAGAGTGTGAGTGTGAGTGTGAGTGTGAATGAGATTGTGATAGCTCGGGGGTGGTCCGGAGGTCGAGGCTTTGTGAAGAAGCTATTTTCCAAAGTTATTGTATCAGAAAAAGAAATGGCTTATCCAAAAGCTATTGATGTATTTGGAATCGAACATCTTAAGATTCTCAAGATAAGATTTCTCTCTTTTAATATATATTTTGATTTAAACAGTTTATCTAATTTATTCTTTTGATAATAACACTGATGTTTGCATATGTCTTTTGTATGTTTGAGTGTTCATCTTTATGGATGTGATGAGGAACGTTACACCTTCAAAACGGAAAATCCAAGATGCCCAAGTCGTTGGTGCTATAAACTACTTACATCTTTATCTTCAGTACCAGTTAACACACTTAACTCATACAAGCTATCATGTCTTGTGTCTTTTCCTACTACATTACTTGATGAATCCATGATTTCTGCACCACTTTTATTGAAGTGAACTTCGAGTCCACGATCTGTTATTACAAAAGCTGACAACAAATTTCTTTTAAGTCTAGGTACATAGCGAACGTGAGATAACTTTTTCCTCAACATCTCGAGAAGTGATAAAAGAGATGATTCTAGATCCTTCACCTGGACACTTGGAGTCATTTGCCACCACTACATTGATGGATTCCTATAGAGGCACTAGGGAACCATACAAATCCTTTTACCTAGTCATATGGCGAGAAGTTCCACTATCTAAAATTCGTGGTTCATCAACAAGATCTTGAGCGGATGAGCATACCTCTTCAATAGCTACCCATGCTTCGAGCTCTGTGTTGTTTGCTCACTCTTTGGTCTTCCATGATGATTTTATAGTCCCATTTCATTCATAAGCTTGCTTCATTTTGTAATCCTTGATGGCATGGCCTTTCTTTTCACAATAGAAGCAAGTTCCTGTGAGCTTGTTCTTCTTTTGCTTCTTCTTCATTCCATTAGAAGAGCCTTTTCCTTTTGCATTGGCTAAGAATGCAACATTGCTTGTAATTTGCTAATTCTTCAACTGCATCTTCTCTTCTAAAAGCATAGCACAAAACTCTTCAAATGTAAGGGTGGTTGGTCTTACTTGTGTGTAAAGGGCTATTATTAATCCATCATACTTGTTTTAGAAAAGAATATGCACACATCATTTAGCAAGCTCTTCTGGTGTTATAACAACACCAACTGCAACCAATTGATCTTGAATATGTTTTATCCATTTGATAAAATCATAAGCCTTTTCAAAATCACAATGCTTTTCATTTGCCAATTCGTTTTTTGGATTTTGTATCCTAGTGTGGTTCTTGGTCTCATATTGTCGAGCCAATATGCCCCAAGCCTCATGTGCTTTAGTAGTATGTTGAACTAAGATAAGCACATAATCACTTACACTAGTGACACTTGCACATAATGCATCAACATTTTGCCTTTTGCAAGCTCGCAGAAGATTAGGATCTTCCTGACTCATCAACCTTGGATTTGTTGGATCTAAACTAGTATAGACTTTGGATCCAATCCCATGGTTCCCATGATAGTGTCAATTAAGTCATAAGAGTCCAAAATTGCAAAAATGCTGAGCTTCGAGAGTGTATAGTTGGTTCCATCTAGTTTCTTTTCAGTGAATGCAAATGGAGAAACTCGAATAGGTGTAGCATTAACATTAGCTTGAGCATCAACAATAGTTTTTGATGATGAAGCAATCATGTAATCACTCGAATAATCTACTAATATTGTAGTGTGCTAGTATGCTGAAATAGTGATACTTTTGAAGCTATTCAAACCTTATGACTGTGATACCATGCCGGAAAATAGTTATGCAATATAACATAAGCATATTAGTAGAGAAGATAACCAATATAGGAGAATCTCAAGAATTTTCTACTAACAACAAGTACAAAGATGATGGTGGTGTCCACCCATGCACTCTCAATGTAGAGATTAAATGGTGATCTAAACAAATCTAGATAGGCAGATAAAAGGTCGAGGTATGTTGGCTGGACTCAATGTCTCAAGTAGGGTAGGAGTCATGTATATATAGGATAATGGGTGGCCTTCCGTGGATGGCTATACATGCGTAGTAGAGCATGGGTGGCCACCGCCCAAGTAGTTTCCATGCAAGTGACCTAACAAATATAAATGATTTCTGATTTTTAGAGGGATTGTGGTATCTCCCTTTCCTTGGAAGATACAATAGAATCTTATAGAATAGAAACCCATCATTTTTCTAGCACTCGTTTACTTCATGAATTTTCCCATCTTCAATTTTCTGCTTGACATTACAAAAGAATTCATCATGTGATAGAGTATCATGGATCAACAGAGTCAAGGCTAAATTTATGTGATGGTTTGAAGAGATGGATGCTAATTGAAGATGTTTGGGATTGAGTAATAATCTCTCCTATAGATCAAAAGCCTCTTCTTCTTTCTTCGGTGCAAGGTAAGATTTTGTTCGCAAGGCATCTAGCATATATTGTTGGCTTCTTGGATGATACATGATGACAAAATCAAACTTAGATAGAAAGCTACTCCATCAAGATTTCCTTTTATTGAGGATGTAGGTGGTCATAAAGTACTCTAAATTCTTTGATCTGCTTACACAATATCTTTATGAGCTCCTCCTTCTAGATGGCGATGCCATGTATCAAACACGTCCACCATGGCAAGAAGCTCTTTATAATGGATTTAATAATTAGTCTCTAGAGAAGAGAATTTCCTTTCATGATATGCAACTCGATGTACGTGTGTGTCATCCCCATGTTGTGATACCATTACTCCCAGGGCAAATTCTGATGCATCTCTCAAGGTAAAAAAGGCTTAATAGAATCAGGGTGAACTAGAATTGGAGTAGTGGTGAATGATGATTTAAGGGTGTGAAAAGATTTCTATGTGTCTTCATTCCATGAGAATTTTTTGTTTCTTGTAACCTTTGTAAGAGGTGTCACTATCTTGGATTAATCTATCATGAATATCCTATAGAAATTGGAAAACGCTAGAAAATATTCTACATCTCGTACACACAAAGGTGGCTGCCAATCAAGGAGTATCTCAATCTCCTTAGGGTCCATAAAGATTCATTTCTTTGATACAATATACTCTAAAAACTCCATTTATGTCTGATAGAAAAGAACTTCTCTAGTTTTGCATATAAACCATTTTTCTCATAGTCTCTCTAGGACTACATTTATATGAGATTCATGATTCTCTATATTTTTGGAGAATATCAAGATATCATCCAAGTATATTACTATTGCAGAGCAAAGAGGCATGAAAGAGGAGCCCCAAAATTTTCAAATTAATGGGCATATTTTTCTTCTTCGAGGTCTTAGGAAATTCCCTCAAGCCATGTAAATGCACTAGAGGAATCCTCTAGATGCATAATCCCAAACCATTGTAATATATTCCTTGTAAACAAGTAGGAAAATAGAGATTAGTTAATAATGTGCCAATCACTTGTGTGAAAGGACCATTTTTTAGGGATCACACTTGTTGCGGGATTCTTTGACAAGAAGGAGTTTGAGGGTTTGTAGGAGAAAATGGAAGGACCAAAAGAGAAAATACACCTTGGAAGTCTCTGTCTTCGATTGATTACAGTAAGAAAAGTACAATGTTTGAAATACAAGGTACACCAATACCTCTGTGCACAATCCCCCAGAGTGCCCAATTACAAAATATCCAATATCCCAATGTCCTCTTGCTGCCGACCTCCTCTGCAACAAACCTCCACCTGCTTCAAGCTTCTCCTTGTGCACACCTTGCACCAAGCTTCCACAAAGGGGGAGGAGTGAATACCTGCTGTCGGCAAGCGTACACTGCCAAAGGACCTTGAGATACTTGGGGGGACTATAGCTTAGCACTTCTCTACACCAAAATCCTTGGTCACTCTCTATGCACCTTGCACTTCCACTTCTGTGCGACGTACTCTGGTGACTCTTGCACTTCCTTCTTTTGCTCCACTTAGCCTATGCTCTCTTGCTTACTCCAACCTTGGTCCAAGAATGGCTCTTCCTTGATTTGAGTGTGCCGATCACGTACGCTCCTAACTGCAAGTGAATCTTGGTGCTCACTTTGATGTCCCAAGATGGCTCTCACAAGTGGCAGCCAACTACTCACTGTTTTGTCCTGTAGTGACTTTAGTCTAAAACCAAAAATTTTAATGGGGGGCCATACTTTCACCTGTGCGTACACTTTGCCGCTTCACATGCCTTCACATTTCCTTTTAATTCTTCACTTTTGCATATAAGGGGGGTTCACCTGAACCTTCCAAAACACTTTAAAACACACTTTGAACCTTAGGGAAATTAGAGAAAGTACCTCTGCAACCTGCAACCTATTTTCTCCAATTTACCCTTTGTGGACCATTCATTGTGCACTACCTGTGCACTTTGACACCTGCACTTACGCACTTTGACTTTGCACCTGTTGACTTTGACCTTGACCTTGAACACTTTGACCTGTTGACTTTGTCTGCAGTTGACTTTGACCAACATGACATTTATTGTCTCAACAGTTGCCCACCACCTAATGGGCTCTCCGTCCCGGAGAGCATACAGATACCATGAAAAGAGTACTGTAGAAGTGGAAGAGGACATCTGAGCAGCAACCAAATCCACCAAAAGTACTGAGCCCTGAGGGGAGGGGAAAGGTGTGGAAGGGGGGGGTTTGTGGGAAATGATGGGGAGTGGAGGGTGGGGAAATGAAAGAGACCAACCAATACACAGTCATAGTAATAAAACGAACCATAATAGACCCGAGAGTGCACAAGGAACACACCATGAATACTGAACCAGAAGCGCATATAAAAGCAGAAAGGAACAAGGAAACAACTGTCCATGATAAGTACATGAAGTGCCCAGGACCCAATGAGGGGCAACAGATCCAAAAGATAAGTATATGCATCCGACACTAAGCCTCACAACAAAAAGAGGCGAGGATAAAGCAAATGAAACTAGGGAAACCGAAGCGTGTAGAACTCCTAGAAGTAGGCGAGAGAGACGGAACATCTAACTAAGGCGCCGGCGGAGAAGGCGGCCTCTCCCCAGGGGGAACGTCGTCCCGAGGAAGAGGTAAGTCGGGTGAGGCGGGAGGGATGATGGCTGCCTCCTCAGTCCAAGCAGCAATCCGGCTCCGGTAGCGGCGGAGATGATCGCGCTCGCGTCGGACCAAGCGACACGCCGGGCTATCGCAAATGCCTAAGGCCGCACGCTGGCTGATCTCCATAAGAGCTCGAGTTGCCGCATCAGCCTCATCTCTGTAGCGGTCGCGGTCCTGCTGCATGGCCCGCAATGCCTCGTGCGACGTCTGCCATTGAGCCGCTGCAGCCGCACGAATACGATCAATCGTCTGAGCATACTGCTGGTGAAGCGCAGCCGTCGCGGAAACAGAATCAAGAGAGAGACGGGCAGCATCGGCCCCATCGCTCGCTACGACGCTCGCATCTCGAAGTAACCCCAAGAAAGGTGGATCATCGTTGAGGCTGGCAGGGATGGAAGGCTGCGATGGGGGAGGTGGGGGTGGTGGTGCCGGAATAGGCTGTGGAAAAATGGGAGATGCTGGAGGCGAGTGATGCGGATGGGAGGTGGAGGCAGACTCAACAGAGATGGCAGGAGATGGAGGGGGCTGGGAGGCAACTGCCGGGGGGGGTGACGGGATGGGTGAGGCAGGGACGGGGGTGGGAAAGGAATCCATCAGCCGGGTACGGACTCTCCGAGCGGGAGGAGGAGGGGAGGCGGTCCTGGAAGGAGGTGGCGGCGGAAGAGAGCAAGGATCCGACTGTAGGGCGACGGATGGCTGAGGATGGGCGTGGGGAGACTGGGCAATGGAATGTGTAAGATGAGGGAGGTCAATACAATGGCGAGATGCTATGGTGCGTGTACCAGGCAAATGGAAGAGCCAAGCTAAGACGGGGGCGGAATAAACAGAAAATGAACGAGTTCCGCGATGGAGGGCATCATGGAAACGTCGAGAACGAAGGAGAAATGACTGGAACATGAGTGTCCCATAGGGAAATGGTCGGCCATGTAAAAAACAGAAAAGCGGGTCGGCTATATGGATATCATGCAAGGGAAGTTCCGAGGAGGGACTACGAAATAAAAAGAAGAAAATGAACGAGTGGAGAACGGCGAGCTGGTAGTGAGTGGGGATGGCATCCACGCCATATAAAGACAAACAGAAAGCGATGGTATCGGCTCGAGATAACCCCGAGTAGAGGGTCTGGGGAGCATGAAACGAAGTGAGGCTCGAACCTATACCCGCAGCTACGACCGCAGGGGTGAGTGAGCCGGAAGGAAAATGAGGGAAATCAAGCAGCGCCGTGCGAATGTCGGACCCCTCTGCCTCGGATAAGAGTAGGGAGGCCAGGCGCCACAGACCAGCCTGACGGAGGCAACCCTCTGGAAGGAGATCTATGAGCGGAATTGGAGGCAAAGCTAAATGCAGGCGGAGGGATGTGGTCGAAGAGGGGTCTCTATGGTCAACTATGGTCGACGACGGGGGACGGGGAACGGGGGAGGTGGAATGACTACTTGAGCTGCGAGCGGGGTGTCCACTAGACTCATCGGATTGTGTCGGCACTGCGATGTGGGGTGCTGTAACGGGAAGGTGGTGACCAGGGGGAAGAGAGCCGGGGCTATATAACGAGGAACCTGAGAGGGATACACACGGAAGTGAACCCGCGAAGGGCTGGCTACCAGGTAGAGGGATAGGGGTGGAAGGTGTGACAGGGCGTGGGACTGGTGCGCGAGGGACTGGGTGGATAATGGGGGGGAGGGTTGCCCTAGGGGCATGAGAAAAGATCGTGACAGGGACGGGCGGGTTGGGGGCGAGGGGGGCAGAGAGGGACGAGGTCCTAGGGAGAAGGGGGCCTACCTCAGGATGGAGAGTACCGAGAGCCAAAGCCGAAGGGGCAAACTCTGAGTATGCCTCAGTAGCCATGGATGAATCCTGCTGAGGAGCGGAAGATGCCATATGTGCAGACGAAAAACTCTGTCACAAGTGCTGAAGCCATGCAATCACAGGAGACAAGGTTGTAAGAAGGCTAATTGATATGGTACATGAGAACTGAGAAAAAAAAAGACCTAAACTGAGACCGAGAACCCAAAAAATGGATTCGGCACGATCAATTATCCTAAAAACGACTATAAGAACATGAAAAACCGATAGGTGGAATAAGAAAAATAAAAGAAACAAAGAAAGAAAATGCTATACAAAAAAGCAAATACAGAAAAAAGAAAGAAAGAAAAGAAAGGAATAAATAAGGAAATAAAATAAAATAAAATAAACAACAAAATAAAAAGAAAGAGTAAAAAGAAAAGAAAACAAAAAACAAAAATACAAAAAGTACCTGGAGGGGCGCACGCTGCCGGCTGAGGCGGAAAAACAAAGAGGGGGGGCCTTTATATAGGGGGGGGCGGGGGGGGGGGGGGGGGGCGGGGGGGCGGGGGGGCGGGGGGGGGGGGGGGGGGGGGGGGGGGGCGGGGGGGGGGGGGGGGGGGGGGGGGGGGGGGGGCGGGGGGGGGGGGGGGGGGCGGGGGGGCGGTGGGGCGGGGGGGCGGGGGGGGGGGGGCGGGGGGGGGGGGGGCGGGGGGGGGGGGGGGAGGGGGGCGGGGAGGGGGGGGGGGGGGAGGGGGCGGGGGGGCGGGGGGGCGGGGGGGCGGGCATATATATATATATATATATATATTTTTATTTTTTTTTTGGGAACCCGCAAATTCTTAGGGGGCTTTTTTTTCTTTTTTTTTTTTTTTAATTTTTTTTTAATTTATAATTTTTAAATAGCCCAATTTAGAGAAAAATCAAGGAAAAATCTGAAAAAATTGCCAAAAATTGGCCAAAAAATTCTAAAAAAATTCTGAAAAAATTCTGATGAAATTTTCTACATGTTGAGCCTAAAATCCTTCATCAAACCACAGAGACCCTCCATTTATTCCTCAAATTGGGCAATAAAAAGACATCGGAAAGGGATAAAAATTGCTAGAAAAATGCTAAAATTGCTAGAAAATTTCCAAAAAAAAGTTTGCATGGCCGTGGTTGTGAAATATCTTCTAGGTTTTCTAAAAACACCAATAACAAGGATGAAATTGATAAGGAAAACTACTAAAACTGAGCAAAATATGATGAGAAAGTTATGTACAACCTGGACATATTTGACAGTTCCAGGTGATCCATACGTCATTAAGTGTGTTGATGATAGGCCTTCAACCTTGAAATGTTGACCAGTGGCAAGGCCTCTCCTTTCAGCGTCTCTAACTCCACAGCACCCAAGTTTAGCATTGTTTTGACTCTATAAGGTCCTTCCCAATTTGGAAGCCATTTTCCTCTCAGTTGTGTATGAAGGTTAGGTCTATGGAGAAGAACCAACATGCCTGCTTCAATGTTGTTGTTCCACAGGTGTCGATCATGTGCCTCTTTCCTCTTCATCTGAGTCTCGATCAATTGTTTTGTTGCTAGGAGGCGAATCTCCTCCACTTTATGTAGGGCCCCTATTCTCTGAGAGACATCACAGTCTTTTTTGCCCTGCATGTATGCTATCTTAGGTGAGCCATGTAAAAATTCAAAGGGCTCAATGGGCAATATTCCATAAACCAGTTGAAATGGAGAATATCCTGTGGCCTCTTTGTAAGCTAACCTGTATGCCCATAGGGTACCTTGATAAGCAATGCCCCAGGAAGTGGGTTGTAACATACATTCCTTCCTTAACATTGAGATCAAAACTTTATTTGTCGATTCAGCCTGTCCATTGGCTCTTGGATAGTAAGCACAAGAAGTCCTATGTAGAATTCTATACCTGTTAAAAATCTCCTGCAGGACTTTATTGACAAAATGTGTACCTTGATCTGTACAAATTTCAAATGGGCATCCAAACCTGCAAATGATGTTACTATAAATGAAATCGGCAACAGTTTGGGCAGTGCAGTCGGGGGAAGCAATAGCTTCAGCCCACTTGGTCGCATAATCGGTAGCTATCAAGAGATATTTCTCTCTTTTTGGAATTGTCGGAGGATAGATGGGCCCTACAAAATCCAGCCCCCACTTTTCAAATGGTTGCCAGGAAGTGGAAACAATCAAGGGGTTATGTCTCTGCGTTGTGGGCTTAGGTCCACACCTCTGGCAAACATCACATGCCTTTCCCCATTCATCTGCATCCTTAAATAGTGTAGGCCACCATAGACCAGCATCTAATATCCTCTGACTCATAATATGCCCTGGAAGGTGCCCACCACCTGGTCCTTCATGTGCAGAGTGAAGGACTTTCCTCACTTCTTCTTCCTCCAAGCACTGCCTAAGTCTGTCATCCTTTCCCTGTCTATATAATTTATCTTCAAGGAAGGTGTATGGTCTGCTCTTGAGTAGCAATCTCTTCCTTTGCACAGCACTAGCCTTTTCTGGATACATCCCTGTTTTAATGAAATTCTTGATATCATAATACCAACCTTGGGCCTGGACAGCAAACAGATGAGCATCTGGAAAATCATCATTGATTCCACTAACTTGCTCCATCATGTTGATTCTGGAAAGGTGATCTGCCATAACATTCTCTTTACCTGGTCTGTGGACCACAGAAAAATCGAACTCTTGGAATAACAATAACCACCTCCATATTCTACCAGTGGCTTGTGGTTTGTTGAGCAAGTACTTGAGAGGTTGGTGGTCAGTTATAATAACGAATTTTACTCCCAACAAGTAATGACGAAATTTTTGGACCGCAAAAACCATTGCTAAGGCTTCCCTTTCAGTGGTGCTGTAATTCCTTTCAGCCTTAGTCAAAATTCTACTAGCTTACTGAATTGGTCTGTCCATCTTAAATTCTTCACTAGGTTGTGTCAAAACTGCCCCCACTGCATAGGCACTGGCATCTACATGTATATGAAAGATTCTTGACCATTCAGGTGTGATCAAAATAGGAGCAGACACTAACCTGGACCGCAATGTTTGATATGCTTTTTCTTCCTCTTCTTCCCATTTAAAAGGTACTTCCTTACCTGTAAGTCTAGCCAGAGGTCTAGCTATCTCTGCATACATTTTAATAAACCTTCTATGGTATCCAGTATGCCCCAAAAAACTCTGGATCTCTTTAGGGGATTTAGGTTTAGGCAACTTTAAGATAGAAATGATTTTGTCAGGATCCGGGGCCATACCTTTAGCTGACACCACATGTCCTAAGAGAGTTCCTTCTGTCACAAGAAAATGACATTTGTTTGGATTGAGCTTTAACTTAGTTTCTCTGCATCTTTTGAAAACATTATGCAGCTGCCTCAGATGGTGGTCCAAACAATCTAGAGGAGTTTCTTTGTGAGATCCTGAAAACGAAGAGAAGTCATCCATGAAGATTCTAAGTGATTCCAGCAATAGGGGGCCAAAGATGAGATTGACCGTTCTGTTAAAGGTGGCTGGGGCATTTCTGAGCCCAAATGGCATTTTTACATACACATATGTTCCCCAAGGTGTGATAAAAGCAGTCTTTTCTCGATCCTCTGGGTGTATTGATATTTGATTATAGCCACTGAATCCATCCATAAAGCTATATAAGGCATGCCCAGCTACTTCTTCAATGACCTGTTCTGCAAAAGGCATTGGGAAACCATCTGGAATGGTCACCTTATTGAGTGCTCTAAAATCAACACAAATTCTGATTTTATTAGTATTCTTCTTTGGTACTATAACCATAGGGGAGAGCCACTCTGAGTGTTCTACAGGAATGATGATTCCTGCATCCTCCATCTTCTGGATTTCCACATAGACAGCTTCAGCATATTTTGGGTTAAGTCTATAACTCTTCCCTCTTATAGGTTTTGCTCCATCAACCAGAGGGATTCTATGCTCTCCATAAGTTGCCGGCACTCCTTCTAAGTCTTTATAATGCCAAGCAAAAACATCTATATATTTGGTCAAGAATGATTTTACCTTTTCAAGGAGCCCTGGGTGGCTCCACAACCAAGTGGCCACCAAAACTGGCCGATCATTGTCTTGATTGCCTAATTGTATTTCTTGGACAGGATTTCGCTCTACCAGAGTATCCTCCTTCTCCTCTCCTTCCTTGTCTTTGTCTTCTAACTTTTCTTGCATTGCTTCATAAGCAGGGGTGTTTTGGATTTCAATCTGTTCTTCCTTATCCTGCATCCATCCTACAGGTATTTCTTGAATTGGAAAAGAACACTCTTCACTAGAATCTTTTACCTTTCCTTTAGCTTTATTAACTTCATTTTCTGTAGTAGTCATATCCTCCTCAAAAATGCATTTGAGGGTTGTCTTCCTGCCCCTTCTGTGGTTTGTAATGGGCTCTCCCAATCCATCAACTTGGACTTTTTCCTTATCTTCATCATAACCTTCAATTGTACAACAATTATTAAGAAAAATTCCAAAACAAGAGGAAGAGTTGCCTGCTTGGAGCCAATTTAGAATATCCTCTTCTTCCTCAAAATCTATTTGGGGTTGATCCTCTGATTCTGTTTCCATGCAAATGCCAACTGCTTGCATCATGCTAGTGTTTCCTTGATTATCTGGGCCCTCTTCTAAATGAATCTGTGTCAGCTCCTGCCCTTTCTTTTGTACCCACATAGTATCCTTGCCCCAATCATGAATGACACTTGCGTGCCTCAGCCATGGTCGTCCAATTAAGAGAGGAAATCCTCCTTCAAAAACCTGGGGTAATCTTAAAACCACAAAATCCAGGATGAATAAATTACCTTGTACTTCAAGTGGAACTTTTGGGATTACTCCCAAGGGCCTTACTTTGCTCTGATCTGCCAAAGTGACAGTGAAATTTGCAGGCCTTGAAGGGTGGAGTCCAATTCTTTTCATTGTATGTTCAGGCATCAAGTTAATGCCAGAACCACCATCCACAATAACTCCTTTAAATTCATGACCCTTGATAGATACTGTCAGCCGAGGACTTTTATAATCTGTAAGGGGTGCTTCCCTTACAATTTTTTCTTCATGTACAACAGCAGTCTTTGCCACCAAACTTGTAGTGGAAGCTTCATCAATTATCTGCAAGAGTTCTGACCTGAACTTCCCATCCATCTTTATTAAATCAAAAATACTAACCTCCTTTTTCATGGACTTGAGCAGTCTAGAGGCTTCTGATTCCTTAAGAGCTTGGGCTCCATTTGACTTATCCAACTCCTCATGAGCCCTGCTGAATGCATGTCCAATGGCATCACTGGTACCTGTGCAATTTTCCTTTTGCCTTGTGTCTGCACTTGTGGTGGCTAGGTCTTCTGACACACCTTTGTCTCTGTTTAATCCATTAATCAATGATTCTTGACCCATGTCCACTGGAGCCATCCCCTTGCTTCTTGTCTGCACAGTAAAAGAGTCAATTTCTTCTAACTGCACCACCCTGGTAGATGGTGATGGCACCTTAACTTGATTTGCCATTTCTTCTTCCTTCACAGAAATCATTTGGATATGGGGCCCTGATGAAGAGGCTTGATTCTTAGGACAACCATATGTATAATGGTCTCTGGCCTCAGGGCAGTTCCTACAAGGAGGTGCATTCTCTGGTAGGGTGCACCTACTTTGGTAGTGCCCACATTCTCCGCACCTAAAACAGATTATTGGCCTCCTAGGCCCATTTCCAAAATTATTCCTCTGTCTAGGGTTATAGTTGTTACCTTGATTTTGTGCAGCCATCACATTTGTGGTTGTTGGGGGTCCTCCTTGGGTCCAGTATGTCGTTGCAGGCATTCCTCTTGATTGGCATTCATGGGCCTCATGGCCAACCTTCCTGCATAATTGGCAAGTTACACTTAACAGAGGGCACTCACTTACTATATGCCCTTGTTTGCTGCACATGGAACACCAAAGACCACTCTTGATGCCCCCTCCTTTGAGCTCCTGCAACTCCTGTCGCAGCTGAGCTAATTCCTCTGCTTGGGCCTCCTCTTCCTTTTGAAGCTTGAGTGCTTCAATCTCCCTTCTCAATTGAGCCACAGCAGTCTCCTCCTCTTTGTAGGGCTTATTTCTCTTTAAGCCCTCCAACTCCCTCCTCAGCTGGGTCACTGGATCCTCCATCTCTGTACCATATGTTGGTGGTGAAGAAGTTGTCCCATATTGGTGCCTTATTTGCTCCAGTCTTGTAGCCGTGGTGATGAACTCCTCTATGGAGGCTGTAGGTAGCACCAACTCTTTTATTTTGCATTGGGTGACCACAGGTAAAGGTTTGGCTAACCACTTCTTGACAAAGAAGTCGTGTGGTGGATCCGGTAATTTGGCCATTAATGCTTTTGCCCTGGTCACGAATTCGGGGAACTTCTCTCCTGGACCCAACTTCAAGTTTTCCAATTCTTCTATAATGATTTCAGCCGTGTTGCCATATTGAAATTGATTCTTAAAGGCCTCTTTCATCATATCCCAAGAGGTAAAGTGATTTTCGGCAAACTGACTAAACCACTTGTCTGCCAGACCCTCCAATGTGGCGGGGAAGAGTATCAAGAAAGCATCTTCCCTACCCATTAGTCCCCTAGTCTTACATAATGAAAGAAATCGTCGAAGGTGCTCATCTGGGTCCTCATGGGCTAAACCTCTGAAGGAGGGGAATTTTATGTTTAACCTGGAGAGCAAGATTTCTAGGTCCACCTGCCCTGCCATGCTTCCTACCGATGAAGTCGATGAAAGTGGACTTGTTGATCTTCGGTTCGTCTTTCTTCTTGTCTGCTTGCACTTGATTCTCAAGGTTTGTGACCGGGTCGCGGTCATGAGCTATTCATAGTCCACTTAAAAATGAGACACTTGATAAAAGGATATACCTTTTGGCCCACTGGAGTAATGTTGTCGACACTGGAATGTTGTCCTTCAATGGCAATATATAGTCTCCTATGCTCAAAGCTCCTTGGATGTCCCACCGGGCGTGCCAAATTTGTTGGGGGATTCTTTGACAAGAAGGAGTTTGAGGGTTTGTAGGAGAAAATGGAAGGACCAAAAGAGAAAATACACCTTGGAAGTCTCTGTCTTCGATTGATTACAGTAAGAAAAGTACAATGTTTGAAATACAAGGTACACCAATACCTCTGTGCACAATCCCGCAGAGTGCCCAATTACAAAATATCCAATATCCCAATGTCCTCTTGCTGCCGACCTCCTCTGCAACAAACCTCCACCTGCTTCAAGCTTCTCCTTGTGCACACCTTGCACCAAGCTTCCACAAAGGGGGAGGAGTGAATACCTGCTGTCGGCAAGCGTACACTGCCAAAGGACCTTGAGATACTTGGGGGGACTATAGCTTAGCACTTCTCTGCACCAAAATCCTTGGTCACTCTCTATGCACCTTGCACTTCCACTTCTGTGCGACGTACTCTGGTGACTCTTGCACTTCCTTCTTTTGCTCCACTTAGCCTATGCTCTCTTGCTTACTCCAACCTTGGTCCAAGAATGGCTCTTCCTTGATTTGAGTGTGCCGATCACGTACGCTCCTAACTGCAAGTGAATCTTGGTGCTCACTTTGATGTCCCAAGATGGCTCTCACAAGTGGCAGCCAACTACTCACTGTTTTGTCCTGTAGTGACTTTAGTCTAAAACCAAAAATTTTAATGGGGGGCCATACTTTCACCTGTGCGTACACTTTGCCGCTTCACATGCCTTCACATTTCCTTTTAATTCTTCACTTTTGCACATAAGGGGGGTTCACCTGAACCTTCCAAAACACTTTAAAACACACTTTGAACCTTAGGGAAATTAGAGAAAGTACCTCTGCAACCTGCAACCTATTTTCTCCAATTTACCCTTTGTGGACCATTCATTGTGCACTACCTGTGCACTTTGACACCTGCACTTACGCACTTTGACTTTGCACCTGTTGACTTTGACCTTGACCTTGAACACTTTGACCTGTTGACTTTGTCTGCAGTTGACTTTGACCAACATGACATTTATTGTCTCAACAACACTCTACCAAAGTGGTATCGTATCGCTGTCCACGTTTTGGTATCGTATCGTCTCTTGTCCAGAATTGTATCGCGATACCTTACTAGTACCATATCGTGCAAGTTGGAGGTATCGTATCGCCATTTGCATTGGTATCGTATCGTGCAGATTCTGCGGTATCGTATCGCGTAACTGCTAGTATCGTATCATGCCCTACTCTGGTATCGTATCGCTAGAGCATCTAGTATCGTATCATGCAGGTCGGTGGTATCGTATCGCCACCTGCAGTAGTATCGTATCATGCAGCCCGCAAGTATCATATCATCTCTCATTCCGGTGTCGTATCGCGATACCATTTTGGTATCGTATGGCCACCTGCTGTGATATCGTATCGTGTGATAAGATCAGTATCATATCGTCCCAGCTTTAGTATCGTATCGCAAGAGTTCCTGGTATCATATCGTCCAGTGCATAAGTATCGTATCGTCGGTTTTCTAGTATCGCATCGTGGAACCCATAGGTATCGTATCGTCTACATTGGAGGTATCGTATCGCCAGGATAGCCTGTATCGTATCGTGCCCAACAATGGTATCGTATCGCCTGTTGCTATAGTATCGTATCGTCTACATTTCAGGTATCATATCGTGAGCTTGTGTTGTATCGTATTGTGGACAGCTTGGTATCACCTAAGGCCGTATCACCAAAAGTGGTATCGCCAGAACTCTTGAGACATTTTCAGAGACTAATTTGAGGCATTTGAGGAGCCACTTAGGGGAGAGTTTCAAAGACCTAGAGAGCCTCAGGAGGGTAAATGAACTTGAGATCAGGTAGAGTGCTAAGTAGCCGGAGAAGTGTTATATCTTCCGTGGGAAGTGCCGCTCAAGTCAGTCACCACTCAGTCTATTCAGACACCTCTAGTGATTCAGAGGAGGAGATACCCATGACTTCAGAAGACATGTAGGGCCCTACTCCGGCTAGAAGCTTCATGACCACTGTAGAAGGGGAGTATCGCACTTCCTTACAGTACGTTTCTACTAATGCCCAGGAGATCCCCATCTACCTGGATGGTTTAAACAGATCTGTGGCTAGGATGGTGACTTCCATGGATGCCACGATTGTGCCCAGACGGACTGTTAAGTATGAAGGAGGAGCATACATGGACAAGATAGGTCACATCTACTTAGTAACTGAATTTCCCAAATTGATCAATGAGAGGGGAGAGTTAATGGGACAAGAAAACTCAGGGAGACCAAACCCTGATGAGTTAGTGACAACTCCTAGAGGCAAGTCCCAGGTGACACGAGTCTTGAGAGGAGACTTGATACCTCAGGATGACTACCTATTGGAAGTCTATTTGATCCATGGAATGGACTTGTTGCTGCAAATTGACTCACCAGCCCAAGGAAGAGAAGAAAGCCCGATGACATTTTATGTGCTAAAGGATTTGGAAGACGAGACTAGAATAATATACCTAGACAAGAACTAGAGAAGATATTGGTTGGTAGATGCCATAGACAGGGCTCGATTGAAATACATGGGTTTGCCTGTATTCCCTCACAGAGAGCAAGCAACCACCTCTCAGAACCCCTTTGGAACCCAACAAGAGGCAGAGCACACCATGTTAAAACAAACTAGCCAATGGAGTGTTCCGAACCAAACTCATGTACAATTTGTGACTCCAGGAGTGCAACCACACAATCAGACCCACCATGGAGTAGGAAATCAATACCGACCACCGGTAAGACCACGACCACCAATAGGAGTACAGCATGGAATACCCCCTATTAGACCAGCAGTTCCTGCCTTCCCTATAATGTCTAAACAACCAGAACCAATGAGAATATTGAGGCCTATTCAGGTGGCCAAATGTGTGAGGGGATCATTATGACAGATTGGGAGAACCGTATGATCACATTGCTGAATTTAAACAAGCCCTTAAGGCGGAACAAGTAGACCACTTCTTTGTGCAGTATGAGTCTTTCGGACTCAGCCTCACAGGAACGGCTCTGACTTGGTTCCAGCCATTAGACCCTTATAATAAAGCAAGTCAGAAGTATGTTTCCAAAGTCTTGTCTAGTGTAGTCAAATAGCACAATCTAGTGGTCCCCTCACATTTTGGCAAGACTAAATCCTATCCAAGACCAGGTATCATGGAGAACACCTATGAACAAATTGTGGCAACACTTCGGAATCTCCTACAATAAGTGCAAGTCCTAACTCATCGACAAGCACAAGTTGAGATGGGACATCCCATGCATATAGGTGCACTCATCCAAGAACTACAACAAGGAATTTGGAATCTTCAAGAAAATCAAGCAATTATTCAAATGAATTAATATCCTAGTTCATCCTTCATGAATAAACCCAACATTTTCATGCCTAAAAAGTTTGATGGTGATTGCATGAAGTTCCATGGGTTCCTACAATAAGTGAACCTCTACATCTGTATGCAGCCTTATAGATACATAATAAGTTATGCCTCTATTGTGGAAACCCTAGCCATATTGTAGTTAATTGTTCCAAAAAGATAACAAAATCTAGAGTCCTAGTCACCCTTGTAGAGCAGGGAAACCAGGAATCTAGTTGTAAAGGACACTGTACAACTAGACCATGATATAAGAAAGTGTCCCATAATTCTAGAAACACCTATAGAAACATGTCTTTCCCATTACCCTTTCCCTTATCACCCTAGAAGATTGATAAGCCTTTACATGTCTCATGGAGGAAAGATTGGTTACAAAACACAAGAGTACACCACATCATTAAGAGTACACCTTGGTGACCATGATTTGAACCTATGTTTCAATGTAATATCAAGTCCAATAAACCTTGTTATTAGTGGAATGCCATGGCTAAAGAAACATAATCCAGACATCGATTCGGAGAAGAACAAGATCAGTCGTTGAGATATCTAGAAGAAATTGTAATATGTAGGAGCCAAAGCCTTCATGCATGCATTAATGAAGGAACCAACATATGTGATCTATGCCAGACTAGCTATAGAGTCCAAGAAAGATGATCCAGAAAAGCAACCCACTCAGTATCAAGATTTCCAAGATGTCTTTGAGAAGATGAATGTAGATATCCTCCTAGATCATAGAACTTATGATTGTGCCATAGAACGTCAAGAAGGATCACAACCACCCTTTGGAACAATCTATAGAATGTTGCCAGAGGAAATTATAGAAATACATAAGAATATTGATGAGAATCTAGCCAAGGGATTTATTAAACACTCAAACTTTCCTTCAAGAGCCCATATCCTATTTGTAAGGAAGAAGGATGGGACTCTCCGAATGTGTGTAGACTATTGTGGGTTGATGAAAATCACTATAAAGAAACGATATCCCGCACCACTCATATAAGAGCTCTTGGAATGCCTTGGAAAAGCAAAGTTCTTCATGAAGATTGACCTTCAAGGAGCTTATAATCTTGTTAGAATCAGAGATGGAGTCCAATGGAAGACAACATTTCGAACAAAGCATGGAAATTTTGAATACTTAGTTATGCAATATGGTCTCACAAATGCTCCAACTATCTTTCAACATATGATGAATGATATCTTTCGAGAGTATTTAGATGATTTTAGGGTAATTGTGTACCTAAGTCAAGAAGTCTTAAGGACTTGTGCCAAAAAGATTAAATCTCATTTGCCACACAAGTGCATATAGTGGGGAATCGACACACGCTTATTTGTCAATCCAATGAAATGACCTAACCAAGTGTATGAGGACATGTGCACACACGATGGAAAATCAAGTGGTTCAGCTTATATGTGTGAGAAAAGACTAATCCACCTCTCTAACTCACTCAAATACTGAAAGTGTCTGTCACAATACCACTTACAACAGTTTTCACTAAATCAAGGATTTCTCCTACCTCCAAACTTTGAATATGGCCAATGGCGGGTTCGTTTCGAAGCTCTCGACGAGACGCTTCTATTGGAACCACTCAATTCTGACAACCATGCTTCAAGTTATGACCAAAATAGGGAATGGCGGGAAACACCCACACTCACTCCACAACTTCTACAAGTTCACACACACACTACAGTAGCTCAAAAATAGTGGAGAGGGGTAGACAACAGTCCTACACACACATTCCAAACATTACACACACATAGAAGATCAAACAGAAGATGAAAATCTACAAGAAAGAAGCAATTTCCAAAATCAGGAGATCTCCTTCTTCACAATGGCAAAAAGTCTCTACAAAGAGTCACCAAGTGACTTATATACATGTGCCCTAAAAAATGGTCCTTTCACACAAGTGACCGGCACTTTATTAACTAATCTCTATTTTTCTACTTTTTTACAAGGAATATATTACAATGGTCTGGGATTATGCATCTAGAGGACTCCTCTAGTGCATTTACATGGCTTGAGGGAATTTCCTAAGACTTCGAAGAAGAAAAATATGCCCATTAATTTGAAATTTTTGGGGCTCCCCTTTCATGCCTCTTTGCTCTGCAACACCTTCCCCCTCTTTGTCTTTGTCGTCCCTTGACAGACTTTTGTCTTTTGTTTGCTGCTTTTCTAAGCTTTTTGAATACACGCACCCAATGGTCGAAGAAGCAATAAGGACTGTCAGAGAATTGGTTATTTTATCCGATGTATGTCCTTTGCTTCTGTTTTCCCCTCGGTATTCGGTACATCACAAATCTGGGTTTCTACATTCAGTCAGGCTGCCATGCACGCCACCAGTGACTAAGCATGTGATGTTCTTAGTCACTCGCTTCACCTTTTCAGCCTCTGCCTCTTTCTAGCTTTTGGTCTTCTGATTTGTCTTTGTCTTCACATATGTGACCCTATTGTATTGCTTTGAGCTTGTTCATTTCTTGTCATCGCACGCTATCAACGTGAGGATTATTACCTGCCAAGTATTGTCTTGCACTTCTTCATGGATACTTCATGGCCTTGGTCCGTCCTTCCCATGAAATGTCTTGGTTGCGATTGTTCTTTAATTCCATTCCTCAGGACCTCGGTGTTTTGCGTTGTTGCCTGATACCTACCCCTGCACGGCTTTGGGTAGAGGGTGGTTCTATCACTTTATAATCTTTATTGTTTACTATGCAGTTTTGGTTTTTGATTTTCTTCTTCTTCCCTTCTTACTTGATTCCCCTTCCACACGTCCCTCCTCCTCAACTCTGTCATCCCCGACAGGCTTTTTGTTGCGACGTGAGTACGTTTGAATGGCGGTTTGCTCTCTTTGATTAAGCAGGTTGGCGTGACATATCATAAATTCTTTCCACTCGCTTGACTTCACTCCATCATCTAGTGCTTGTTGGTGATCCGCAAAGAAGCTTGTTTCATAAGCCAACAATCTTGCATTAAGATTTGAAGTCATCTTAACAAAAAAGTTTGAATCAATTTCGAAGAAGCAAGTCAAAAATGCCGCTTTGAATGTTTGGATATATGTGCTTGGCAAAAACATAAGCCATGAATAGTATGCCATGAGTGTTAATCGGCTCGGGATGGTGGAAAGGTAAAAAATGAGCGCTTGGGATCCTTGTATAATGCCGATGAGGTTCAAAAATGTATATTTCGCATGCTGGAAGACTTTAATAACTGTAAGGAGCATGCTGTCAATTTTATTGGTCATTTTGATGGTTCAATCTGGTACCGTCGCATATCTTGCAATAAAAAATTCCATGGTTTTCACCATGTATTCATTTGTTGGTAGGTAATTATGTGGTGGACTGGGTAACAACACATAATTCAGCCATTGATTATTTATGCTGCCCTGGCGCTGTCCTTCCCAAAATTGTGACCAAGATCGTCTACGGGGTACTGGACAAAAAGATGGGTTTACCTGAAGCGCATATGGTGATGCTTCCCATTGTACCCGCAGTGTAAGAATCACGGCCTCGCTAACTTCATATTTCTTTTGTAAATCTTGTGATTGTTCTTTTAATTTCTCATTTTCTATCTCTAAAACTTTACACTACCGTTTGATCTCCTGAACTTCATTTTTATTTATGTATTATTTTCTCTCTTGCTAGTATAATTCTGTTGAAAGGTTCTTACCTATTTCTTGAAGTTCATGCTTGTCCTGCATTGCTTGATCATAGTCCTCATTAGCCTCAAGCATTAACTGTTGTGTATCCATTGCGGTTCTAATCATGTCTTGCACTACTAGCTTGAGTTGTGCAATGTCGACATTCAACCATGTTCTTGGAATGCTCGGAGCTTCTCCTGTTTGTACATCCTTTCCGTGCTCCACATGGATAGTTTCGTTATGTGGTTATCTAATCTGTAGTTGTATTTTTGGTTATTTTCGTTCTTCTTCTAGGTCAATAGTTTTCGTGGTGCTCCCTTGAAATGTAACATCCATGGGGGAGGGTTCTGCCACAACCCTTATCGGAGTGAAGGGTTCTTATTCTTCCACTGTAGCATCTTTTGGTTCTTCCTTTGGATTCTTGAGTGATTTTTCTCCTTTAAGCATTGTCTCTTTGATCTGAATTTTTGAAGTCTCCTTTATTTGGATGACATGTATCCCTTCTTGGTTTGCTTCTTTCTTTGCGGTGTCTTGATCGGGTGGACGGTGTTGTCATTCACCTTCATGCCCTCTTCTGTTTCATTGTACTTTACTTCATTAAGTTCCTACCATTGTCTATCATCCTTGGATTCACTTTGGATGTCCACATTTAATAAGGATGTGTCGGGTTCTTCTTGTGCATCCAAATATGAGCTTGAATTATCCAACCCTAATTCTCTGTATCGATGTACTTTGGTGAGCTTTATTTTAGCTTCCTTGTCTTGTTGGGTTTGCTGGAAATGGTGTTGTTGCACTAGTAGACGAGCTTGCCCTTCTATATATTGGTGTGTATCTTCGAGGGCTTTAGTTAAGTCTTCTTCTCTAGTTGGTATTGGCTCTTCAATTCTTGTCTTTGGAAGTACATGTGCCCTTTTCGTGGCTGGAACTTCTTCTTCTACTTGCTTTACCTCCCTTAATCTCTTTGTTCCTCTCATTTTGGGTTGAGAGCTAGTTTCTTCCTCCTCAACAATCTTGACTCCTCTTTTCTTTTTGGGGACTATGGCAACCTTGGCATACTTAGCCATAGCAGTCAATGATGGCATTTCTTGGAGGTGCTCTCTAATGCCTAAAGCATGGTGGATCAATATGGTCAGAGCTACACTGCCGTTCAGGAACTTCTTGTTATTCCATTGCTTCTTCGACTCAAATAGCCGTTCTTGTATGTATGGAGTCAGATTTATTTGATTGCTAATATGTTTAATAGCATGTGAGAGTAGTTGAATAATTATCTTCTGAGGGGTGGTGTATCGATGCATGTTTGGGGAGCAAAAATGCTGATGGATTAGTCGTACTTCTTCTTCAATATCCACTCGATTGATGTCAGTGAAGGTCCTTGTCTTTGCTCCACAGCTTTCCTCTTTCAATACCGTGTTACCATCTTTTTCCCATCCAAAAGCTTCCTTAATCAAGTCATGTGTAAATTGGATAACTACCCATTCACCTACTCTGTCCATGACTCTGGCCTTTGGCACCAATGGGTCATCTACTGCTGGTTGTAATGTATTAATGACTTGTGTGCACCTTTGAAAGTCGGGCTTGTAGATTGGTAGTTGAAAGTATTTGTGTATACCCGCTTTCTTCATGATGTCAATTGTAGACGAGAGCTCATGCACCACTTAAAAATCTTGAGACATAATTGGGAATTGATGATCCGTATCCATGATTTTGATACTCACGAGGAATACATACTCCCCAGCCGGTTGATCTTCTCTAAACCAATGTCCCTTTGGTTTGGTTACACTCTGGAGAGGAAATTCCAATACTTCCTCCTGAATTGTTGCTTTAGAATCTTCAGAAGCCATCTGCACTTGTAATGAAAGGTGCATTAGCTTCAATAGAAGATATAGCAGTTGTGTGGTGCATTGTTTATGACATGTCGCTTCATCACTCCGTTCCCCTTGCTTTTATAAGTGAGATCTCTTACCACATATTTTTATTTCTTCTCTGAAAGAAAACAAGTATTAGTATAGCGGAAGCATTTATTTATGTACATAGTAGGTCCATTCCTAAGGAAGTTGAAGCTATGACCTATTCCCCATTGGAGAATGTGCACCACTAGTTTTATTATGTACATCAACAAATGCTTGGCCTTGTAATGTGGCCCTATTATGCATACTTTAGGTGCATTCGATACTTCATGAGTGCAATTGAAATCTTCGTTGTTCTGGTGTTCCATCCCTCGCATTTATTGTGGTCTCCAATTCCATTTTGTGGTCGCGTTGATAGGCCGTGTCTTTACTTTGGTTCCTCGAGGTTCATGTGTTTCCCTTGTTTCTTCTAATGTCCTAGTGATAGAGTTTTTTCTCTTCATGTGTCTATGACGAGTCTGTCTTGGCTTCGTTGTCCGAATGTCTCGATGTAATGTATCTTCCTCTTTGCTTATCTCTTGATTGGCTACTTGTCTGACCTTCTTGGGAATCCATATCTGTTTTCGTGCCTTCTGAGCTTCAATCAAGGGCCTAGGGAGCCATACTCTCAAGAATCTTTTTGGTTTGGATTTTGGTAAAGAAGAATGCTTGCCCTCCTTTTTCTCCTCATGAGCTGGTGTTGCGATTTCTGATTTGTTCACTTGATCCTTGCGTACCAATTTGAATCTGACCTTTCCTGGATGCGAGTATTTGATTGTGGTTTTCCAAATTGGTGATCCTTTTGTCGTGTGAGAAACTCTCAAAGTACTTGCTTCTCAGGGATTCGGGCTGGAATCATGTTCTAATAGCTCTTCCTTGAGGTCTTCTACATTCTTGATGGCTTCTGGTTTCGGAGAGGTCTTCTCCCCTAATAGACTAAAAACTTCCTTGTGTCCTATCTTGGCTGAAATATAGCCTTGTGCTAGGTGGATGCTTACTTCATTCTCAATGGTCCAATCCTGTCCTACAATCAAGTCTTCTATTAAGTCTTTCTCTTTGCACATTAAAACTCGTTGCTCCATGGAAGAATTTCCTAGGTGTAGGGATACATTAGTTTCTCCCATGCATTCTATGATTTGACCTCCGATACCTATCATATGAGCTTTCGTGGGAGTCATAATTGTTTGAAGATCTCGTATGACCACATTTCGTATGCAACTGAGTCTTGCTCCTGAGTCTGTCAAGGCATCTATCAATTTGTACTCTGTCTTGCCAATCCCTAGGTTTAGGTAGGGTTGTGACATGTAGGCATTAGTCGTTTCAGACTTATGGACTTGGTAATTAGCCATAGGGATAGGCTCTACTCCTTGGAGATACTGTTTGTCCCTTTACCGAAGCCACTCTTTCGGTTTCTTAATACGTTCTAGGGCTTCCTACCTTGCTTCTTCTCTAATCCATTCTTCCTCTTTCTTCCTATTTTGTGCACCTACAAGACGTGCGAACATTTGGTCTGTCAATGGCTCCATGAACCGTCTCAATCTACATCCACTTACGTAGTTAGGAAGAATGTCTCCATCCAAAGTGGATAGATTAACTGCTCCACTCGTCGAGATCCTATTAATGATTAGAGGTCCATATCCGCATTTTTGTAACTTTTTGACATGTTTCTTCAAGGTGTAGACTAGGACTAGGTCTCCTTCTTTTAGTCCTTTGTCTTTTATGTGAGCTCATAATATGCCTTTTGCCTTCTCTTGGCCGATTTGTTCTAGTTGCTCGGATAATTCATGCCCTGTCCATTTATATTGTTGGGCTACTCTCAAGGTGGGTATCAAAAATTCAATTTGTAGAATTGTGTTCTTTTCGTATACTAGATTGAATGGGGAAGTTCCAATGGCAGTCTTGTACGCGACTCGGAAGGCCCAAATTGCATGATGCAATTGTTTGTCCCAGTCAGACCTCCCATTGTTGACAATCTTTGTCAATACTGTGCATAATACCTTATTAGAACTTTCCACTTGACCATTGGGTTGGGGGTGGTATGGGGCTGAATTTTCATGAATCACTAAAAATTCATTCATCAGAGACTCTATTACTTCATTAATGAAGCGTGTTCCTCGATCACTCACAATCTCAATTGGTAATCCGAAATGCGTGAATATTCTCAAAAAGAAATTTAGCAGTGGTTTGAGCATTGTTCCTTCTAGTGGCCTTTGCCTCTACACATTTTGTCAAGTAATCCGTGGCTACTGTGGTATATTCGGCATGTGACCCTTTGGCCGGTGGGTTAATGGGTCCTATGAAGTCAATGCCCCATTTAGAAAATGCTCTAGCACAAACCATAAGTCTCAATGGCATGTCATCTCTCCGAATCGGGTATTTGGGCCTTTGGCATGTCTTGCAACTTCGTACATAGGTCTCCGCATCCATATGTAAAGTTGGCCACCACAAGCCTACAAAGACGATCATTTTCACCGCTCTATGTGCTGAGAAATGACCTCCTGCTGCACCCGCGTGTGCCATCTCTAATACGGGTAAATATTCTTCTTCATGCACACATAGTCGTAATTGGTTGTCTTTTCCTCTCCTAAACAAGTGTCTTCCCATGAGTACATAATCCTTGCTCATTTCTTATAGGGATCGTTTTCTTGCCAAGTTAACTCCTTCCTCGTGCTCTCTTGTCTTTAGGAATTCGACCAATGTTTTTCTCCAATTGGGCGCTATCATTGAGAAAGGTATGGATGTATGATCCTTAGGAATAGTCTCCTGGCATTCTGCGCAGTTACTCACTACTTTGCTGCAAAGACTTCCAAGACAAACACGTAGGGTGGGAGAATAGAGATGACGCATACATACATATCAAAATATTGTTCTTGTTATAATTATTGAGCCGCAGTTCCTCATAATAGATGTAGCCTTTGGACGGGTATGTGACACATGTGTAGCCACCTCATAGGTGAGTCATATATCCTGATGTAGTTACACATTGTCTGTCCAACACCCAAAGGTCTGAATCAAATATGATGCACAACGGGTGAATACATAAGGTACCTTAAGGATGACCGCGAATATAGCCATGCGACAGCATGAATTCATTGAATTTATGTAGCCAATGTCATGGAGATATTTGTAATCCATGTAATGGAGAATCAAGGAAACCAAAATAAGTAGGATCTTCAAGTGATCCATAGACTCTGGGTTTGAATATCCAAATTATCAATATTAAGTTCATTAAGGGTAGATAGTGCGAATAAAATGTTAATTGAGGCTAGATGAATAACGCAAGAATATGGTATTTTTTTGATGTTCATGAAACCAAATGTTGCCATGCGGTGTCAGAGATGTTGAGCCATATTTTGTGCATATATAGTCGAGCTGCAAGTGCTGCTTTAAATTGGGCAACAATACCATCTAGGTGGAGCTTTTTCCTAAATAGCCATTGATGTAATCAGTTTTGTTGAATGTGGTAAATGAACTGAGGACCAAGTGTCATTTTATGGTAGGGATTAATCATCATCATTCTATGGTATAATCAAAGCTATATAGGGCCTTTTTGATTGTTAGTGTTTCATTAAGCATTGAATTCCCTAAGTCCTCTCATTGACAACATTCAAATGAAACAAGATTAGAATAGTCACTTTCTAAGCGAGAGGGTGGCGGATAAGTGTTCATAGAAATCAGTAACAAGTCATGTAGGACACATCATGGATCATTACGATCTTGCCATTGATTGATTTGATTTGTGTAGATGCTTTACCTACTGTAGATTGAATGAATTCATTGCCAAAGTGACCATAAAGGGATTGGAGTAAAGTTTTATGGTCAATCAAGGCTTCTTTTGATGATGCAATATGGCAAGTAGCACTTGAGTCAAAGATCGAGGCATGAATGGATAGATTGAGATTATTTGTGAATGCCATGGTGAACAACACAAAGCAAAATCGCTTTCCTTCGATTCATAGTCTCATTCAAGAACATTTGCATAATTTGGATAAAAGTTGTTAGGTACATACCTAGGCCATATGAGAGAAGGTGAATAGCACATCATAGGTGAATGCATAAAGGTATTAGTATTTTTTTCCTATGTCTAAAACATGAATGTTTGTTATTAGTTTTCATTGTTAACACAATGGATGCAGACATGGTCGTTAATGTAGGGATATGTGAATATGATGATGTATGGAATGTTTCCACTTTTAACATTATCATTGGAATAAGTGATGTAACAAACAACTACATTTCTCCTTAAGATGGAGATAAAAGATTGAAATAGATAGGAAAAATTTGAAGGAGTACTACTGCTTCGGTTTTATATGTGAGTTTGAAAATGGAAAACAAGACAAAATCCATATTTATAGGCCAGTTTTGAGAATCAATTTTCTTCATTTTCATAGAAAGTAGTTGACACATGCAACAAACTTGGTGTATAACACTTTTTACTTCCAATATTTGCTCCAGAACCATCTAGACATGATGTGTAGTCTTATGGGTATCACCAACTTGCTTTAAGGACTTGAACCTTATATTTGAAAAATTTAACCACACTAGTGTGAATAACATCCGTTCTATAATGGAATACTATAGTGGCATCGACCACTATAGGCACAAACCTCTTATGCAAAATGGAGCTTGACTCCTTTGTAGTTGTGCAATTTAGCAAGGGCCTGAAGCATGCTTGATAAATTCAAGCTTGTTCGCTTAATTCTACAACATTGAGCCTACTGGATATTGGGAGGATCTGCAACTTCCCTATGCAGCCTTGAAACTATAGTGTCCCGATAGGCAACTCCGTACAACCTTAGCTTAATGAAATGATTGAATCTCTGAGATTATGTAGTCTGAACCCAATCCATTTTGCATACATAAACTTGACTTTGACTGACTTAGCTCAAAGGTCTACTAACTTGCTTCGAAAATATCTTGGAGATGAGAAGATTCACTATAAATTACGAATCACTTTTCCAACATAATATGAAATTACTCACACCTAAGTTTGGTTCAAATTTTGAATATTGAGGGGAGGATTAAAATTCAAATTTCATTTGTGATTTTGCATGCTTCAATGCTCGCTTTATGAGGCTCCAAGAGGCATCATTTGATGGTTTAAATTAGAATAATGTTGAATCTTGTATTTTATCACTCCCCCCAAAGCTTGAAGCTTCTGTTCTTCATCCTAGCTCCAACAAGCCACTGCCTTTATTGAGCTTTGCTTACTTCATTGAGTCCAAAGATTTGGTGAAAGTCTCCAGACATTAAACTTGAACTTGAATGTTTAACTTGAACATTTCTTACTTATATGTTGCACTTGAACTCCTTTATCTAGAAACTTCTCTCTTATGTAATGATAGAGTACCTCTATGTGTTGCTTCTAACATGGAACATGGGAATGGGAGATAGGTATGCACTACTCATATTGTCACACATGATTGAAAATTGATTAACCTACAAGTTTAACTCAAACATTAGCTTCTTGAGACACATAAGCTCACAAGTCACGTGAGCTAACATCCTATATGTATCTACAATGGATAAGAGCAAAACTTTGGGTTGCTTTTTTTCCATTCAAGACCTCACTTTCTTGCCAAACATCATTCCATATCCACTTGTGCTTCTTCTATCCTCTATGGATCTTGCCCTTTCAACATCTCTATAAGATTTTACTTGCAATTCATCTCCAATTGGAAAACTTAAACCTTCATTGAGCGTAGCGTTGAGATATATGAGTACTCTCTTTACTGCAAATAAATGTGTAACTGTAGGTCTGTGTGTTATTTAAGAAAGCACACGAACTATATATGCTAGATTTTGTCTAATAATAAAGGCATAGTTTAATGATCAACCTATAGACTTGTTTAGAAGGGGATCATGAGCTTTGTTACCTTCCATTGAAGTTAAATGTATATTCGCCTCCATAGGATTGCTCAATGGCTTACATCCTGTACATTCACACCTTCAAAACATGCAAAATGTACCTCCTCTGCATAAGACAAATGCCATCATCTTTATATATTACTTAAATACCTATAAAGTACCTTAGATCTCTAAGGTTTGAGATCTTAAACTCCTTCCCAAGCTTCCTTTTGATGTCATTGATACATTCTTCATGATTTCCTATAATGCTTAGGTCATCTTCATATAAAGATAAGTAGACAGATAATTCACCTTCCTTCTTGTAAAATAATGAGGGAACTGCTTTTCTTGGACTACAACCACAATTGATTAGATACTCCAAAAGTCTTTGATTCCAAGCCCTTGAGGCTTGCTTGAGACCATATAATGCTTTCTTCACCCTGCAAACATAGCCATCCTAGCCGTTATCTTGCAACCATAATGGTTAGTCCATGTATACAAATTCCCCTATTTCTCCATTGAGAAAGGCATTGTTCACATGAATTTGGAACATCTTTGAATTCTTGCTTTTTGCAATTGCAATGATGGCTTCAATAGTATTCATCTTAGCCATAGGGCTAAAGGCCTCCTCATACTCCAATCCATAATTTTGAGCAAATCCTTTGGCTACAAGCCTAGCTTTATATCTAACATTACCTCGGTTTGAATGTTTCTTTACTTTATAAACCCATGTGTTTCTAACTATGTTTATGTCTTTCTTCCTTGGTACAAGAATCCGAGTGCTATTTTCTTTGCAGGCCTTGATCTACTCCTAAATAGATTCTTTCAACTTGTTGCATGTGTAAGATTCTTCAAAACATGTTGGTTCTTCAATAATCTTGCTCACATAAGCATAATGTATAGCCCTAAATGAATCATAGCTAAGTCTTTCAACCAGATAACATATCCTATCAGATTTCCTTATTTAACCATTCCACTAATTTGGATATTTTGTGTTGATCTGTGAGCTCTCCCCTTCTTCTCATGATGGTCTAAGTTGGGCCCAATTCTTAGATCTTCATCTTCTTCTATTTTTGTTTATGTTTTCTTTGCCTTCTCTTCTTACATCACTTAATTGACTTGATGTTTGGTTACTTCTATCATATGATAGATGAAAACACCACTCTTTGGGTCTAGTTAGAACCATGGTCTGTGGTTCATCCCTTTTTGTCTCCTTCTCTTCAACTTCATTATGGTGCATAGATATATTTCAGGCATACGAAGGTAAAAATTCATAAAACTAGAGGTTTCTTGATAAAAATCCTTTAACGACACACATTATTCTGACCTATCATCAAGTTTGTTCCTTAATTCATCGAATCAAGACATAACAAGTAAAACCAAAGATTCTTGAGTGTGAAACATCTATCTTGTTGATATATTTAGGTAGTGATGTGTGTGAACACACTAGGACCAGTGAGGCACATTTTTCTCTCTCTAGGAGGTTTTTTTCCCCAGATTGTATGTACGCCTATTGCCCTAATGGGCTACTTATCTTTTGTACATTCTCTAGTAATTCATTCAATATTGTGTGTTGTGCTCCAAGCTTCTTCTTCTTCCTTGTGCTGTTCACGTGCTTCCGCAGACGTCTAACTCCAACAATTGGTATCAGAGCAGGTCATCGCTTCATCTAGGGCACCGTCGACACTCCTCCGGTTGTAGTCTCAGAATCGTTCGTTTCAGCCTCTGAATGCACTATCACAGTGCTTGTGCAGGCTATTTCCTCTTTTTATGCCAAAGGTATATACAAGTTTCTGTTCGCCAGTATAAGCGTCTCGAAGTCTGCTACAGGTCTAGCGGAATTCATCTGGCTAGTTCTGTTCAACTTTTTGAGATACAGTCAATTTTCTGCATCAAGGTATTTTAGTTACTGGCCATGGCTCAAAGCAGTGATGTATTCTGTATGTTGGCTGATGAGGATAAGTTAGATGGTACCAACTACCCTTTATCGGCTTATATGATGCGACATGTATTGGTTGCAAAAGGACTATGAAACACTTTGCAGGGTGTCCAAAAACGTCCTATCACACCTGCAACTATTACAACTGCGAGTACGGAAGCTGATGTAGAAGATGTCGAGATGATGATATTCTGCATATTCCTGTTCGTGCTACGGTTTCTGCTGCACCTAGCGCAGAGAAAATTTTTTGGTCTGGCAGAGATGCCCAAGCACATGCGTTGATAGCTTTATCTGTCAAGCGTGCCATTATTCCTCACACCCTTGCAAAACAGCTAAGGATGCTTGGGATACACTTACCACATTGTACCAAGCTAGGAATGAGGCTCCTGTTGCTTACCTCGGAAAACAGTTGGAGAGTGAGAACATGAATGAAGGTGATTCTATGGAAAGTTTCCTAACGAAGATCAAAGACTTGAAGGAACAATTGATTTTTGTTGATGAGGTTATACCAGATAGCTCGCTTGTGCAAACCGTTCTGAATGGTGTTCCTAATTCATATCATAGTTTTGCTTCTACTCTTTGGTTGATGATGAAAGGCAATCCAAAGGCCTTGTCATTTAAGGAATTAGTCTCTGTTCTATTGCAGGAAGATCACTCCACGCAGAACAGGTACATTATGTGTGTTGTAGATCAAGCTTTCCTGTCTAGTCAGAAGGGCAAAGGAAAATGGAGCTCTTCTACTAGTAAGCAGAAATTTGCAAATGCTGCACATTTGAAGAACCAAGAAAAAGATGAGAAAAAGTCAGAAAAGTAGAAATTGTTCTGTAAGTACTGTAAAGGGAATGATCATATCATAAAAAACTGTCCAAAACTGGCCGCAAAAGAGGCAAAGAAGAAAGAGGCTGAAATGGTTGTTGCAGAAGCCTGTACACCAAAAACGGAGTCTACTGATCTAGTGTAGGAAGAACAATGGGCATTTACTACTATATCCAGTCTTGAACCATCTTCTCATGAGCACTGCATGTCTCTACTAGACTTAGATGTTTGCTAGTATTTTGATAGTGAGGCGACCAAACATATTACCTCGCAGCATAGTTTCTTCTCGTCACTTGAGCCTGCCCCTACAGGGAATACTGTTACATGTGTCAATAACTCCTCTTATCCTGTTATGGGAGTTGGTAAGATCATTTTGACTACTGTTGATGGTAGTTCTTTGACTTTGTCAGATGCTTTATTTGTGCTAGGAATCAAGAAGAACCTGTTATCAGTTTTTGCATTAGCCAAGATTGGCTTGGTTGTGAAATTTGTTGATGACAGGTGTACTGTTCATGATCTGTCAAATGGCGATGTGATTATTGCTTCTGGCATTTTATGCCGTGGGTTGTATAAGCTCATAGACTATGAAAGATCTGTAAATGATTTGGCATGTGTAGTAAATGATTCTCAGGCTATGTCAGATGCAAAGCTTTGGAAGGAATGCTTTGGTCTTTTGAAGTTTGCTAGTTTGCTATGCCTGTAGAAATCTGAAATGGTCTCCTCTTTGCCCAAACTTGAGGCACCTAGAAAACATGTTTGTGAAGGCTGTATTTTGGGCAAAATGCAGCGTTCATCCTTTCCAAAAGATGGCTCAGTTCGGGCTACTCAGAAATTGCAGCTTATACATAGTGATATATGTGGTCCTATGCAGACACCTTCTTTTGAGAATTATCTTTACCTCATGACTTTCATTGATGATTTTTCCAGGCATGCATGGGTATATCCATTGAAGGAAAAGTCCGAAGTGTTCATGTGCTTCAAACAATTTTTTGTTTTGGCTGAAAATCTGTCAGCCTGTAAAATGAGCACCCTCTGTTCTGATCGAGGGGGGAAATATATGTCTTCTGATTTTAATGCAATTCTTGCTGAACCTGGCATAAAATACCTGTGTACAGTGCCGTATATACCTCAACAGAATGGAGTTGTTGAACAAAAGAACAGTTCACTCATGCAGATGGCGAGGTGTGTGGTCAAGAGTCAGGCTTTACCACATAGTTTCTTGCTTGAGGCTGTAATGTGTGTAGCATATGTACTCAACAGGTGTCCCAATGAAGCGCTATAGTCTATCACTCCAAATGAGGCTTGGCATGATCGCAAGCCATCCTTTGCTCATCTGCATGTTTTTGGTTGTTTGGCATATGCATTAGTGCCTGAACAACATCGCAGAAAATTGGATGATAAAGCAATAAAATGTGTTTTTGTTGGGTACATTTCTAAATGTAAAGGCTATCCTCTGTATCATCCATAGACTAAATGCATTTTGGTTAGCCATGATGTTGTTTTTGTGGAAGATGCTATTCAGCCATTGCTTTCATGTACTAAGGAGACATCTATTAGCTCCAAAGTCATGTATGATACTTTGGCACTGCCTCTTTTTATAGGTGGACAGTCTAGTGCTCGTCCCAATGAGGCAACTTCTCAACCTTTGTAGGTTTCATGTGATGATGCAGATCATTCTATTTCTGATGCAGATTTACATGATGCACTAGTTGATGAGAGAGCTGATATTGTGGAGGCAAAAACTATTCCACAATGGCTTGTGCAAACTTTACGTGACAACAAATTAGATGCACCTCTGTCATATCATACTTGTTCAGGCTCTCATAGTGCCTCTTTTGCATCAGATTGCTATGCTATGGCTGCATCTAGTCTCTATGATGAGAATGAGCCTGCTTCGTTTGATGAAGCACAAAATTTAGAAAATTGGATGGCTGCTATGCAATCTGAATATGATGCTATAATGAAGAATGGTACTTGGTCTTTATGTGACTTGCCTCCTGACAAGAAGGCCATTGGCACTAAGTGTGTATACAAGCTGAAGCGTAAGCTGGATGGCATAGTTGACAATTATAAGGCTAGGCTTGTTGCAAAGGGTTATGCACAAGAAAGAGGCATTGATTTTGATGAGACCTTTGCACCTACGTGTCCTATGACTACTGCTCAGAGCATCCGTGCACTTGCAGCTCATCATGGTTAGAATGTACATTAGTTGGACATTAAAATAGCATTTCTGCCTGGTGACTTGCATGAAGAAGTGTATGTTTTTCAGCCCCATGGCTTTGTGGAGAAAGGGCATGAAAACCAGGTGTGCAGGTTAAAGAAGGCATTATATGGTTTAAATCAAGCACCATGTGCTTGGTATGAGAAGATACATGCCCATCTGATTGCACATGGTTTTGAGAACAGTCCAACTGAAAGCACCTTATATGTTAAGCATGCTAATGATGTGCTTCTGATCATTTTTGTCTATGTTGACGATATGCTGCTCACTGGTCCTATTGAGAAGCATATTCCTGATTTAAGGTTTGCATGCCTCATTTGAGATGTCTGATTTGGGGCATTTGCATCACTATTTGGGCATTCAGTTTATGCAAGTTGATGGTGGAATGGCATCGTGTCAAACGAAATATATTGACACATTATTGCAGTGTTTTGGCCTTGAAGACTGTAAGCCTATTGTCACTCCTATGGAGACAGGTTTAGGATTTAGTCTTCATGATGCTAGAGATGCATTTGATGCTGTTCTCTATTAGCATGCTGTTGGATGCTTGATTTAATTATGCATTACTCGACCAGATATTGAGTTTGTTGTCTCATTGATGAGCAGCTTTATGCATTGCCCAAGAGTCAAGAATTGGCAGGCAGTTAAGCGCATCTTTCGCTATTTGACTCGTACTCGGCTACTTGGGTTGTTTTATCCCAAGGGGGGATCACTACGGCCAGATTTGCATGCTTTTTCTGACTCTGATTGGGCTCGTTGCTATGACACTCGTGTGTCCACTACTAGCTTTTGCTTCATGCTTGGTAGCCCATGTATAGTTGAGCAAGAAGCAGCCTACTGTGGCCACTTCGAGTTGTGAGGCTAAGTATAGGATAACTTTCATAACTACTGTTGAGTGTGTGTGGCTCAGACACCTTATGGATGATTTGGGTGTTGGTTAGACTTTTGCCACCACCATCTTCACTGATAGTCAGAGCGCGTTGGTAGTTGCCAGGAACCCTATGTTCCATGCTCGCACTAAGCACATTGAGGTGCATTATCACTATGTCAGGGAGAGGTTCTCTGTTGCGGAGATCAGCTTTGCATATGTGTCCACGCAGGAGAACATTGTAGACCTTTTCACGAAGGCTCTGCGTAGGGAGAAGTTTGAAGCTTTCTGCAAAGCTTTGGGCTTAGTTCCTTTTGTGGAGTGATTTCCACATAGCTTGGCACTTCCTTATACATGAGTGCCAGCTCCTTGTTCACCGTATCACTCCTAGGGGGGATGTGTTGATATATTTACGTAGTGATGTGTGTGAACACACTAGGACCACCGGGGCACTTTTTTCCCTCTTTAGAAGGTTTTTTCCCCCGGCTTATATATACACCTATTGCCCTAATGGGCTACTTATCTTTTGTAAATTCTTTAGTAATTCATTCAGTATTGTGTGTTGTGCTCCAAGCTTCTTCTTCTTCCTTGCGTTGTTTGTGTGCTTCCGCAGACGTCTAACTCCAACATATCTTTCTAGTGTACCAAGCTTCATAAGGTGTAGTAGCATGTATACCTCATATGGGAGCTCTACTCATGATATAAATAGCTATGGTTTCTATGTCAGCCCAATAGCAATTAGGCATACTCATCTCGTGCATAATTGCCTTGGCACATTCTGAAATATACCTATTCTTCCTTTCTAGTACACCATTTTTTTGCTGCATATACTTGCATATGATTTTCCTTTTGATATCATTATTATCCAAGAAATAAAAAAACTCATGAGAGAAGTATTCTCCCCTTGTATGTGACCTAATACACTTTATGTACCCTATCAAATTCTTTTTGAACCATAATTTTGAGTTCCTTGAAATAATAAAATACAATAGAGCCTAGTCATCCTTGTACAATCACCTATGAAAGTCACAAAATTTCTATTACCTCCAATGGATGTTTTCTCTCTCCGCCCTAGAACATCTCTATGAATGAGGTTGACGGGATGGTAGTTCACATAACTATTCTTGTTGAATGGTAATCTTCTCTGCTTTCCATCCTAACAAGCTTCATACACGCTCTTGGGATTCTCATTATAGAAGTTAGGTAACCCTAACACTAACCTCTTCTATTCCATGTCGTTCAACCATTGATTGTTTATCTATCCATACCTTTTGTACCATCGATCAAATACTACGACCGTCTTGTTTCCAAATGTGAAGTAAGTTGTGTGATTGATGTAAGGGTTCACATCCAAAGTGAACAACCTTCATTCCTTTCTACCTTTGGCTATGAATATGTATCCTTCTTTAGGATTCCACACAAAACATCCTTTCTAATTGAACATCACCTGTAGATCTCTTTCAACCATTTTCCCCATAGAAACTAAGCTCTTTGTGATCGTGAGGACATGGAGCACATCTTTCAAACACTTGGCTTTATGAGAACCTTCTAACATAACATCACCTATGCGTGTAATAGCATGAGGAGTATCATCACTTATTTCTACATATCCTTTCGTTCAAGGCACCTACATGCTTGCGAAGAACTTCTTGTTGTAACTCATGTGGTGGCTACACCCACTATCAATGTGCCAAGTATTTGTTCCTTATGTCTTTTAGTCACTCATCTGCATCATGTCTAGCATACTTTCACCTCATGCACTCGTGTTGCCTATGACACATATACTTTGTGGTTCAAATGGATTTTAGGAAACCAAGGTCATCGTATTTTTGAAACACAAGCCTAGATATGCCTCCCACTTTCCTTCTTCATGTGCAACCTAGACGAGATCCTAACCATCAATAGAAATGCTTTTTCTGAGTCAATGTCAGATATAGTGCATGTTGTGACTCCTCACATGTTACCTCAATTGTGCATGTGGTGTTGGAGAAATTTTTCTGCCATTGTAAATCCACCATGATTCGTCCCTCCTTCATAATTTCTAGAACTAAGGCTTGAATGGCTTCCAATGAAAGTACTAGAGGGCATCCTTTCTCTCTGTGTGTGTGTGTGTGTGTGTATTTTTAGATTTAGATTGATCGTTAGAAAATTTTAATTTTTGCATGGCTTTTGAATCTCTAGGAAGAAAATAAAGATATAAATTTCACACCTTGTTAAAAACATGTGAAGGAAAAATCCAAGATTTTATAAGTCTATAAAGACTCAAAAATCCAAGCTTTTATAGGTCTCTAATGGCCCAAACATATCTAAGGTTTGAGCTAGCTTAACTTGTAGATAATTCCATAAGTTTTGGTTGCCTATTAAGAAACACAAAGAGCCATAAAAACCCGCCGTCTGTATGATGATTGAGTTCACAAACCCGCCATCTATATGATTCAGCTCACAAAATCAACCTTGAAAAGAGTACGCATTAACCAAAATTAACCAAGTTCACAAAATCAACCGTGATCGGATAAAATAGAGGAAATGATACCATGCTCTGCTTAGCAATAGAATAATAATGAGAAGGAAAGCCACGCTGTAAAACTTATAAACTATACAATCTAAACAACCTTCCACGACGTGTTCCTTCTCTCTCTCTCTCTCTCTCTCTCTCTCTCTCTCTCTCTCTCTCTCTCTCCGCCTTATCTCGAATATCCCTCTTCGCCTCTTTTGCTTTGTCATCCTGTTCTGACTATCACATAAGGCTTACATAAGATGCCTGTGAGATGTCTGTTTCTTTCGTGTTTGAGGAGCTTGAATTGTTTAATGGACATCGCTTGATCAATATGAGCTACCATTTGCAGCTTCGAATCCGCTATCAGCGATCGTCGAGCGTAATGGCCGACCATACCAAATCAGATCAGCGCATCTTCGAATTTCGAGACCCACACATCAAACAATCATTCCAAACTACGTGCACATATTATATCTTTGAAGGAAGATACAGAGAATCATACAATTATATTATATCACACAATCATTCCAAACTACGTGCACATATTATATCTTTGTCGTTGTATAGTTCTCTCAAACACGTGAGCTCAACTACAGTGTGTGATTAACTAAGCCACTTTATTTCATTAGAACACACATATAGGCGTATCCTATATATATTTGGCCTTTCATATAGACACTAACGACAAAATATTTCACTAGAGATCAATATGGATGTTATGGATAATTAATATGGATGTTATGGATTCCTGCCAAACAATAAACAATGATAGCGGACATCTTAATATGTGTATAAGAGTTGTACGTCCCACCTGATGAGCATGTTACGCAATGGACAAAGGATTGTGCAAGATAAAAATGAAGTGACCTCCATCAAGTGATAATAGTGTCTTAAGCTAACATGTGGTAAAACTTTGTTCAAGCAATGTGATGGCTATTCTTGAATATGCAATTTTTCAAATGAAATTTGCTTAGTGGCGAAGCAAAGTGATATTGCAACATGAAAAAGAGACATCTTTTAGTATGTCCATGTCACATGCCAACCTAGAAATCCATATTTTTTTCCTACGTGCGTTATTAGATGAAAGATATTCTTCTTCTATAGTGGAAACGTTTCTAAAGTGTTTAAAATGAGACTTCTAAAGGGTAACACCACCGAGGAGGTGAAAACGTTCCCCTAAATTATACTTCTTATTCTCTAGAGAATCCCCACAATTAGAGTCTACATATGAAACAATGCATACATAACCTCTATATAGGCAAAGGCACTTAACCTTGGTGCCACTTAGATACCTAAATGTTATTCTGAACACTTCCTAATGCTTTTTGCCATGGTTAGAAACTCATATAGGATAAGGCTTCGTACCTCTCATAGACTACATGAGACCTTACACCTTCTTGCCATGCATATTGAGCTTGTGAATTAGTTTGAAGGTGTGATCAGTTTATGAAAAGTGCATGCATCTAATGCTCTTGCCATCAATAATTTTCATACCAATTTGGTTTTATATATTTTGGAAGAGATGTGTTACTTATAACTACCATGGAATTTAAGTTCATAAAACCGACCCTAAAACATGTATTAGTTGACATATTATTAATTGCCTCTTCTACTTTTAGAAGCACTCCTTTCTTGGTCGATCTTTTCTTCTAAAAGTCTATAATGACCATGTGTCGGCATCTTGTCCTTGCATCTCTTCTTTGGCTCCAAAAGGATGATAGAGACACTATAATTATAATTACAAATTATGAAGAGAACTATTTTTCTCAAGAATAAATACAAATATTTTGTGAGATTCGAATCCTTGCATGTGGATTATTCACATGTTCATCGAGTTTATAATACGGCAAGTAGTAACAAATGTTTCTACAAACTCATAAAATGCCAAGGAAAAACCAAGATGTAGACATTTGCAATCCTTTCTTGATGTTTGTTGATAATTGGTCATGTACCTCCGTGAAAGTTCACTTATCTCTTTCGAATATAGGAAATTTTGTGTATACGTAGTCGGAACTCTAATCGGTAGAACAATATTTAAGTTCCTTATGTTTGTTAGCATTGGATTTGTCTCCATTGATTCCTCGCTGGGAACCTACTGAAAGTAGAATTAGTGGAGTTTATTATACTATGGAATGCCACACTTTATTTTTTTATTAATTCAAATGTTCATAATCATATTTTAGGTTCAAGCAAGTCCATTTCTGGATTCGCGTTTTCAAAGGTTCATTATAAGACTATAAAACATGACCGATGAAATATGAGATGAATCTTCATGACACGGGCCTAATACACGGAAGTCATATAAAGTGATTAAAAGGCTTTAAATGATACTCCTAGTCAAAACCACCACTATCAATGCCAACATAGACAATTGTAATTATATGAGAACCATCAGTCAAATCCTTCTTCAGATAAGATGTGAGTGATCAATGCATGCCCTACATCAAACAAGAATAGAGTGATATAGCTAAGAATTTTAAGCAAAGAAAACCTCCCAAATGATTCTGTTTAATAGTACCTCGATACTATCAACGTGCCATTTATTATTCATGAATATGCTACATATCCAATGGAAAAAATATTGAAAAGCACACAACATTATACAAGCTACCATCTAGATGGTTAAGCTCATAAAAAGATCTCTATAAAAAGTACACTTTACACAAAATCTATGCATAATATATCAGAGTTTATCAAATTCAAAAGTACACTTTACACAAAATATATGCATAATATATCAAAGTTTATCAAATTCATAAAATCAAATCTGATGAAATAAATAAGACAAAATGATCTTTGAGTGCCCCTGATACCGTGCTCTTCTTATGCACGGAATCTTTGTGCTCTTGAGCAAATGCTACTCAGAAATCAAATGATATCTTTGTATCTTTCTCAAGCAGCAATATACTAATGCTGAGGGGACAAGGGCATATTTGCTTCTCATTGTAGCATTTTTGGATCACATTAGACAGTACATATGTTTTCCATTGTTCTGTTACCGCCAAATTCTTTAATGATATCATTTGCCAAAACCCTTTTGTCGGAATGTTTAGTAACCATGTGCATTTCCACCAACTAAATGGACTTTTATTAATGCTCATAGGCATTCAACAGTGTCTATCTACATGCATTTCTTCAATGTGAAAATGGAACAATTTCTTGCTTATCTATTGTTAGCACTCAAGGTCACGAACAAGGCACAAGAACGCATCAAAGAAGTGGACACACAAGAAGAAGGAGCAAGTACGGAGCTCCAAGAAGCGTATCTCAAATTTTTAGAAGAAACCCCTACAAAACCAGTGATTTTGATGACTAAACCCATTGTAAATATCATTTCACCTTTCTGTACCTCCGTTTTGTGCAAGCCAAGGAGTCATTGAGCTTGAGAAACATTAGAACTATCTATGTAATATTTTTGCATAATTTTTAGACTTCATTTGGACCCTTAAATAAGCTGTGGAACCCAATTTTTTACTAAGTTGGATACTAGGTCTAGACAAGGTCAAAACTAGTAAAAAAACACTATAAAAAGAGCTAGAGAGCTCATTTTTTGGGGGTTGGTTTGTTAGAGTATTTTTTGAGAGATTTGAGCTTTTGGAAGAGAATTCTTTGCAATAGAAAGCTTTCCATTGTTCCTCTCTTTGATGTTGCCTTGTGTGTGTGTCTGTGTATGTGTGTGCATGCTAGTGTGCTTCTAATGCACACATTTGTGCCTTCACATGCTCACCGTCTTCATATCAGTCCTCACATCCCCATGATTGAAATGTAAAGGAGGTGATCCTTACACGAGCTACACCAAATTTTGGCACCGTTGTTGGGGACCGTTGCTCCAGGATGAGTGTTGTGATGGTAAGATCATAGATTTGCGATTTTGGAAGGTAAAAAATAGTCATTTTGTGTTTATTTTCTGACTTTTCTTCTCCATATGCACAAAAGAGCTAGGAAGTGGTTAGGAGTGCAGGCGTTTGTGTTTTTCATGATTTCTTGCACACTTGGGGCTCGACACAGAAATTTGAAATTCCCGCCTAAAAGCTCAGAAAATTGCAACTTTCTCAAAAATTACAATTCTCTAGAAAATTCAAATTTTTTTCCCACCTAAAAATGTTTGAGAAAATTGTGATTCTCTAGAATTCTGCAGTGTTTCTCTGGACTTAGAAAATTTGAGAAAACGTGATTCTATGGACTTTGGAAAATTGAGAAATTTGTGATACTCTACATTTTGGAGTTTGAGAAAATCAGGATGCTTTGGACTTGGGAAAATTGAGAAATTCTCGATTCTCTGCATTTTTGAGTTTCAGAAAATTGCAATTCTCTCGACTTAGAAAATTTGAGAAAATCATGATTCTCTAGAATTCAGTATTTTGAGAAATTCGCCATTCTCTCAATTGAGAAGATTTGAGAGAATCCCGATTCCTTAGACTTAAGAATTTGGAGAAAGTCGCGGTTCCCTACACATAGAACTTCAAGAAAATCATGATTCCCTTGATTTAGTGGAACTTAATAAATTTGTCATTCTCTACTTGGTGATTGTAAGAAAGTCGTGATTTCCTGGAATTAGTGATTTTGAGAAAATCACGATTTCTTAGACTTACAGATTTGAGAAATTTGTGATTCTCTGCTTGGTGATTTTGAGAAAGTCAAGATTTCCTCGTCTTAGTGATTTTGAGATAATCATGATCTTTTGGACTTAAAGATTTGAGAAATTCACGATTCTCTACTTGGTGATTTTGAGAAAGTCACAATTCTTTGGCTTGTAGGTCTTGAGAGAATCAGGGTTCTCTGGTTGTTGCACTTGTAAAAAAAAGAAACATGACTTTTTGACTCCCTGATTTGCAAAAAAATCGCAATTCTCTTAGAGGTCTTGTTTGCATGTTTTGACCCCTCGAAGCCTTTTTAGACATAAGTTTCTCATAGGAACTCCATTTTGAGTGATTTTGAGCTTGTTGGAAAGCCCATTGAGCTCAAGTGGGATTAGGAATTTTGGGAGCTCAAGATTTTTTTTCAAAAATACAAGGAGGAAAAGTATATAGCCTGACTGGTGACTTGCATGAAGAAGTGTATGTTTTTCAGCCCCGTGGCTTTTTGCAGAAAGGCCATGAAAACCACGTGTGCAGGTTAAAGAAGGCATTATATGGTTTAAAGCAAGCACCATGTGCTTGGTATGAGACGATACATGCCTATCTGATTGCACATGGTTTTGAGAACAGTCCAACTGAAAGAACCTTATATGTTAAGCATGCTAATGATGTGCTTCTGATCATTTTTGTCTATGTTGTCGGCATGCTACTCTCTGGTCCTATTGAGAAGCATATTCCTGATTTAAGGCTGATTTGCATGCCTCATTTGAGATGTCTAATTTGGGGCATTTGCATCACTATTTGGGCATTCAGTTTATGCAAGTTGATGGTGGAATGGCATTGTGTCAAATGAAATATATTGACACATTATTGCAGCATTTTGGCCTTGAAGACTGTAAGCCTATTGTCACTCCTATGGAGACAGGTTTAGGATTGAGTCTTCATGATGCTGGAGATGCATTTGACGTTGTCCTCTATTAGCAGGCTGTTGGATGCTTGATTTACTTATGCATTACTCGGCCAGATATTCAGTTTGTTGTCTCATTGATGAGTAGCTTTATGCATTGCCCAAGAGTCAAGAATTGGCAAGCACCTAAGCACATCTTTTGCTATTTGACTGGTACTCAGCTACTTGGGTTGTTTTATCCCAAGGGGGGATCACTACGGCCAGATTTGCATGCTTTTTTTGACACTGATTGTGCTGGTTGCTATGACACTCGTGTGTCCACTACTGGCTTTTGCTTCATGCTTGGTAGCCCATGTATAGTTGAGCAAGAAGCAACCTACTATGGCCACTTCGAGTTGTGAGGTTAAGCATAGGACAACTTTCACAACTACTGTTGAGTGTGTGTGGCTTAGACACCTTGTGGCTGATTTGGGTGTTGGTTAGACTTTTGCCACCACCATGTTCACTGATAGTCAGAGCGCGTTGGTAGTTGCGAGGAACCCTATGTTCCATGCTCGCATTAAGCACATTGAGGTGCATGATCACTATGTCAGGGAGAGGTTCTCTGTTGGGGAGATCAGCTTGGCATATGTGTCCACGCAAGAGAGCATTGCAGACCTTTTCACGAAGGCTCTGCCTAGGGAGAAGTTTGAAGCATTCTGCAAAGCTTTGGGCTTAGTTCCTTTTGTGGAGTGATTTCCACATAGCTTGGAACTTCCTTATACATGAGTGCCAGCTCCTTGTTCACCGCATCACTCCTAGGGGGGATGTGTTGATATATTTATGTAGTGATGTGTGTGAACACACTAGGACCATCGGGCCACTTTTTTCCCTCTTTAGGAGGTTTTCTCCCCGGCTTGTATATACACCTATTGCCCTAATGGGCTACTTATCTCTTTTACATTCTTTAGTAATTCACTCAATATTGTGTATTGTACTCCAAGCTTCTTCTTCTTCCTTGTGCTGTTTGTGTGCTTCCGCAGACATCTAACTCCACCATATCTTTCTAGTGTAGCAAGCTTCATAAGGTGTAGTAGCATGTATACCTCATATGGGAGCTCTACTCATGATATAAATAGGTATGGTTGCTATGTCAGCCCAATAGGAATTAGGCATACTCATCTCGTGCATAATTGCCTTGGCACATTCTGAAATATACCTATTCTTCCTTTCTAGTACACCATTTTTTTGTTGCATATACTTGCATATGATTTTCCTTTTGATATCATTAGTATCCAAGAAATAAAAAAACTCATGAGAGAAGTATTCTCCCCTTGTATGTGACCTAATACACTTTATGTACCTATGAAATTCTCTTTGAACCATAATTTTGAATTCCTTGAAATAATAAAATACAATAGAGCCTAGTCATCCTTGTACAATCACCTATGAAAGTCACAAAATTTCTATTACCTCCAATGGATGTTTTCTCTCTCGGCCCTAGAACATCTCTATGAATGAGGTTGATGAGATGGTGGTTCGCATAACTATTCTTGTTGAATGGTAATCTTCTCTGCTTTCCATCCTAACAAGCTTCACACAAGCTCTTGGGATTCTCATTATAGAAGTTAGGTAACCCTAACACTAACCTCTGCTTTTCCATGTCCTTCAACCATTGAGTGTTTATCTATCCATACCTTTTGTACCATAGATCAAATACTATGACCGTCTTTTTTCCAAATGTGAAGTAAGTTGAGTGATTGAAGTTAGGGTTCACATCGAAAGTGAACAACCTTCATTCCTTTCTACCTTTGGCTATGAATATGTACCCTTCTTTAGGATTCCACACAAAGCATCCTTTCTAATTGAACTTCACCTACAAATCTCTGTCAACCATTTTCCCCATAGAAACTAAGTTCTTTGTGATCGTGAGGACATGAAGCACATGTTTCAAACACTTGTCTTTATGAGAACCTTCTAACATAACATCACCTATGTGTGTAATAGCATGAGGAGTATCATCACTTATTTCTACATACCTTTCGTTCAGGGCACCTACATGCTTGCGAAGAACTTCTTGTTGTAACCCATGTGGTGGCTACACCCACTATCAATGTGCCAAGTAGTTGTTCCTTATGTCTTTTCCTCACTCGTCTGCATCATGTCTAGCATACTTTCACCTCATGCACTCGTGTTGCCTATGACACATATACTTTGTGGTTCAAATAGATTTGAGGAAACCAAGGTCATCGTATTTTTGAAACACAAGCCTAGATTTGCCTCCCACTTTCCTTCTTCATGTGCAACCTAGAGGAGCTCCTAACCATCAATAGAAATGCTTTTTCTGAGTCTATGTCAGATATAGTGCATGTTGTGACTCCTCACATGTTACCTCAATTATGCATGTGGTGTTGGAGAAATTTTTCTGCCAATGTAAATCCACCATGATTTGTCCCTCCTTCATAATTTCTAGAACTAAGGCTTGAATGGCTTCCAATGAAAGTACTAGAGGGCATCCTTTCTCTCTCTCTCTGTGTGTATTTTTAGATTTAGATTGATCGTTAGAAAATGTTAATTTTTGCATGGCTTTTGAATCTCTAGGGATAAAATAAAGATTTAAGTTTCACACCTTGTTAAAAACATGTGAAGGAAAAATCCAAGATTTTATAAGTATATAAAGACTCAAAAATCCAAGCTTTTATAGGTCTCTAATGGCCCAAACATATCTACGTTTGAGCTCGCTTAACCTGTAGATTATTCCATAAGTTTTGATTAAAATGAACGATATGAGAGTATGGGTTGTTGTGTCTAAGGTTTTGGAAAAGGCTTTTGAAGTTGTAGATAATTTTACAAGTGTGAGCTTTCATATGTGGCTAATGAAATATGGAGGAGAGAGAAAGCTCAACTATGACAGAGAGACATGCTTCATTTCTCTTTGATCTCCTCTGCTATAGAGAGGTATGGTTGGCTTTGCTAATAAAGAGCTTTGTACCCCACAATCGGCAACCAATTGCTATCAACTTTGCCGTCACACCACGAGCAAGCCATTGTAACCTTGATTCTTCCACTGCCTCGTTGCATGTTTGGTTTTCATCGACAAGGTGTGTGATTGGTTATGTTTGTCTACGTTTGGATTCAGGGCCTCCTCATGAAGTCCTCTTGTCTATGCGGCATAGACTTTGCTGTTCAAATGGCTTTGAGTGCAACTCGGTCGTCATAATTTGGAAACACAAGGCTACTTCTCTTATTCACGGGCAACTTGGCCAAGCTCCTATTCATCAATAGAAAATCTTGTTTTGAATCTATGTTAGATATAGTGCATGTCGTCACTCCTCGCATGTTACCTCACTTGTACATGTGGTTTTGGAGCCATTCTTTTTGCCAAGGTGATTTCACCATGATTTTTTCTCCTTCCAAATTTCTAGACATGAGGCTTCAATGGCTTTTTCTTAAAGTACTAGAGCTGTGAACCCTACGTCAAAGCAGATAGTAAATTTAAGATTTATTAAAAGCTATCGACTATCGATGAACATGCCATCTATCTAGATAACGTATTGAGAAATATGCTATGTATCCAACAATAGCCTATTAAGAAACACAAAGAGCCATATAAACCCGCCGTTTGTATGATGATTGAGTTCACAAACCCGCCATCTGTATGATTCAGTTCACAAAATCAACCTGGAAAAGAGTACGCATTAACCAAAATAAACCAAGTTCACAAAATCAACCGTGATCGGATAAAATAGAGGAAATGATACCTTGCCCTGCTTACCAATAGAATAATAATGAGAAGGAAAGCCACGCTGTAAAACTTATAAACTGTACAATCTAAACAACCTTCCACGACGTGTTCTCTCTCTCTCTCTCTCTCTCTCTCTCTCTCTCTCTCTCTCTCTCGACGCATTATCTCGAATATCCCTCTTCGCCTCTTTTGCTTTGTCATCCTGTTCTGACTATCACATAAGGCTTACATAAGATGCCTGTGAGATGTCTGTTTCTTTCGTGTTTGAGGATCTTGAATTGTTTAATGGACATCGCTTGATCAATATGAGCTACCATTTGCAGCTTCGAATCCCCTATCAGCGATCGTCGAGCGTGATGACCGACCATACCAAATCAGATCGCATCTTCGAATTTCGAGACCCACACATCAAACAATCATTCCAAACTACGTGCACATATTATATCTTTGAAGGAAGATACAGAGAATCATACAATTATATTATATCACACAATCATTCCAAACTACGTGCACATATTATATCTTTGTCGTTGTATAGTTCTCTCAAACACGTGAGCTCAACTACAGTGTGTGATTAACTAAGCCACTTTATTTCATTAGAACACACATATAGGCGTACCCTATATATATTTGGCCTTTCATATAGACACTAACGACAAAATATTTCACTAGAGATCAATATGGATGTTATGGATAATTAATATGGATGTTATGGATTCCTGCCAAACAATAAACAATGACAACGGACATCCTAATATGTGTATAAGAGTTGTACTTCCCACCTGATGAGCATGTTACGCAATGGACAAAGGATTGTGCAAGATAAAAATGAAGTGACCCCATCAAGTGATAATAGTGTCTTAAGCTAACATGTGGTAAAACTTTGTTCAAGCAATGTGATGGATATTCTTGAATATGCAATTTTTCAAATCAAATATGCTTAGTGGCGAAGCAAAGTGATATTGCAACATGAAAAAGAGACATCTTTTAGTATGTCCATGTCACATGCCAACCTAGAAATCCATATTTTTTTCCTACGTGCGTTATTAGATGAAACATATTCTTCTTCTATAGTGGAAACGTTTCTACAGTGTTTAAAATGAGACTTCTAAAGGGTAACACCACCGAGGAGGTGAAAACGTTCCCCTAAATTATACTTCTTATTCTCTAGAGAATCCCCACAATTAGAGTCTACATATGAAACAATGCATACATAACCTCTATATAGGCATAGGCACTTAACCTTGGTGCCACTTAGATACCTCAATGTTATTCTGAACACCTCCTAATGCTTTTTGCCGTGGTTAGAAACTCATATAAGATAGGGTTTCGTACCTCCCATAGACTACATGAGACCTTACACCTTCTTGCCATGCATATTGAGCTTGTGAATTAGTTTGAAGGTGTGATCAGTCTATGAAAAGTGCATGCATCTAATGCTCTTGCCATCAATAATTTTCATACCAATTTGGTTTTATATATTTTGGAACAGATGTGTAACTTATAACTACCATGGAATTTAAGTTCATAAAACCGACCCTAAAACATGTATTAGTTGACATATTATTAATTGCCTCTTCTACTTTTAGAAGCACTCCTTTCTTGGTCGATCTTCTCTTCTAAAAATCTATAATGACCATGTGTCGGCATCTTGTCCTTGCACCTCTTCTTTGGCTCCAAAAGGATGATAGAGACACTATAATTATAATTACAAATTATGAAGAGAACTATTTTTCTCAAGAATAAATACAAATATTTTGTGAGATTTGAATCCTTGCATGTGAATTATTCACATGTTCATCGAGTTTATAATACGGCAAGTAGTAACAAATGTTTCTACAAACTCATAAAATGCCAAGGAAAAACCAAGATGTAGACATTTGCGATCCTTTCTTGATGTTTGTTGATAATTGGTCATGTACCTCATTGAAAGTTCACTTATCTCTTTCGAAGATAGGAAATTTTGTGTACACGTAGTCGGAACTATAATCGGTAGAACAATATTTAAGTTTTCTAATGTTTGTTAGCATTGGACTTGTCTCCATTGATTCCTCGCTGGGAACCTACTGAAAGTAGAATTAGTGGAGTTTATTATACTATGGAATGCCAAACTTTATTTTTTTATTAATTCACATGTTCATAATCATATTTTAGGTTCAAGCAAGTCCATTTCTGAATTCGCGTTTTCAAAGGTTCATTATAAGACTATAAAACATGACCGATGAAATATGAGATGAATCTTCATGACACGGGCCTAATACACGGAAGTCATAAAAAGTGATTAAAAGGCTTTAAATGATACTCCTAGTCAAAACCACCATTATCAATGCCAAAATAGACAATTGTAATTATATGAGAACCATCAGTCAAATCCTTCTTCAGATAAGATGTGAGTGATCAATGCATGCCCTACATTAAACAAGGATAGAGTGATATAGCTAAGAATTTTAAGCAAAGAAAACCTCCCAAATGTTTCTGTTTAATAGTACCTCGATACATGCCATTTATTTTCATGAATATGCTACATATCCAATGGAAAAAATATTGAAAAGCACAAAACATTATACAAGCTACCATCTAGATGGTTAAGCTCATAAAATGATCTGTATAAAAAGTACACTTTACACAGAATCTATGGATAATATATCAGAGTTTATCAAATTCAAAAGTACATTTTACACAAAATATACGCATAATATATCAAAGTTTATCAAATTCATAAAATCGACTCTGATGAAATAAATAAGACAAAATGATCTTTGAGTGCCCCTGATACCGTGCTCTTCTGATGCATGGAATCTTTGTGCTCTCAAGCAAATGCTACTCAGAAATCAAATGATATCTGTGTATCTTTCTCAAGCAGCAATATACTAATACTAAGGGGACAAGGACATATTTTCTTCTCATTGTAGCATTTTTGGATCACATTAGACAGTACATATGTTTTCCATTGTTTCATTACTGCCAAATTCTTTAATGATATCATTTGCCAAAACCCTTTTGTCGGAATGTTTAGTAACCATGTGCATTTCCACAAACTAAATGGACTTTTATTAATGCTCATAGGCATTCAACAGTGTCTATCTACATGCAGTTCTTCAATGTGAAAATGGAACAATTTCTTGCTTATCTATTGTTAGCACTCAAGGTCACGAACAAGGCACAAGAACGCATCAAAGAAGTGGACACACAAGAAGAAGGAGCAAGTACGGAGCTCCAAGAAGTGTATCTCAAATTTTTAGAAGAAACCCCTACAAAACCAGTGATTTTGATGACTTAACCCATTGTAAATATCATTTCACCTTTCTGTACCTCTGTTTTGTGCAGCCAAGGAGTCATTGAGCTTGAGGAACATTAGAACTATCTATGTAATATTTTTGCATAATTCTTAGACTTCATTTGGACCCTTAAATAAGCTGTGGAACCCAATTTTTGACTAAGTTGGATACTAGGTCTAGACAAGGTCAAAACTAGTACAAAACACTATAAAAAGAGCTAGAGAGCTCATTTTTTTGGGGGTTGGCTTGTTAGAGTAGTTTTTGAGAGATTTGAGCTTTTGGAAGAGAATTCTTTGCAATAGAAAAATTTCCATTGTTCCTCTCTTTGATGTTGCCTTGTGTGCTTATCTGTGTATGTGTGTGCATGCTAGTTTGCTTCTAATGCACACATTTGTGCCTTCACATGCTCACGGTCTTCATATCAGTCCTCACATCCCCATGATTGAAATGTAAAGGAGGTGATCCTTACACTTGAGCTACACCAAATTTTGGCAAGGTTGTTGGGGAGCGTTGCTCGAGGATGAGTGTTGTGATGGTAAGATGGTAGATTTGCGATTTAAAAATAGTCATTTTGTGTTTATTTTCTGATTTTTCTTCTCCAAATGCACGAAAGAGCTAGGAAGTGGTTAGGAGTGTAGGCGTTTGTGTTTTTCATGTTTTTTTGCACACTTGGGGCTCGACACAGAAATTTGAAATTCCCGCCTAAAAGCTTAGAAAATTGCAACTTTCTCAAAAATTAGGATTCTCTAGAAAATTCAAATTTTTTTCCCACCTAAAAATTATTGAGAAAATTGTGATTCTCTAGAATTCTGCAGTGTTTCTGTGGGCTTAGAAAATTTGAGGAAACACGACTCTATGGACTTTGGAAAATTGAGAAATTTGTGATTCTCTGCATTCTAGAGTTTGAGAAAATCATGATGCTTTGGACTTGGGAAAATTGAGAAATTCTCGATTCTCTGCATTTTTGAGTTTGAGAAAATTGCAATTCTCTCGACTTAGAAAATTTGAGAAAATCATGATTCTCTAGAATTCAGTATTTTGAGAAATTTTTCATTCTCTCAATTGAGAAGATTTGAGAGAATCACGATTCCCTAGACTTAAGAATTTGGAGAAAGTCGCGATTCCCTACACATAGAACTTCAAGAAAATCATGATTCCCTTGATTTAGTGGAACTTAAGAAATTTGTGATTCTCTGCTTGGTGATTTTAAGAAAGTCGTGATTTCCTGGAATTAGTTATTTTTAGAAAATCAGGATTTCGTAGACTTACAGATTTGAGAAATTCACGATTCTCTGCTTGGTGATTTTGAGAAAGTCAGGATTTCCTCGTCTTAGTGATTTTGAGATAATCGTGATCTTTTGGACTTAAAGATTTGAGAAATTTGCGATTCTCTACTTGGTGATTTTGAGAAAGTCACAATTCTTTGGATTGTAGGTCTTGAGAGAATCAGGGTTCTCTGGTTGTTGCACTTGTAAAAAAAAGAAACATGACTTTTTGACTCCCTGATTTGCAAAAAAATCGCAATTTTCTTAGAGGTCTTGTTTGCCTGTTTTGACCCCTCGAAGCCTGATTGGACATAAGTTTCTCATATGAACTCCATTTTGAGTGATTTTGAGCTTGTTGGAAAGCCCATTGAGCTCAAGTGGGATGAGGAATTCTGGGAGCTCAGTATTTTTTTTCAAAAGTACAAGGAGGAAAAGTATGTCTTGGAGATACTTGAATGCAAGTGGTCAATCTAAAATATAAGTTCTAAATCTTGATCGAATTTTGGGATTTTTACAGGTTTATTAAGAGCATTCAAAGGAGTTCAGAGCAAGGCAAAGTTTAGCACAAAGCCAGAATTGGTGAGCATAATTATTGGACATCAAAGCTTTGGGCTTACTTCCTTTTGTGGAGTGATCCCACAGAGTTTGGCACTTCCTTATATATGAGTGTCAGCTCCTTATTCAACGCATCACTCTTAGGAGGGATTTGTTCCTATATTTAGGTAGTGATTTGTGTGAACACTCTAGGACAACTAGGGCACTTTTTTCCCTATTTAGGAGGTTTTTTCCCTGACTTGTATATATGCCTATAGCCCTAATGGATTACTTATCTTTGTACATTCTAGTGGTAGTGCATAAAGTATTGTGTATTGTGCTTCAAGCTTCTCATTCTTCGTTGTGGTGTTCATGTGCTTCCGCAAACATCTAACTCCAAGAGTATACTAATATTTATTTATTTACATTAAAATCCTTTTTTATATACTTAATTATATATATTTATTTTAATTCAAAAACCATAATTTTTACTAATATTTATCATAGAACCCTAGTTCTTCTCATATCTATTTATTTATACTAATATTGATCATAGAACCGTAGTTCTTTACATATCTAATTATATATACTAGTTTTTTTCTAATTTTATTATGATTATATATTAGTATTAAATATAAAATACTATTTTTTATATATTTAATCATATGTTTTTAATTTAATTCAAATACCCTTATGTTTTATATATTTTATTATACATACTAAATTTTATTATATACTCTATTTGTTTCCTAAAATTTATTTGATTATATATATTAATATAAAACCTAAAGTCCTATTTTTTATATATTCAATTAGAGAAATTTAATTATAGATATTTAATTGAATTAAAAAACGTAATTTTATATATTTAATTATAGATAGTAGATTTGATTATAAAGTCTATTTTTTCCTAAATTTTATTTGATTATATATATTACTATTAAACCTAAAATCCTATTTTTGATATATTTATTTATGTATATTTAATTTAATTCAAAAAACAATATTTTTAATATATTTATTTATACATAGTACATTTTATTTTTTAATTTTTCCCTAATTGTTTAATTATATATATTAATATTACCCTAAAACCCTTATATATATATATATATTTGATTATATATATTTATTTTAATTACATGTATTTATTAAATATATATTTAATTATATATATTTATTTGAATTATTTATATGTGAATATGTGTGTATGCATGCACATATATATATATATATATATATATATATATATATATATATATATATATATATATATATATATATATATATATATATATATATATATATATATATATATATATATATATATATATATATATATATATATGTATATATATGGATGTGTATATGTAATATGCATATGTGAATGCATATATAACAACCCTCAACCCTAATCCTAAAGAGCTAGGCCTAAAACATGTATATGTGTATATATATTTGTATGTGTATATGTATTATGTGTATATATGTGTATATATGTGTACGCCTATGTGAAAACCCTAAACCCCTAATCCTTTAGATATAAACCTAAAACATGTATATGTGTGTATGCATGTGATTATATATGTGTATGCATATATGTATTATGTGTATATATGTGTATGCTTTTGTAAAAACCCTACAATCCTAATCATAAAGACCTAGACCTAAATGAGAGCATGAGTTTCTGATGCCTATACAAGCAATATTCTTTCAATAGCTATAAGGACAGTCAATTGACTATCAGTATGGCTAACATGATCTTTCTAGGCATTTCCAATGGTCATATCGATTTCTCCATTTGATTGTCCGTATCGGTAGTGTTTGTATGTCCCTCATATGTTGTAGTTCTTATAAATCAATTCATCAGATTGAAAAATAATTTTTAGTTGAGAAGAATTAAGAAGATTCCAAGTACCTCTCAAGTGAATTTCACACATGGAGGAAGAGCTACTAGAGGAAGGGGTAGAGGACGAAAGCAAGGCAGGGGGAGACCATACAATTCTTCACCTTGCAACATTTTTGGTTTGACCAATCATACCACGGATGAATGGTTCAAAAATACAAAGAGCCAGAGAGGAAGAGGCTTCCACAAAGGAGGCTATGGACAATCACGAGGCAGGTTCAATAATGGAGGAAACAACTACCATCACAATTACAACGAAGGTTACAACAAAAACTATCAAGGAGGTTTCAAAGGTAGGAGAGTGTACAACAATCACATAGATGATCAAGAGGATTCCCTATTACTCATGAATATGACAACCAAGCAATGCAAGGATGATGAATACCTATTCTATATTGATTCTCCTTGTCCCAATCATGTAGCTGGCAATGTAACATTGTTGTCTGACCTTGAAGGACCCTAAGGAAAACATGAAGTCCACACATGTGATGACAGTAGGCATCTACTTATATCTTTGTGTACATAACCAATTCAAGAGATTTATGGTGTATTATGTAGCTTATATGCGTATCCTACTTTCCCTATGAGAGCTTCTTGAAATCGTTCTCTATGTAGAGAAATTGGTGTATCTCTATATCCCTAATTTTTGCATATCCTACATCTCTGTATAGTGTGTCTTGTATAGGGTTGGTGATTGACGTAAATAGATCCATTGCAGGTGTTCTATAGCTTGTTGGAAATCTTATGAAAATATTAAGTTTGGATAAAATTATACATGATTTGGAGTAGTGAAAAGTAGGTGAATCAGAGTCTTGCTACAAGGTAGTAGAAAAGGTGTATAAAGGGACCTAGGTATTGGGTTCATTTCACTTCTACTGTGAAAATATGAGGGCTTAGATTCCATTAGTTGGTACTAGATCAGGAAACATCTTTTGAAGAATTTAAGAGAAGGACACAAAAAGTTTTACATCAAGGATAAGAGGTAATTTTTCAATGTCACCTTAATTTCCCATTCATTATGGAAGATCTAGGTCAAAAAGTGAGATGCTTGACAGAGACATGAATCAACCATCAAAGTTTAGAGTGATGAATTACCTCATGAGAAAAGGTTTATGGGCTATTTGGTGTGTAGATGAAGATAAGCCCAATGTGGATCCCAAAGATCAAGAGGCCACCAATCCAGAATTGAAGGTGTTAAAGGAATGGGAGGAAAGGAATATGAGATCTATCTTCTACATATTATAGGTAATCTCTAACACTATGATTGGTCATATATTAGAGTTTGATCATGTTGGAGATGTTTGGGAGGCCTTAGAGAAGATATATGCCACTTACACAAGAAATAGAAAGATGGAACTTAAGAATGAACTCCATTATTTAAAGAAGCTTAGTAGTCAATCTATTGTCGACTACACCTTGAGGATGAAGGAGTTGAGGGAGAAATTTGCATCCATTAGCTGCAAAGTAGCTGAGGAAGACCTTAAGGAGATTAGTCCCAATGGGTTGAGAGGGGAAGAAAAATGGAAACACCTCATTGCTACCATGTTCTATAGAGATTCTCTACCAACTCTTGAGGAGGTTATCCCACACTCAGTGGGAGAAGAGGTTGCCATAGGAGACTATGCTATATGCTAGGAGAAGCAAATACAAGAGTGGCAAGAAGAGGAAAGGAGGAGAAATCTACTAGAAGTAGTGCAAGGAAAAAGATTCAGATTGAGAAGGAGATAGAAAGGCATCATCTTCAAGGAAGGGCAAGAATGGCAAAGGGAAGAACAACCCTCTTCAAGTAAAACTTGTTTATATGTGGTAAGCATAATCATATTTCTTCAAATTTCTGGTTCAAGCACGAAAAAAGAAAGAAGAAGAAGGAGAAAGGGGACTATGCTGACAACTCAAAGAAGTATGATGAGGAGGAGACCCTCCTAGTCATGAGACATGGCTACACTAGTGATCCCAAGGATACAAAGTGGTACATAGACTATGGATGCTCTAATCACATGTCATGTATGGATGTATCTTTTGTTTATATGCAGGTCCCGACCTCAAAAGTTTGTGTGGAGACATAAGATAACAATGAGCATCGCATTGTACATGTGGGAGATGTGAAGCTAGGTGAAGGTAAATCTATCAAGAATCTTAAAAATGTGTTATGTGTTCCATTTATTTCCAAGAACCTTATCTCTATAGGATAGATGGTAGAGAGAGGTATGCAGATTATGTTTGATACAAAAAGGGTGCTTGGTGAAACAAGAATGCAAGATCATTGCCAAGCTAAGGAGAAAAGGTAGATTGTTTACACCGTACCAAAAAAGGACAGAAAACTATGCTTTATTTAGGATCTGCAACCTGCAAATAAAGTTACTATTACGAATGTGGGAGCGGGTCCTATTGTAGATGACTTTGTTGAGGCATTTGCCGGTCACTCCATCTATTGAATGAGAGACCTGTATTCAGGGTATGATCAGTTTCAATTAGCCATTGAGAGTCGAGATGTGACCACAATGAAGACTCCTTTTGGGTTTAGTACGCATGTGTTCTTTACCACAAGGAGCGACGAATTTTGTGGCACACATGATCAATGCTATGAATCTGATCTTACATGACTTTGTCCGAACAGTGACAATGCATTTTATTGATGACATTCCAATAAAAGGGTGGACTTTTGATGAGATCTTTCAAAGATTTGATGAGGTTGGACTAACCTTCTCCTTAGAGGTCTACTTTTGGTATTAATGAAGTTTTGATAATTGGACACTTATGTTGGCACTATGGTCATAGGCCTTATCTGGAAAAAGTTGATGCCATTAGTAGAATTTCTGAGAGGTGTCACAATATTAGTGAAGTAAGGAGATTCTTAGGTGCATGTTTTTCTATGTCATCTAGATCCCTCACTTTGCTGATGTCGCGAACCTACTTTATGATTTGTTACGAAAACAAAAAAAATTCTATTGGACTGAAAAGCATACTAGAATGATGAGACGATTGAAACAATTGCTTATGAATGCTCTGATCCTGAAATGTATGGATTACACAAGAAATAAGCCTGTAACCCTAACCGTTGATACTAGTCCTATTGGTATAGGCTCGCTCATTGGCCAGGACAATGAGAAAGAGCAAAGATATTTAGTTTGCTTTGGAGCAAAAATCTTACGTGATACTACAAGGAATTATTCTCAGATTAAGAGAGAATTATGGGGATTAGTTATAGCTTTAAAAACAGATAAGGAATACTTTGTAAGAGATAATGTACTAGTAGAAACTAATTGTCTCTCATTAATTGGATTAATTGCCAATTGTTCATCTCCAGATATAGCTATGTTACGATGGATAGCCTTTCTTAAATTTATTGACCCTGCTTTTGTACATATTGCTGGTAAATATAACACCATTGCTGATATGATCTCAAGAGCAAAGTTTCACGATGATAGAGAAGCAATGGATAAACATATAAACTTAATTCATTATGAAACATCTACTTATATGCATGGGAGATTTAGAGAAGACGAATATGAGGGAGAGTGGCAAGATATAGGAAATTATTTGAGTACGTTTCAACCTATTCCAAGCTGGTCCTCAAATTGATTTTGGAACATTAGGAAGAAGTCTTTCAACCTCTTCTTGAAAGATGGATATCTTTGGAGAGATGCCTGAGGAAAGTTAAGAAACCCGCAAATAGTACTAGGCTTAAAACATTTTTAAGTGCAAGTTATGCAGGAGATGCATGAAAGCCTTTGGGCTGGTCATAAAGGTTTTGTATATGTACGAGAAGATTCAGGAAAGATACTGATGGTCAAGGATGTATGTAACTGCTAACAAATTTGTGAGGACTTGTACTACATGCCAGTTATATTCCTCTATCAAGCATAGATACTCTTTACATCTGACCTATCCACCTTGTATTCATTACAAGTGGGTAGTTGACCTTGTGACCATGCCTAAAAGCAATAGTGGTATGAGATGCATCATTCTTGCAAGTGAAGATTTAACAAATCATGTTGACGATAGAGCACTTCGTGCCAATACTACTTATAATGTATGCTTATTCCTTTTAGAAGAAGTAATATCCAAATTTGGATATGTAGATAATGTAGTAGGAGATCGAGGTGAGTTAGATGCTAGAGAGGCAAGAGAACTCTTTGCACATCATGGGATTTCATTATCTCTTACGACTGCCTACAATCGAGAGGCAAATGGAAAAATTGAATGAGGACATCCTTTCATAGTGAAGGCTATTTCAAAAGCAGGCCATGGAGATATTGGACAATGGCCAAAATATCTCGCATTTGCTCTATGGGCTCATAGGATGATGTACATGAGAACAACTGGTTTTATGTGAGCTGAACTTATGTACTATCAAAAGCTCATATTTCCAATTCATACTCACATTGTAAATTGGATGAGTTTAGATTGGGAAGACAATGTTTCAAGAGTAGAGTTATTAGCATTAAGAATTATTCAATTACAACAAGGTAATAAAAATTTAAAAGAATTTATAAAAAATTTAAAAACATCACAATTAAAAAATGAAATTTACTTTGAGGCTACAACCAATAGAGAGTGGTGATTGGGTGCTTGTATATGATAGTACTTTCAAGACTGAATATGATGCACACCATAAACTAACTAAACGTTGGTTTGGGCCATATGTTCTTGTTTCAGTTTTTGACACAGGTACATATAATTAGAAGAATTTGATGGTACTGTGTTAAGAAATGTAATTACAGGGAAGAGAATAAAGCTATTCAAAAGAAGGGTGAGCAGTAAGTTTGAGCTGGATGTTCCTCGAAGACGAAGATGAAGATGAAGAATAATCAGGTGAATTAGTTATAATTATTCTTTACTATTTATAAAAATGTTTCTTTTCATGCATTTCATAATTAGGGCTTTATATGTTTTTGGTATAAAAGGAAATTTATTAAACTTACATAAATCATCAAAAAGAAATTAAAGTAGGAATATGTATATAAGTTGAAGGTCTAATTTAGGGAACTTATAATGTGTTGTGCAGATAGGAGAGTGGAACACTTGACCTGCGACCCTTAGTAAAAGTGAATTTACTTTATACAAGTAGGCTTCTTTATTTTTTGAAACCGTTTAGCAAATAAGATCCTAGTTCTGATTGTAGCATACTTCTAGATCCTCATCTCTGATTAGGGGTTAAGCCTTTCCCCTTGAACAAAAAAGTTGCAAAGAAAAAAAAAGAAAGAGAAAAAAATGAGAACATCAAATAGTACATTAACGGTTGCTGCAAGATGGAAAAAGAAAAGAAGAAAAAGAAAAAAGAAATCAAAGAAAAAAAAAGAAAAAAATTATGATCCAGTTGTGGTCTTGAAATCACTTTTGAAATATTTTGCGCGCTTTATGAAGCGGAGCTCTGCTACATAAGAATTAGTTACATGTATCTTATGGTGGATGACTAAGAAATAGAAGAGAGAATACTTATATAAATTAAATCTTACTTGTGAACAGGGTTAATGGAATGGTAAGTGCTGCGACTGTCTAAATGACCATTATAGGATTTTCTAAATTTTTCTTTTTGACTATATGTATTGAACGAAAGGATTTCCTAATCATATTTACATAATTTTATGAATTTTCTCTATTATCAGAAACATAATCTGAATTTAGAAGCATTTTTTATCATCATATTTAGAGTTATTTATTAAAATTTTTCCAAAGAATTTGATACTACTTTCCATTGAACTATAGGTTGGCCCATCGAGACAATGTGCAAGTTTGGTGGGGGTAGATGTTGGAGGGGTTCCCAACTCCATATCAACACTTAGAAAAATAAAAACTCTCTCTCAAATATTTTTGATGTGTCTTGCTCTATATCCAACTGTTTCAGCACATTTGCATCAAGACAGTTGGATATTTTCCATGTCTGCTGCAAATGTGCTTAAACAGTTGGATACAGAGCAAGACACATGCATGTAGAGGGGCGCTGTGAGAGAGAGAGATTAAGAAATTGTGTCTGTAGAAGCTCGAATGACGGAGTTCACCCTATTTGATGACAATGTGAAAATGACTCTCTCACTCTATTAGAACTGTTTCTTTGTTAGCTCATCTCTTGCCTTGCTTTGAGATTTACGAAAATTAGCAATTTCATCTCGAGTGGCATCAAGAATGAGTGAGAACACCGACTTCCGTGCATGAAACCAAATCTCTGATTATATAGTTACAGAGCAATATTTGGCAGTATCCTTCTGATTTAGCCTTGTTCACAAGAAATACGAAAAATCAACCCGCTTAGCATACTTTGCGAGTATACAAATGCGGGGAAATTCTGGAGAACATTAGCAGTTGCGAGATGAGTTCCATTTTTGAGGAAGAGTGCCGCTTTTCTTACAATAACGATAGAGATTACAAATCGAAGAAAGGTAGTCTTAATACCCTTGATTCACTCATTTTCTTGTCAAGAACACACATGAAATACAGAGACTATATACAGTAGGCCAAAGCCCTTATGCTGCAAATGTCATAAAGGGACTTTTAAATTACCTGGAAGATAGGATTCAAAATACCGTTGTCATTGAAGTGTTAGCACCTACATCTATAGCGTCTGTTGCTTTGCCCCTCATCTTCGTCATCTTAGTGCTCCATCTGAGGATGATGTATAAGAGTATAAGCTTAATGACTCCAACTTTATCTCCTTTTAACATGGCATCTGTAGGCGACGTCGCAAAATGGATAGAGTTTATTTGTTGCTGAATTGCACATATACAGGAGGAGAAAACGGTGCGGGTTCTGTGTCAGAGAGTAATGGAGAGAGAGAGAGTGAGAGAGACAGGGACATCGAGAGATAGAGAGATCTGGCTCCTACACAGAGAGTGGCGCTGCAGAGATGTCTGGAGGAGAGAGAAAAGGCTACTCTTCGAAGCTCTTAAAATCATATAAAACATAAAGTAATGCATAACTAAAGATGCTATCTAATTGTGTTTGTCAATCGAAAGATTTAACCATGTTCCTAACGAGTCTTTTGAATGCTTTACTTATATTTTGCTTTGCTATATAGATCATGACATGTGCCTAAATATCTGTAGCTATAAGTATATATTTCTAGTGCTTGTATGATATTGCATTTGCTAAATACCACATACTATTTTGTCTCTGAAGATTGTAGTTGGATGTCAGATTTGTCTTATGATAGTCTTGACTATGGAGTACTTATAACATGGCATATGCAGGTTTCTCTGAGTGATATGCTATCAACGATATTTTTACTTGATGAAAAGAAATCTTAGAACTTCCATGGATATATTATGTCTAGGCTTGTGCATTACATTTAACTTCTTGGGTAGATTGGCTTGCTCGTTACATGCTTTCTCGTTCACACAGGAGACAGAGAGAGAGAGATTTTCCATGTTTGAGCATTGTTTTTCTTTTGGTTGTGTTCACAAATCAAATAAAAGTGTTATTAGATACATGCCTCGAGTTTGCTATTGTGGATGTTCCACTTTTTCTTCTTGCCTTTGAAACTTGAGAATAACGAGTATTCACGACTGTACAATGGCTATGCTACCTTCAATTTTTCACAAAGTTCTAGAAGAATATCTCTCAGGTTAGTGCTAATCATATTTTAGGGTGTGCATTTTTTGTAGTGAATCACATTTAACGTGAATCTGGGGAAATTAGAGTTTATAGTAATTTCTAAAATGAAATGGAAACAAGCAATCCATACTATTTGTTGAGTGGAAACAAATACAATGAATCACATTTAGAGGCTGAACAATGTCGTGTTGTATGCAAAGGAAATGAAAAAGCCATAGCCAATGTGTACATAAAAATGTATGGAGATAGAATCGGAGAGAGAGAGAGAGAGAGATGTGTAGATAGGATCTCATGAGTGAATGGAGTGCATGTGAATTGTGATATGTGTATGTGTAGTACGATGAGATGTGCATGTATGTAAATGATATGTGCATGTGCATGAAAGGGTGTGCATGTGCATGTATGTAAGTAATGAGTGAATGTAAGAGTGTATGTGCATATTGGAGTTAATGCATGTGCATATGAGAGTGCATGTGCATGTGTAAGAGTGCATGTACATATTAGAGTTAGTGCATATACATATGAGAGTGCATGTGCATGTGCATATGCATTTGTGCATGTGTAAGAATGTATGAGTGGATATGCATAAATGAAGTATATAGGTGATATAATGTTAGGTGTATGTGTATGATAAGGATCTATGCATGAGTGCATGTGTAAGAATGTATGAGTGAATATGCATAAATGAAGTAGATAAGTATAAATAAGTGTATGTGCATGTTTGAAGTATGTGCATATGCTTATATAAAGTAGATGTGTGCATGAGTTAAATACATGTGTTTACTTGTGCATAAATGCATGATAGGCATGAATATGCATATGCATATGAGAGTGCATGTGCATGTGCATATGCATTTGTGCATGTGTAAGAATGTATGAGTGGATATGCATAAATGAAGTATATAGGTGATATAATGTTAGGTGTATGTGTATGATAAGGATCTATGCATGAGTGCATGTGTAAGAATGTATGAGTGAATATGCATAAATGAAGTAGATAAGTATAAATAAGTGTATGTGCATGTTTGAAGTATGTGCATATGCTTATATAAAGTAGATGTGTGCATGAGTTAAATACATGTGTTTACTTGTGCATAAATGCATGATAGGCATGAATGTGATTGCATTAGAAGTACATGATAATCTATGAATATGCATATTAGAGATAATGTTTGTATGAAAGCATATGAAATAGATATATGTATATGAAAATGTATTTGACTCGCTAGTAGTATAGGCATAAGGAAGTTAATTAGTATGTGTTAGTATAAATTTAAGTTATGTTAAGTCCATATGAGTGATATGTTTATGTATTTGAATTAACAAATTAGTAAGAATGAGCATATATGTAATAGTTTGTATGCATACATATGAAACTTAATGTATGTGTGCATAATATTAAGCTTAGAACTATGTGTTAGCATAGGTTTAAATTATGTTAAATTTGAAGTGTTAGATTTATAAATGATTGTTTTATATTTTATTAAGACATACTTATGATTTTTTTCCTATTACTTTTTATGCACATCATTTTGAAGAAGAACTGATGAGCACTGAAGAGGACTTGATGAGATTTATGAGATAGAAGCTGCTTTTATGCCGTTGATCCTAGTTTCATTATATGATCTTTGAAATATAAAATAATTTATTCGGTTTTTATATAAAGATTTTTATAGGAATATCTCCTAAAAACTGTATTAGAATTTTTCTACAAGCACTTGTATACGACTAGTTTTGGTTCTAAAGTTTTAAGCATTTCCACTATATAGTTTAATTAATAAACAATTTCTTCTATTGCACTTTCTTATGTCTGACAATATTGCATCTACAAGTAAGTCTTCAATTAAAAATAAACAAACATATAGCACTTTTTGTTTATATTGCACTTTCTTATGTCTGACAATATTGCATCTACAAGTAAATCTTCAATTAAAAATAAAGAAAAAGATAGCTCTTTTATTCTAGATATGCTTTTACCTGCTCCGTTAGAAAATAGTACTACTCAAATCAACGAAGACGAGGATAGTGTAGAATTAAAAGTAAATGAAATAGTTAAAGATCGAATTGTAGCTAAAACCTTATACTCTTCATCATAGGCCTCTAGATTATCTAGATTTGTATCCTTCTGTTCAGTTGCTTTCATAGATTCTGAAGAAAGAGAAATCATGTTTCCACCTTTCCCTAAAAGAAATACTCATTCCAAAAATGACAAGGTGGACATTATTAAAAATCATATTACTGAGGAACTTTCTAATCGTATTACTAAAGAAGAACTTATCTTAGTAGCTTATCAAAATGCTAGTTCTAGATATAGAGACGCACTTACATATGGACCTTAGTTCTTGAGGCTAAGCTTAAATACTGCTTTAACCTATAGCTAATACTTCTCCATGCTTTGAAAACACAACCTAGATCCTGGAGCACACAAAGAAACACCCAGCGTGTATTCACACAGTGAGGTTAGCACGAGTCTGTTCTGATACGCCGCTGCTTCCTTCACACCCCTCGAGAGCATGAACCATACTAAGCCTGTTGAAAACTATATGAACCATACTAAGCATGCTAAAAGCTTAGATGATTTGGATGAGTGTAACGCAGGTGATCAGATTGCTGCTACAGGGTAGCAAAAAAGATGTATAAAGGGACCTAGGTATTGGGTTCATGTCACTTCTAGTGTACAAATATGAGGGATCAAATTCCATCAGATCTCTCATAGAGTACATAAGGTGAAGCTATGTAATAGTGAGTTTGATGCATTCATTATCTGAGCATGTGAAGATTAAGACATCTACATCGAGGATGATTATTGCAATTAAGTACTCTTTTTGATATAGGTATAACTTAGCATTAGTAGTGCTTGTTTGAAATCATTTAGCTTCAAAGAACTTGTAGATATTTCTATACTAGGACCTAAGAGCTTGGTTAAGTATGTAAAGGGATTTTTGAATCTTGTATATGTTATTTTCTTTCCCTTTAATCTTGAAATCTCGAGGTTGTTTGACATAAACCTCTTCTAGATGAGGACCGTTGATGAAATCACTTTTGATGTCAAGTTGATAGATGGGTCATTTGAAGTGTGCACTTAGGGGAAGAATTATCCTTATAGTGGTAAACATTGCTATAGAGGTGAAGGTTTCTTTATAATCAATGTCGTGCTTTTGCTTATAGCCCCTAGCCACAATTCTTGATTTATACTTGTCCAAAGTACAATATGATTTGTACTTGAGTTTGTATAGACACCTGACTCCAATAACATGATGATTAGAAGGCTTTAGAAACAGTTTCCAAATGTTTTTCTTCTCCATTGTATCCATCTCTATTTGGATAACTTCTTCCCATTTAGGTTGAAGTTGAACTTCTTTCTAGTTGGAAAGCTCTAGAATTTGTTGAATCAGGTGCATAAATGCATAATTCAAATGGTGAATTTATTCAAGTTGTTGCTTTTGATGATCCTTCTAGATGTTCTAGGTTGCTCAGAAGTACTTGCTTCTGAGTTTTTTTAATAAATAATTATCTTCCCCTTTGTAGATGGGTGGACTCGAACTTGAACTTGGATCCTTAGTTGACTACTTTGAAGCTTCATAAAAAATATTATATTTTGAGATAGTGATGGGTTGGTGCTCAAGATCATACAATCTATAAGATTTGGATTGTTCACTATAGCCAATGAAGAGATGTTTCTTGGAGTTTGACTTTAAATTTCTTCAATCTTCCTTTGGCACATACAAAAGCTTCATTTCCAAATATTCTAAAGTAATTGACATTGGACTTGCACCCATACTATGCTTCAAATAGAGTTTCTTCTATAACGCACTTATGATTCCTCTATTCATGATATGCACTAGAGTGTGTACTACTTCTGCGCAAAGCTTGAAGAAACATAGTTCGTGCCATTTCCATTACGCTTTGAATCTTTCTTTCAACTAATCCATTTTGAGATGGAGTGTGAGGCTGAGTGACTTGAATTCTGATTCCTTTTTGCTTTAAGAAATTATCAAAGTTGTGATTGATGAATACATGACCTCCACCTGATCCATTAGTTCTACCTCAACTTGATGCTTCATTCTCAACTTGATATATCCATTCTCAAAACATGGAAAACGTATCTTCCTTGGAATTTAAAAGGTATACCCAAATATTTCTTGAGTGATCATCTACTAGGAGAAAGAAATAAATGGGTACATTTCATGAAGGGATATTTTCTCATTATCATAGAATTATGTCTATTTTAGGAAGGACTATTGGAGACAATGCCGAATGGACTCAATGGGTCAAAGCCCCTCAACCAACAACGAGAATAATTAAAGTTTAGAACCTTCTCACAAAAAGCGCATGGGTGCATTGGTTTAGGACAAACATCTAAATACTAAACACAACAATGCACATTCGTGCCATGTGGACTAGCGTTCACAAGCTGAGGTTTTATTTTTGGATAGATCTGATTATTTTTTCCACGATAGTTGCACTTCAACAAAGAAATTACAATCATGGTTTTTTCTTTTTGAGAAGTTTGTTTCATGAAACACAAAATACTATATAATAAGATCTTAGCGTATTGTGTAATCATCACTCAATCAACTCAATATAAAGCAAGCTAAGGAGGTGATCAAGGAGGAAGAGTTCCTATACTCTTAGAGGAGATGTGATCTATATCTAGAGACATCTAGAGGAGCTCATATCAACCAAGATACTATGAGTAAGAATTCTATTCCCATTCTCACTTGTTTATTCACTAGTTTGTAAGTTAAGGATAATCCTAACTTGGGTTTGCTATAAAATGGATCTAAACTAGTCATATTCTCCATATTCTCAAAACACACACTCTTCGTACCTCTTAGGCACACAATCTCTTGTATATAGTTCGTATTTTTTCCTAGATTCAAATATTGTCGATTTGTATCATATTCACACATTGTGATTTGACATTAGAATACCAATTAGTAGAGGTGAGCACTCTAGCTTACCATACACTTTGAAAGATATTATGTATTATATCTATATCTCTCGCTCATCTCTTTTTGAGTATAAATGTGTGTATACTAATGTTCTTGCATTGGAAGATCATGTAAACCTATAATTTGTTGTTATTGAGGCCCACCCCAATTCCAATATTTGGAATCCGAGCATAGTTTACATACAACCTTATCAAGATGAGTGATTCTAGACTTGATAATGAAGGCAATCTTGAAGGCATGTCTAATTTTCCAAGGTGGAGTTTTACGATTAAGAATGTGTAGGTACGAAAGGACTTATGGAATATTGTCAATGGAACTTATCGAAGGCCAAGAGAAGTTGAAGAACATGTTGCTTCATCTTCTAGGAAATATGTTGTTCCTATTTCTACTCAAGAGGGGGTTAGTGAAGAAGAAGAAACTACTTCATCATTAGGAGTCCATATTACTTCCTCTAGAAGAGCAATCTAGTGTTATTGTTAGAGTCCATGTGAAAGGCCAAATGGCCACTCGACACTTCTTTGTATATGTTCTTTAAGAAAACATATAGTGCCCTTGTCAGTCATAGACCAAGGCTTACAACTAAGGCGGCAACCAAGGCATACACCTTGACATACCTTGTCATCCAAGTCACCGAAGTCACCATTGGTGCTGTTGGCTCCATGCAAGGGAGGACATTAACGATCAAGGAAGATAGAGGTTCCCGGTACTTCCTGGGAGGTCACCCATCCCAGTATTGTTCCCCCTGAGCTCACTTAATCATGGCAATCTCTTGCCACCAAGATACACTCTTGAGGTGTCTAAAGAAGGGGAACGATTAAGGTTAACATTCCAAGAACATCAAGAAGAGTGTTCTTTGTACTTCTGCAACAACAAATATCAGCCTTTGGTGCTGTGTTTTCAGCCACACTCGTAAAACTAGAGGTTTCTCGAAAGGTTTCCAGTTTTGGTGGGAGAAGCCACTGCAAATTTAGGCTTGTTTTTGGGCCTAAAACATCATAGTTGATAGACACTTGCAAGTGTTGTTGGCTAGTTTCTGGTCTATGCATTCAGCCTTTTAGTATCATTTTACTGAATATATTGAGGACATACACACCATGTATGCTTTTCTGGATACCGCTTATGTACATCCATGTGGTCATTGATATAGCCATTAGGCTTTTTGCAGAAAGCCTTTGACATTTGAAAAAGAGGGTCGTGGCGAGGTTTTCTTAACTGGGAGACACCCAAATGTCGGGATCTCTTCGATGATGCAGGTGGAAGACTTACCCAGCCTCACCATAGGAGATGTATGATATTTGTTGATAGGTGCTCAATAAGCCTAGTTGGCTTCTATTGGGTAACTGATTATATGCAGTGGCATAAGAGATTTTCTATGCAGGTAAACATGTCAATACTTGCATTTTTATGATACTTTGACACTCGTCATATGCTCATTTTGCAGAGGATACATTGGCAAAATTTTTCCAGATTTCTAGTTTATTCAACTATATAGTGGTCAATTTACTCCTTGATACACTTATTTTTTGATGTTTGGACTCTTCTAGCTCCATTATTATTCTATTCACTTCTCTACCATCATGGCATCAGAGGTCTCAGGCACATCTAGTGAATCAGGGTCTAGTGCTAGTGTTCCGAGGAGGAGCTATAACTTGCAAGGCAAAGATCATTTTGATATCCAAAAATTTGATGGCACAAACTTTGCTCTATGGAAGAATCAGATTAAAGATATGTTGAGTCAAAGGAGGCAATGGAAGCTAGTAAATGGGATCTCAAAGAAGCTTGCTAACATGGATGAAGATGATTGGGATGGGTTAGATGAAATGGCCAGTTTTACCATTCGCTTGCACCTGGGCAGATAATTTTTACTTTACACTATTGGACTCTGAAAGTGCAAAGGAGCTTTGGAAGAAGTTATGCAATACATATGAAAAAGAGATGGAATCAAATAAAGTGTATCTGATGAGAAAATTATATGACCTTCATATGAAGGACATAGATAGTATTGCTGGTCATGTGAATGAGTTTGATGCTATATTCTCCCAGTTAGAGGCTCAGAAAATGGATATGGAGAATGAAACGAAAGCAATATTGTTGTTATGCACCTTGCCATCATCACGGGATACGTTTTGCATAACTATTAGCAATAGTGCACTTGGTGGTAAACTAACATATGTGGAGCACTCTTGAGTGAGGAGATTCATAGAAAATCTATGGTTGGCACTTAGAGTAGAGATGCATATAATGTTCATGATTCTTACCAAGGAAAGAATCAGCAACATGGCAGGAGCAAGAACAAGGAAAAAGAATGGTCAATAAGAGTAGAAGTAAATCAAGGAAAAGGGATATTGAATGCCATTATTGTCATAAGAAAGGACATATGAAGAAAGACTATTATGCATTAAAGAATGCTAAAGGTAAAGGACAGAATGTTGATGGGCATGTTAAACAGTTACCCGCACCATCTACTTCGACTATGAAGATTGAAGAAATTAATAATGCTATTTCTGATTATGTTGATTTGTTGACACTTGATAGTACTATGCCAACTGAGGTGCTTATGGCTGATTCTCTTTCCCACACATGGCTGCTAGATTTTGGTGCTTCTTTCCATGTGACAGCACATAGAGAATGGTTCTCAAATTATGAAGCAAAGTGTCTTAGTACCTTGAGACTTGGTGACTCTTACGAGTGTGATGTTGTGGGGATTGGGGATGTGATTGTGTAGTTCATTGATGGTTCAAAATTTAATATGCATAATGTAGGCCATGTACCCCAATTATCACGTAGCTTGCTATCAGTTGATCAACTTGATGACGTTGGTTACAAGGTCGTCTTCTATGCTCACTCCTTTCCTATATCAAAGGGCAATATGGCTAGTGCAAAAGGAAGCAGAATTGGCTCACTATATCCTTTATTTGTATCACAGAAAGAACACTTGTTAGCTGTTACTGAATAGCCTATGGCTAGTATTTGGCATGGTCATTTGGGCCATATATCTCGTAGTGGAATGGAAATCTTTCTCGTTCTAGCTACTTACCTGTGTTATCTTTCTTTGATTTTTCATTTTGTGAGCATTGTCAATATGGAAAGCAAACCAGAAATATGCATAGAACGCACATTGACTCTTGAATTCAACCTTTAGATCTCGTTCATACAGATGTGTGTGATCCTATGCCCACTAGGTCCTTAAGTGGTTCTCTTTACTTTGTCACTTTCATAGATGATGCTACTAGAAAAGTCTGGGTATATCTTATCAAATCGAAGGATGAGGTATTCCCTACTTTCAAAAAATGGCTTGCTTCAGTTGAGACTGAAAAAGGAACTATGTTTAAGGCTTTACATTCAGATAATGGGTGTGAGTATACCTCACATGAATTTAGCCTTTTCTCTTAGTCTAGAGGGATTCGTAGAGAGTTTACAGCTCGGTATACCCCAGTACAGAATGGTGTAGCTAAGAGGATGAATAGAAGTATTCAAGATAGAGTAGTCTCTATGTTGCATCATGCAAACCTCTCACAAGGTTTTTGGGAAGAAGCAGTATTGATGTAGTTCATGTGATTAGCCTTTCACCTAGTACTGCCAAAGGTCTGAAAGTGGCACAAGAGTTATGGACATGGAAGCCACCATATTATGATCATCTTCAATTTTTTGGGTGTGATGCATATGTTCATATACCCAAGAATCTTAGAAAAAAGTTGGACCATAAGTCAAAGAAATGCATTTTACTTGGATATGGTTGAGAAGGAAAATTTGGATATCACTTATGGGATCGTGAAACACGGTCAGTGATCAGAAGTAGTAATGTCATTTTTAATGAGTCTAAGATGCATAAACAACCCATTAAGGAGGTTGAAGTGAGAAGAGTGGTGTCTGAGGATACTAGTCCTCCTGTTAGCATGCATAAACAATCTGCACATAGGGATGTTCAAGAGAATGTCCATTCAAATCACTCTGCACATGTTCCTGTTTAGCAACCATTGAGACGTTCTACACGTGTCTCACATCCACCTGATAGATATGTTCCAGGTTTAGTTTTTGTTATGCTAACAGATGCCGGTGAGCCTTCTTGTTACAAATTGGCTATGCAGATAGAGGATCATGTCAAGGGGAGTGTGCCATGAAGAGTGAGCTGGATTCTATTCATAGGAATGGTACTTGGGATTTAGTACCTTTGCCAAAGGGTAGGAAAGCTTTACCATGTAACCAAATATATAAGTTGAAATTCACATCAGATAGTGCTTCTCCAAAATATAAAGCACGACTGCTGCAAAGGGTTTTAAGCAACATCATGGTGGTGATTTTATGAAAATCTTCTCTCTAGTGGTCAAGATGACTACTTTGCACATGTTGCTTAGATTTGTTGCAATGGATGACTTAGAGCTAATCCAAATGGATGTGAAAACAGCTTTCTTGCATGGAGATCTTACTGATGAGATCTATATGGAACAACTGGAGGGTTATGTAGTTCTTAGCGAGGAAAGTCTAGTTTGTAAGCTCAAGAAGAGCTTGTATGGACTTAAACAGTCTCCTAGACAATGGTAGCAAAAGTTTGATGCTTTCATGAGGTCCCAAGGCTATTATCCAAGCAATGAGGATCATTGTCTCTACACAAAGAGATGCTCATACGGCAACTTGATATGCTTGATACTTTATGTCAATGATATGTTGATTGTTGGGAAGTCCTCCTATCACTTATCAATTCTCAAAAGGAAGTTGAGTCAGACATTTGATATGAAGGATTTGGGTGATGCCAAACATATTATTGGCATGCACATTACTCGTGATAGGAGTAAAAGATGCATATACTTGTCTCAAAGTGAGGACATATCCAAAGTACTTCACAGGTTCAATATGCAGGGTGGAAAAGTATTGAGTACACCTTTACCCACATATGTGAAATTGAGCAAGGATGATTGCCCCAAATCAAATGAGGAAAAGTAATTCATGACCAAAATTCCCTATGAGTGTGCCATTGGTAGTCTCATGTATGCTATGGTAGCTACGAGACCAGACATTGCATTTGCAGTGGGAGTTGTAAGCAGACATATGTCTAATCCTGGCAAGAAACATTGGGAAGCAGTCCAGACAATTTTGAGATATTTGAGTGGCACTAACGACAAGTGTCTATGGTTAGGTAGAGCGAAAGCATTCATTATTGGTTACACAGATTCCAACTATGCTGGTTGTGTAGACAATTGTAAGTCTACATCAGGGTACATTTCTCATTTTGCTGGAGGTTCTATCTCTTAAAGATCTCCTCTTCAAGAATGTATAGTTATTTCCACCACAGAAGCAGAGTATGTTGCAGCAACTGAGGCATGTAAGGAAGCATTGTGGCTTTCTCCTCTTTCTTTTGATATGGATTTACCACAACATGTAACTCGCTTGCTTAGTGACAGTCAGAGTGACATTCCTTTGGCTAAGAATCCCATGCATCATGCAAAGACCAAGCACATTGAGGTGAGGTATCACTTCATTAGAGATCGCTTAGCCACTAAATGCATTATTCTTGAGAAGGTTCACACTCGAGATAATGATGCAGATGCTTTGACTAAAGCTCTACCACAGGATAACTTTCGACACTGCTGTCACTTGATGGGGGTTACTTGTATACTGTGTAACATGCCGATCAGGTGGGAGGTATAATTTGTATACTTACACTCAGCTATTCTTTATCATTCTTTATTTTTCTCTCATAGTTACTTTGGCCAAATTCGCCTTTAGTGGGAGATTGTTACCGTTACTGCCCATGTGAAAGGCGGAATGGCCACTAGACACTTCTTTGTATATATTCTTTTATAAAACATATAGTGACCTAGTCAGTCACAAACTGAAAGTTTGATCGCATTTGTAATACCTAAGAAGTCTATCTTCATACTCCCTGTGTACTGTGTTTTTCTTGCATATTCTACAGCCTCTATGCGGAGTACTGGGTGCAGCCCTAGGAGCTCAGTTTTCTACTCTGAAGATATTGATGTGAAGCTCTCGAGAAGGAGAGAACACTGTCAACCATCGCCAGCAAATTACTTCATCTGGATGGGATTCAAGGTATGCACAAGCACTTTCATATATTTATATGGTATTCAAAAGGAAATTTATACCTCAAATTAGGTTAGCTAGAACCTCTCATCGTGCTTAGTTAGAGTTAGAGAATCTCTATCAGAACAAAAAATATTGGAAACAATGTCAATAAATTCCAACAACCATTATATGTAATCTTCTTTGATAAATTCTTCACAAAATAATGGCATGGGTAAAAATGGATTAGAACAAAACTTGCAACCCAACTAGGTTCAAATCCCAGATATCGCAAGCAACGATAGGTTTTTTTTTAACATGATTTTTCCAAGGTGTTTTTTAGGAGCCGATTTTTGTAGATGCTTCTTTGTTTTGGTGTGATTGCGATCGCTTTTAGAATGATTTTCAATTGAGATCAGAGCTATATAATAATACCCTAGCTCGTTGTTGAGCATCACTCAAGCTTCCATAGGCTCTACCATTCGAGGACTTTGGTGATCTTGGAGGCTCTCTCTTGGGGAAGAGTTTCTACCCTCTTGGAAGAGTTTTGCTTTTCATCGAGAGTTATCTTGAGGAGTTTTTGTCAGGAAACATACTATGAGTAACAAGTCTAGAACTTCATTCACTAGTTTCTCATTTAGGGATAGTCAGAATTTGGGTTTGTTGTAAAAGAGTTCCAAACTATTCATATTCTCCATATTCTCAGACACACACTCTTTGGCATACAATTTCTTGTATCTAGTTCTTATTTCTACCCTGATTTAGATATTGTGAGTTTGTATCGTATTCATAAATTTAAATATGACATTCGAATATAAGTTAGTGCAGGTGAGCATCCTTGCTTACTGTACACTTTGAAAGATCGTGTCTCTTCTCTCTCTCTCTCTCTATCTCTTACTCGTCATCTTTTTTAGTATTAAAGTTTGTATGATAAGGTTCAAGTGATGGAAGATCCTCTAAACCTATGATTAATTGATATTGTCACCCATCACACTTCCAACATTTTGTATCTAAGCATAGTTGACATCAACCTTAGCAAGATGAGTGGCTATAGACTTGAGAATGAAGAAACGCTTGAGGGAATGTTTAATTATCCAGTGTGTGTTTCTATGATGATTAATCAATTAGTAACAGAGGACTTATGTAATATTATCAAAAGCACTTATCCAAGGAGAAGAACATTAGAAGAAGATGTTGTTTCATCTTCTAGAAGGACTGCTATTTAGATTTTTGCTCAACAAGAGGTTAGTGAAGAAGAAGGAACTACTTCACTATCAGAATTCCATACTACTACTAGATTAGTTCCTACAAAATTGAAAACCAAATGTGATTCAAGGGATCCACAACCACTTTTGTATATTACTATGGGAGTCAAGAGGCATATTATAGCCCAAATCAGGTCTTGCAAAACCTCTCGAGAGGCTTGGTTGGAGTTCAAGAATCTCTATCATAGTAGAAGCCCTGCTACAAAAGCTCATATAAGAAGCCAAGTAGCCAAGACAATGGTGAAAGTTAGTGAATCAATTCAGACACATATTTTGAAGCTTAGAGATTTACAAGATGAGTTACACAATGTTGGAGACACCATTTCAGATGAAGAGATGATAGACACACTTCTAAACTCACTTCCATCTACATATCCTTCTTTTGTTACTTCTTTACCTCTCTCTACAAGAGGTAGAGAACTTTCATTTGAAGAGCTATAGTTCCTATTACTTGAGGATAAAGATCAACAAAAGGGTGTGGAAGATAATGATGAAGCCATATTATCATCACCAAAAGGAAAGAAGAATAGGAAGGAGACCAAAAAGAAGGAGAAGAAGAGTAAACAAACTAATAAAGAAAGTAAGTCTTGTGATCCTAAATCTTGGAGTCTTTCCCCTAATGCTTTGTCTACACCTAAAGTAAAGTCTTTGACTACATCTAATTCAAAGAAAGGGGTATGTCATTACTATAGGAAACTTAGTCATTGCATAGCAGAATGCAAAACAAGGATTAATGATAAGAAGAAAGCATCAGGTATTACTATTGAAGAAATATCTTTTGATTAGGAAACATTAAGTGCAATCTCAAATAATTGTATTTTTTATTATGGAGCTACTAAGCATATGATAGCTTGTAGAAAGTTTTTTTCTTCCTTTTTTAACTCTTAAGGCAGAAGAGTGACCATTGCAGATGGGCATGATTTAGTTGTTGTTGGTGTTGGAGAAGTGAGCCCAAAGTGAAGAGTAGGTGGAAATTTCACAATTCCTAATGTTCTTTATGTTCAAAACATAAAGAAGAATTCACTCTCTTTCTCTACTTTCTTGTATGGTTATAAATTGATTCTTAAGAAACATTCATGTCAGATCTTCTTAGCTAATGAGGAACATTGCCTACTTCAAGATGAAAGTGGAAGTGGCATGCTTGTATTGTCCAAAATTAATCATGCTAACATTGTTAGGTCTTTTGCACGTAAAGACAACATGAAGTTATGGCATGCTAGATTTTCTCATATCAATTACATAACTCTTAAGCATATCAAAGATCAAGGTATGATGAAGATTTCACCCAGGTTTGCTTTAGTAGATGATGTGGAGTGATGTGAAGGATGTCTTGAAGGAAAGCTTCACAAACTACATTTCAAGAAGCATGGATACATCATAGCGACAACAAACTTGGAGATCATACATTTAGATCTGAGTGGTCCAATGAAAACAAATTCTATTCAAGGTTTCAGGTACTTTGTTACCGTTATGATGATTTCTCAAGATATTCATAGATTTATGGGCTTAAAGTCAAGGAACAGTTTTTTTTTGTTACTTTTACAAAGTTCTTAGATATGGTTGAAAAGAAACATAAGTCAAAGATATAGATTTTGAGAAGTGATAGAGGAGTAGAGTACCTGTCAAAAGACTTTAGCTCTTTTCTTAAAGACAAAGGTATTTATCATCAATTCACTATTACTTATACCCAAGAACAGAATGTTATTGGAGAGATAAAGAATAGGATACTTGTTCAGATGATGCATAGTATGATGTCATCTAAAAGGCTTTCTTGCAAGTTTTGGTTTGATGCAGTACATATAGATAATCACATTATGAATAGGTCTTCCACAAAATCTTTAAAGGTAGTTACACCTTATGGAGATTATTGTGAGAAGAAGAAAAATGTGAGTTATTTCTAATTTTTTGGTTCCCTATGTTATGTTCGCATTGAGAAGATGGATTGTGGTAAGCTCAATGTGAAAGTGATTCAAGCTATCTTTATTGGTTAAACAATTGAAAGCAAATGACATAAATTCTATGTTTGGGATAGAGGTGATATTCTACTCTCATACGATGCGTATATAGTAAAAAACTAGGCTTATGATGAGAAGGAAGCGATTGTAGAATTCATAAAAGTAGATGACTATGTATTTTTATGAAGCAATGTGGATTCTCATATTCATCCATACAAGGGGTGTGGTAAACCTTCTCAAACCCTAAGAGATGCATCTGATAAAGGTGAAGAGAGAGTTTCAACACCTACATTGATACCTATTCCATCATTAGTAGCTCTTGAAACTCCAATTTATGAAGTTGAAGAAGGATCTATAGTTCAAGAAGAAAGAGATATTGAAGAACAAGAAAGGATTCAACCACTTTTCAAGAATACTCCAAAGTGGATTTATCAAACATGGACGGACAATGGTATAAAGGAATACATTGCAAGAACCATAATTCGAACAAGAAGACAAAAAAAAGACCAAGTAAATTATGCAAAATATTTTTAGATTCATAATATTTTAGCACTTAGTCTACTTGAGTATGAAGGAGCTAGTGTTGGAGATGCACTGCATAGGCCTGTATGGAAGAGAACTATTCAACGAGAGATTGATTCTATTAATAATAATAAATCATGGAACCTTTGTGAGTTATCTATTGGTTTTGAAAATTCAGATGTGGCTCCCACTCTTTATGTTAAACCTAAGAAAGATTTTCTAATTTTTATTATCATATATGTTGATTTTATGATTGTGATTAATCTAAAGGATTTAGATCTTCACTACTTTAAATCACAGCTTATGCATACATTTGATGTTAATGATTTAGGCTTTTTGCATTATTATCTTGGGATTGAGTTCAAATACAAAGATGAGTTCATCTACACGACATAGTAGAAATACATTGAGAAATTATTGGAAAGGTCTAAGATGATAGATTACAAGCCTATATAGACAACTATGGATGTCAATGCATAATTATAGTGGGAAGAAAATTCAAAACCATTTGATGCTACAGTATATAGTCAAGCATTTGGTGTCTTGAGATATCCATGTAATACATATCCAACATTCAGTTTGCAATTTCTAAAGTATCCATGCTCATGGATAGTCCATTGAAAATTCATTGGAAAGTAGTTAAGAGAATTTTTAGATATTTAAAGGAAACTTCCAATTATGCTATGGTATTTCTGAAATCTTCATATTTCATACTTAAAGGTTTTTCAGATTCTGATCGGGAGATGAACAACCCACTTGCATAGACAGAATGCCAGGAGGCCCAATGAGCAAACACATTCCCAAATATATAGCGAACTAAAGGTTAATCCATGGTACCATACGAACTGAGAATTCATACTTGGACTTCTTTGTGCTAGTGCGAGTACAAAATGGAACTATTCAAATGGTTCAAGCAAATGGAATGAAAGAAACCTGCATCATCATATGAAACCTGCAAAGGTTGAGAAGTTTCCTCATTAGGACCAGCACTAGACTGTCCACCTGTAAAAAGAGGCAGCAAGTATCATATATATCTTTGGAGCTAACAGATGTCTCCTTAGTACATGAAAGCAATGGCTGAATAGCATCTTCCACAAAAACAACATCACGGCTAACCAAAATGCATTTAGTCTGTTGATGATACAGATAATAGCCTTTACTCTTAGAATTGTAACCAACAAAAACACATTTTACTCCTTTATCATGCAATTTTCTACGATGTTGTTCAGGCACTAATGGATATGCCGAACAACCAAAAACACTTAGATGAGCAACAGATGGCTTGCGATCATGCCAAGCCTCATATGGAGTAATAGACTGCAGCGCTGTTGGGAAGAAGGAGGTCAGGTGAATGGGAAGAGCCGGCACAGGGGTTGATCAGGCCCCGTATGTGCGCCATTCCCACTGTCCGGCAAGCGATGTCTGCACGATGGGCGTATCGCCCTCTCACTCTCTGGTGTGGAGAGCCTTGTAGGGCCCCTACCCTCTCGGAAGAGACAGGTGAACTTGTGTACGCGGAAGACCGTAGACGTCGAGAGCGAAAGAATCCAGATACGATGTGTGTATGCATAAGACCGTAGGTGTCGAAAATGAGACAAATAGATATAGCTCAAAAGCACGGAAGTCGCCGGATCGGTGTGCAAAAAAAGCCCAATGATACAATGAAAACGCCACTGAAATCGTCTAATAAAATCTCGGTAATACAAATATCCCCGTTACAATGTCGGTCGATGATACAACAAATCGCTACATTGCGATAAGGTGATATAGTATGCCGTCGTTAGAGTGCGGATCGGCCAAATATAAGGTAGGCCTCTCGCTACAGTGCAAAAAGGTACCCACGATATTCGGCTTCAGTCTTTGCGGAATCCTTCTTTTACTTTATGTCTTCGGTCTTCAAACAAGGTTTCTCTTCAAGTCTTCTCGACAAAAGCTTTTCCTCTCTTTACTTCAATAGACCGCAATCACTTCATATAATCTCTAAAATCATCAACCTGGAGAGTAGATGCACAATGAAGATCCACGAGGGTACTCTTTACTTCAGGCTTCAATCTTCAATTCTTCACTTCATATAATCCTCCAATATCATCAATCGCAACCTAGAAAGAAGTTCCACACGGACAATCCACGCGGTGCAGTATAAAACATGTTATTACATTAAAACTCATGATAAAAACATGCCATACTTTGGAACTCAAACACAGAAAAAATAGGGCAAAGTGTTTATGTGTATAAAAACACATGTATAGAGTTTTTAGTCTACACACAAACTCATCTTGCCATCTTATAAATCATGACCATCTTTAAATACAAATTGGCAGCTGAAACTTCTTAGAAGGCATATCCTTATCACAAGTATGAAAAACGCAACGAGTGCATTCACTTGCTATGCTGTGCACATCTTTCATCATCTCGAAACACTTCTCTTCTTTCTTTTTTCTTTCCTTTCTTCACTTTTCTCTTTTCCTCCCTTCTTTTTTCCTCTTCTTTCTTCTTTTCTTCATACATTTTCTCTATTCTACCCTCCATCTCTTTTTCCTCACTCAATCTACCTCCACGTATCTTCTCCTGTGCGCCAGCAAAAGTCGAAGTCTCTCTCTCTCATGTCAACGACATTGCAACCTGTCCGTATCCCTCTCTCTCTCTCATCTCAATGGCTGTCTTCTCCGCGTATCTGCTCTGGAGCGCTGAGTTATAGGCCTCTCTCTCTCTTTCTCTCGCTCTCTCTCTCTCCACGCCGCCTTCTTCTCTCTCTCTCTCCCACGGCGCCGTCAACAATCTCTCTTTATAGCCCGAGTTTATCTGCGTGCCGCCATGCTGAGTCCCTTCGTCCCTTCTATTTCTTTATTCACTTTTCGGTTTCATTTTTACGCAGAGATGACCCTACATGGTAGTAGGTATTGTCTCATAATTGGAAGTCGTTAATATGAGTTTTGACAAACATAAAATGATTCTCAAACGTTTATATGATTCTCTTTCTCTCCGTGCGACACACAACTACCAGACCTCCCCTTCTCCCTGAACTTTCCATTGTATAACCCGCATGAAGTTCCTACAATAAGAGGCTTTGACTTTTTTCTCTCCATAAACGAATTCTTAGTTTTACACCTCTTTATGAGATAATGGCTCCCTCGCGTTTCTTGTCGCCTGGTGGGTATTGAGAATTTATGAAGATCTCGGATGTCTCTTTTTGGGCCGAATATATACTTTCTGTGAAAGACTCTCTCTCTCTCTCTAAATAGATGCTCTACTGTAAAGTATGTGCAGCAAAACATACTCGACAGAAATCGACAAGGAACATACATGGAAAGAAGTTCCACAAGGACAATCCATGGGGTGGGGAAGAAACAAATGAGCTTCCACTTATTTATAGGCCCCCCTACGACTTCCTTCTAGAATGTTCTAACCTCTTCAATGAACTTTCTATTTTTGGCAATGTTTTAATTTTTCCTTAAACTAGGGTTTTGTTTTCACACTGTATGTATATTAATTAAATTAATTTTAAGGGTTTGACCTAGGGTAAATGCCAATTCCAAGGTTCCAACGGTATCGGGAAGAAGGAGTTCAGGTGAATGGGAAGAGCTGGCGCGGGGTTGGATTAGGCCCAGTGTGTGTACTGTTCCCACTGTCCGGCGAGCGGCGTCTGTGCGCTGGGCCCCTTGCCCTCTCACTCTCTAGTGTGGCGATCCTCGTAGGGCCCCTACCCTCTCAGAAGAGACGGGCGAACGTGCGTACGCGGAAGACGATAGACGTCGGGAGCGGAAGAATCCAGATACGATGTGCGTATGCACGTTCACCCGTCTCTTCCGAGAGGGTAGGGGCCCTACGAGGATCGCCACACCAGAGAGTGAGAGGGCGACATGCCTAGTGCGTAGACGCCGCTCATCGGACAGTGGAAAGAGCGCACACACGGGGCCTGATGCAACCCCGCATCGGCGCTTCCCATTCACCTGACCTCCTTCTTCCTGACAACGCTTTAGTGGGACACTTGTTAAGTACATATGCTGCACACATGACAACCTCAAGCCAAAAACTATGTGGTAAAGCCTGACTCTTGATCATACACCTTGCCATCTCCATGAGTGACCTGTTCTTTTGTTCAGCAACTCCATTCTGTTGAGGTGTATATGGCACTTTACACTAGTGTTTTATCCCAAGTTCAGCTAGAAATGCATTAAAATTAGAAGACATATATTCCCCCCCTCCATTAGAATGGAGGGTCCCCATTTTACATGTTGACATATTTTCAACAAAAACGAAAACTGTTTGAAGCATATGAACACTTCGGTCTTTGCCTTCAATGGATACACCCATGCATTCTTGGAAAAATCATCGATCAAAGTCACAAAGTAAAGATAATTTCCGAAAGAAGATGTCTGCATAAGACCATAGACATCACTATGTATAAGTTGCAATTTTTGAGTAGCCCGAATTGAACCATCTTTTGGAAAAGGTAACGCTGTATTTTGCTCAAAATAGAGGCTTCACAAACATGTTTTCCGTGTACCTCAACTTTGGGCAAAGAGGACACCATTTCAGATTTCTGCAGGCGTAGCAAACTAGCAAAATTTAGATGACCAAAGTGTGCATGCCAAAGCTTTGCATCTGATATAGCCTAAGAATCATGTATTGCAAATGCAAAATCATTTATAGATCTTTCATAGTCTATGAGCTTATACAACCCATGACATAAAATGCCAGAAGCAATAATCATGTTGCGATTTGACAGATCATGAATTGTACATCTATCATGAACAAATTTCACAACCAAGCCAATCTTGGCTAATGCAGAAACTGATAACATATTTTTCTTGATCCCTGACACAAACAAAGCATATGAAAAAGTGAAAGAACTCCCATCAGCAGTAGTCAAAATGATGTTACCAACTCCCATAACAAGATAAAAGGAGTTATTGGCGCATGTAACAGTATTCCCTGTAGGGGCAAGCTCGAGTGAAGAGAAGAAATTGTGTTGTGAGGTGATATGTTTGGTTGCCCCACTATCGAAGTACCAAACATCTAAGTCTACCGCAGATATGCACGGCTCATGAGCAGATAGGTCAAAACTCCAAATAGTAGTAAGTGCCTATTCTTCTTCCTGCATAAGATAAGCAGACTCTATTTTTGGTGTAGAGGATTTTGCAACAAACATTCGAGCCTCTTTCTTCTTTGCCTCTTTAACAGCCAGTTTTGGACAGTTCTTTATGATATGATCATTTCCTTTACAACGCTTGTAAAACAATTTCTTCTTTTCTGATTTCTTTTCATCTTTGTCTTCCCTCTTCGATTGTGTAGAATTAGCAGATTTTTGCTCACTAATTGAAGTGCTCCATTTTTGTTTACCCTTCTCACTAGCGAGGAAAGCTTGATCTGCACCATGCATAATGGACTTGTTTTGCCTGGAGTGATCTTCCTGCAACAGAACAGAGACTGACTTCTCAAATGACAAGGCATTTGGATTGCCTTTCATCATGAACCAAAGAGTATAAGAAAAACTATGATATGAATCAGGAAGACCATTTAGAACGATCTACACAAGTGAGCTATCTGGTATAACCTCATTAGCAAAAATCAATTGTTCCTTCAAGTCTTTGATCTTTGTTCGAAAACTGTCCATAGAATCACCTTCATTCATGTGATCACTCTCCAACGGTTTTCGGACGTAAGCAACACGAGCCTCATTCCTAGCTTGGTACAATGTGTTGAGTGTATCCCAAACATCCTTAGATGTTCTGCAAGAGCGAATATGAGGAATAATGGCATATTTGATAAACAAAGCTATCGATGCATGTGTCTGCGCATCTCTACCATCCCAACGAATTTCCTTTGCAATAGCTGCAAGGGAAACCCAAGCACAAACACGGATATGCAGAACATCATTATTATCGACACCTTTTGCATCAACTTCAATACCTGTAGTTGTAATGGTTGCAAGTGTGATAGGAAATTTTTCAACACCCTGCACAATGTTCCACTATCCTTTTACAACCAATACATGTCGCATCATATAAGCCCACAACGGATAGTGGGTACCATCCAGCTTATCCTAAATAGCCAACATACGAAATACATCACTCCTTTCAGCCATTGTTGTAATAAAGTAAGTCTATGGTCTAGGGATCCAACTGCTACAGACAGGTTTGAAATCGGATACTGTTTCGTCACTCATCTATAGGACCAAAGATCTCAATAATAAACTCAAGCATAAGTTCATGTGCTCTCATATTCAATCATCCACTTAGCCTAGTGGTTAAGTCTCATGGTTGTGAAGGAGGAGGTCTTGGGTTCAATCTCGATGGGGAGCATGGGGAGAGAGTTTTGCCTTATAAAGCTAAGGTTTGTGTCCCAAGACTTCTGGACATACGAAATCAAGTACTTTTCCAATGCCACGATGCTCCAAGTGTTGGACATCCTACTATTAACCGAACCTATGAATTAGTTAAACGACATTTTTATTGGCCTAGTTTACATCGAGATGTGCAAAACTATGTATCCAAGTGCCATAAATGTCAAGTCAATAAGTTTGATCAACTTATAGTTGGAGGATTGCTGCATCCTTTGGAGATTCCCAAAGGTAAATGGAAAAGTATCTCCATGGATTTCATTTCAGGGTTACCCTAAACTCAAAAAGGCTTTGATTCAGTTTGGGTTGTAGTTGATTGATTGACTAAACTTGCTTAGTTTATTCCACTTAAGAATACATATAAGACTCCAGCACTTGCAAAGATATTTGTAAATCAGCTTTACAAACTCTATGATCTTCCAGTAGACATAGTTTCTAATCGAGATGCTTGATTTACAGGTCATTTTTGGTGAGTAGTATTTAGTAGACTTGAAACTAAACTAAGTTTAAGTAGAGCTGAATATCCCCAGATGGATGGACAGACCGAGAAAGTCAATAAAATTTTGGAAGACATACTCAAAGCTTATGTTACTTCCAAACAGACTGATTATGAAGACTTTTTACCTTTAGCTAAATTTGCCTATAACATTGCTAAGAATTCATCAACTGAATTTAGTCCATTCATGTTGATGTATGGGTTCTAGCCTAGGCCTCCATATGTAGTGGGACTTCAAAATGAATGAGTACAAGCAGCTCAAGAATTCCTGCTATGAACTTTAAGTTAAAGATAGCTAGAGAAAACTTAAAGAGAGCTCAAGATCGTGCAAAAGCTTATGCTGATCCTAAGTGAAGAGATATTACTTTTCAAGTTGGCGATCAAGTTTATCTTCGTGTTCTTGAAAGGTCGAAAAGTTTAAGACTCGTCAATGCGGCAAGCTGTCGCCTAGATATTGAGTTCCTTTTCTAATCACCAGAAAAGTTGGCTTATGGGCTTATGAATTACAACTTCCAGAAGATAGTTGGATACATCCAGTGTTCCATGTTAGTCGACTTAGGAAAATTCTAATAGATTCAAATAATCTAGTTGGACAACAAGTTATTCTTCCACTTCCCATAGGTGAAACACTTCCTCATGAACCGGAAAGGATACTTCGCATCCGAGATAAGCGTACAAGGAGTCATTTGTACGAAGATTGCTTAGTAAAATGTAAGGATTAAACTGAAGAAAATTCAACATGGGAAAAAGTTTCTACAATCCAGCGACATTTTCTGACTTTCCAGTTTTAAGTTGGTCAACGAAAGATAAAGTTTTCTATTTTCAAGTTCTAAGTAGATGACTGAACAATGAATGCTCATGTTCTTCTTGTATTAGAACATGAGGCTCGGGGGTTTCCTAGGATACTATATATAGCTTTATTTTTGAGGATGAAAATCTTTCCCAAGGAGGGAACAATGTCATAAAGTAAGTCTATGGTCTATGGATCCAGCTTCTTCATACAGATCTAAAATCCCATACCGTTTGGTCACTCGTCTGTAGGACCAAAGATCTCAAGAATAGACTCAAGCATAAGTTCATGTGCTTCCATATTCAAGTGATCCACTTAGCCTAGTGGTTATGTCTCATGGTTGTGAAGGAGGAGGTCTTGGCTTCAATCCCCATGGGGAGCATGGGGAGAGAGTTCTGCCCAAGAAGCTATAGAGACTTCTAACTCAAGTTAACGTGAGTTAACTTGAGTCTTGAGATACTTAACTCGAGTGGCAAGTACAACCACCACTACTAGACTCTAGTGGAAGGTACTAAAGCAATTGACGAGATCACTCCAGCCACTAGTGGACTCTAGTGGAAGGTATCAAAGGAGTGGAGGAGATTGCACATGCACTTATGGACTTTAGTTATGTTTGTGGTCCTCCTTGATTCAAGCAGCTATATATAGAGGCATATGGCTGGGAGGTGAGTACACATTCATTTGTGAGATCGTATTGTGGAAACTCTCTTGCAATTGGTGGTGACTAAAATACCTTGATGCAATGAATTGACTGTATCTCAAAAAGTTGAACGGAATCGCCAAGACAAGTTTTGCTAATGGTGTAGTAGACTTCGAGAGGCTTATAGTGGCGAATGGAAACAGGTACTTACCTTTGGCACAAAAAGATGAAATAGCCTACACAAGTGCTGTGATAGTGTGTTTAGAGGCCGAAACGAGCTCAGATCGTGATTTCGGCACCACAAAGCAAAGCAGTTTTGATCTCTGAAACACTCTGAGTATACTCAACAAATTTCCTACAAATTTGAGAGTGCAATCGTACAAGTGTAGACGATGCCCTAGATGAAGCGGCGACCTCCTCCGATACCAATTGTTGGAGTTAGATGTCTACAGAAGCACCCGAACATCACAAGGAAGAAGAAGAAGCTTGGAGCACAACACACAATAGTGAATGTATTACTAGATAATGTACAAAGATAAGTAGCCCATTAGGGCAATAGGCATATATACAAGTCGGGGAAAGAAACCTTCTAAAGAGGGAAAAAGTACCCTGGTGGTCCTAGAGTGTTCACACACATCACTACCTAAATATATCAACAATGAATATGTTGAATAATATGAGTTTCTTTTACGAGTATTATGATGATGATAAAATATGATGATGATTATAAAAAATCTATGATGCAATATGAGTGATGATCAAAATTTATTTTCTTATAGCTTCTAGTTTATGATTACTAACAAGACTTGAAGAGGAGTTGAGCAAATAAATTGAAGATATTTTATGCCAAATTTATGATGAATATGAAGAAGAGATGAAGATGATGCATAAGTATATCAGGTCCAGTAATTCTAATTGTTCTTTAATATTTATACAAAAATATCTTTCCATGCATTTCATAATTAGGTTTTTATATGTTTCTAGTACGAAAGGAAATTTATGAAAATTATGTAGATAATGAAAAAGAAATAAAAAAAGGAATGTGTATGCAAGTTCAATATTCAATTTAGGGAACTTATAATTTGTTATGAGGATAGGAGAGTGGAACACTTGACTTGCGACCCTTAGTAAAGGTAAATTTACTTTATAAAAGTAAGCATTTTTCGTTCTAAAAACGTTTAGCAAATGAGATCCTAGCTCTGATTGTAGCATGCTTCTAGATCCTTGGCTCTGATTAGGCACTAAGCCTTTTCCCATTAACAAAAAAGTTGCCAAGAGGAAAGAAATGAAAATAAATACATCAAGCAGTACATTAATGGTTGTTGCAAGATGGAAAAAGAAAAAGAAAAGAATAAAAAGAAAAAGAAAAGAAGAAAAAGAAAAACGAATAAAAAGAAAAAGAAAAATTATTATGATTCAATTGTGGTCTCGAAATCACTCCTAAAATGTATTGCGGGCTATATGAGGCAGACATCTGCTATAGAAGAATTAGTTAGATGTATCGAATTTTCTAAATCTGTCTTTGACTTCATGCGTTGAACGAAATGGTTTCCAATTCACATTTACATAATTTTATAGATTTTCTGTATTACCAGAAACTTAATTTGAATTTAGAAGTATTTTTTCATCATCTTATTTAAAAAAAAATTTATAAGTTTTTCCAAAGAATTTGATGCTGCTCTCCATGATCTACAGGTTGGCCCATCTGGACATCGTGCATGTTTGGTGGGGGCAGATGTCGGACAGATTTCCACATCCAAATAAACATTCAAAAAAATAAAAATATTTTTTTAAATGATTTACTTTAATGTCTTTCAAATCTTTTCAATTAAATCTTTTGATTTGACTAATCTTTCTTCTTAATACTTGCAAGCACCAAAGCTCTGAAGATTTGGAACTGATCAAAGATCTCGTCATCTAAATTACATATGTTTATGAAGTGTTAAGTAGTTGAATGCAAATAGCTCTTATGAGTATCCATATGTTAATCATGAATGTGCTTGTATGCATGGGTATGTGCTATGTGTATGCATGAGCATTGATGTTGATTATTAGAGAGATAATGTATTGTATTGTCTATGGATCTATATGCTTGTGTTTTTGCATAGGTGATCTCATGAAAAGATAAAAATACATATATATTTATGTGTGTCTAATCATGTTCCTAATCTTATGTGCCAATGTTTGTGTACCCAAAAATATCTATGAACAATTGAGTATAGATATGTGTTATCCCTAAAGTATATGAGGGTTCAATCCTATGTGTTTGCCTACTTGTGAGTATAAGGAACCCCTAATGTGTTGTGTAAGTTTCACCCTAAGTACTTGCTTACATATAATTATGGGAATCCCTAGTGTATGTGATATGTGGGAATAACCATGAGTGTGTACCATGCAAGTTTATGTATAAGCATGTGAATGTGATCATCTATGCCTATATAACCATATATATGGGTATAGGGTGTTTTAACCTTTATAGAATCATCATATAGATAATAAAGTATATGGAACCATAAAGATATATGATATCCTACCTTATGAATGTATGCTATAAGTATATATGTTTGTATACTTTAACCTTAGTAATAGATAAGCATATGTGGATATTTCTATATATCTATATACATGTGTCAATTATAAGAAATAATTTAATTAATAATTAATGGATTTATTCAATATATATTAGGCACATTATATGATAGGTAATATGATCTGATTAATAATACATGTATCTCATTACTATATATTAGTTACATTATATATTAAGTAATAGATAAATTTAACTAATAACGAATGTATTTAATGTAATATATTTAGCCCATATTAAGAATTAATTAACAAAAAAAATAAAAAAAATATGTACATGAATATGTTCAAGTGAAAGCTAGAATTAGTTAATTCTAAGTGTACATAATATAGCTTTTAGTATGCATGAGATAGTTGGTGATAGGTAATAGTTAACTAAATGCATGCATGATTCGTACAAGTGTCCATGTATGTAGATATATGTATTAAGAAATATGTTTGTTTTCTAATGCTTCTTTGTAGGTACGTTCGATCACAGAGAGAGAGAGGGAGGTTGCAGGCTTGGAGCAGGTTGATAGAATGAGGGAAATTGCGCACAAAAATTGAGGCACAAAGATTGTAACAGAGAGAAAGGGCATTTGATTTGTTCCCCTTTTTCGGGCGTTGTAGATGGATCTTGTGGTAGACGAACATAGAAGGAAATAGGTAGAGACTTGCAAGCGAGAAGGAAGAATGGTGGTTGGCTCCATTTGAACGTCCTTAGGGCCATCTACACACATACCATTTGCATGTGATTTCTTTGAAACCAAGGCAGGTAAGGTATTGTGCGAAGCCTCTGTGTTTTTCATTTCCTCTACGCACGCACTCAACTGCACATGTAGGCTTGGAGTGTTTTCTTTCCCAAGGTGCTTGTGGTGAAGATAAATTGCAAATGGAGGGTAGGCTTCTGTACGCTACCCAACAGCATTTTTCATCTTCGAAGCTACCTAGAGCTTCTATTATTGGTGGCGTTGTTATAGTTGCTCCAGTAATCGCCTAGAACACGAAAGGCGCTGACGAAATCTGCACCTCCACCCTCACTTTCAACAAGACGAACCTATTGTTTACCAACAAAACTAAACTGAATGGTCAGAGTGGGACATTAGCGTGTACCTTAGACCACTAGAGATGCTATTCTCGGGACACACACTACAGTCTGGTGGGTGGGTTGGATGGGGCATCAATCCTAGGCCAACCGGCCATAGCTAGTATACAGGCCTTCATCGCGTTCGCTGCCTCTAATGACAGCATCATCCTCACTTATAGCATTAGAGATGCATCCAAGGACACTGGTCCTAAATGCATGCCCATCTCGCTTCATGTATATGCGTAGATCCTAGGTAAAACTCCGTCACCATGCTCCTGAAAATCCGAGCACAACCAAACCAGCCTACAGTCCTAAACCATGTCTAGAACCGTGGAATCTTTAACTAGAACTTCAAGCCTTCTGCACAGACAAACTCCAGAGAGAGAGAGGGTATGGTGTTTCTCTACATGGCATAAAAGAAGAAAATACGCTGTGATGCTGATCCAAGAGATGCCGTGTGGAAGCGATTGTAGAAGATAGGATAGAGATAGCGATGATGGAAAGAGAGAGAGACATTGCACGCATGCTTTCATATAGAGAGAGTGAAAGAGGATTTAGAGCGAGAGAGAGTTAGATGGAGGTCTTATTGGACAGATGACAGAAGATCACATAGGTGGGGAGCGAGAGATTGTCGGCTGTAGATTGCGGTAGAACATCATTGGGAGAGAGAGAGAGAGAGAGAGAGAGAGAGAGAGAGAGAGAGAGAGAGAGAGAGAGAGAGAGAGAGAGAGAGAGAAGGTGCAGGTGCGGCAGAGGTGCGTAGAGATGGCAGGACTGAGAGAGAGAGAGAGAGAGATAGAGAGAGAGAGATAGAGAGAGAGACAGAGAATGAAAGCTAAGTCATGTATGTAAGTATGCACATGTGAATGCATGCACGTATGTAAGTAGGTGAGAGCATGCTTATTCATAGAGTACATATGCATGAATGTGCATGAACACATATGCATATCAGATATGAATTTGTATGAGATACACATGCATGTGTATGAGTACATGCATGTGTGTGATATGTATATGTATGAATGTGATTGTGTTTGTGCATGTATAAGAGTTATCTATGTGTATGTGTGCGTGTATGTGATGTGCATAAGCATATTAAATGTGTGTGATTGCATGGAAGGAGTACTATGTATGCTTATGTGTAAGTACATGAATGTATGCATGAGCTATATAGAATGCATGTAATATACGTATAATGTAGAAATACATATACAAAGTTATAGATGGTGTGTGAATCTTCATGGTATAATAGAATGTGTGATAGTATATGCAAGAATGTAGAGTTAAAGAATGCAGGAGAATATATGAATATGTGATTAAATGTGCATAAAGGTATGATAACTATGAAATAGATATATGTACATGCATATGAATTAATGTGTGTGTGTGCATGTGTATTTAAGATGATGTGTGTGTACATAAAAGTGTGCATATGCTTGTCAGTGATATACATAACTATCTGATTGCATAGACACATGTATGCATGAATGCATATGTGTGAGCTTGACTGTACATGAGTGCATGTGTATAAGTGTATGCATGAGTGAACGTACTCATGCATTTGTGGAAGTGCATGAATGTATGTGTGAGACAAATGTAAATGCATGTCTGTTTGCATTTAAGTGTTAATGATGTAAGTATGTGGGCATAATACTAATGCATATGTGCATGAATGCATGTATGAATGTGTGAAGTTTATGCATGAGCATGACAAGTGTGATACATGTATAATGCATAATATTAGAAGCATATTCATATATATTAATGAGTGAGCATGAATGATATAATGCATAAAAATGATGAGAGTATGCTTGTGTGTATAAATGCATGTGTATGAGCATGTGTTTGCTTGTGCATAAATGCATGATAGGCATGAATGTAAGTGTATTAAATGTATGTGATAGTGTATGAACATACGTATTAGAGTTAATGTTTGTGTGCATACATATAAATTTGGTGTATGTATATGAGTCTTTCGTTTCTAAATGTGAGTTATCATAAGTTACTGAGTGTGGACATGCATGTGATTGTGTATGTTCATGGGTATGTGAGCTAAAGTATATGGCATGACAATAAGGATAGATGCATGTGCATGATAAATATATGTATGCATAAGATGCATAAAGTGCACGTGTAAGCAAGGTTAATGTATGAGCATAATGCATGTATATGAGAATGAAAATACATAAAAGTTGAATGCATATGTATGAGTGTATATAAGTATAAATGTATGCATATGAATGCATCTAAATGAGTAATGCATGTGTATGTATGCATGCATATGAGTTAGACGCATATGTATAAGAAATGCAGATGCAAGTGAGTATAATTGTGGTACATAAATGCATGGTAATCATGACTAAAGTGCATAAGCATAATGAATGTATGAAAATGAATGAGTGTTTTATGATTTATAAAGACATACTTATTTTCTAATGCTTCTTCCCAGACCACTTGAAGAAGATTGACAAGAAGTGAAGAATTGATGAAAGCCTACGAGCTTCAGATTAGGAGTTTGGAGTTGCATTTATGCTGCTTCTCCTAATTTTCCTTTAGCACATTTGAGATTTGATATCTTGTATTAGGGTTTTTTTTCATCTAAGGATTTGTATAGGAGTATCTTTAAAGTATCTTTATTAGGACTTCTCTAAAAGCAAAACCTATGGTCATCTATATCCCTCATGATCTCTTGCATCATGACTTGCACTACAAAGCAATATTAGATCATTTCATTGGAAAGCATCCTCGCTCATGGATTTGATAGCCCGTTTCCATTCCAGAAATCAGATGCTATAAGGCAAAGATGAATAACCCATTTGTATAGACAAAATGCCTCACTCTTAAAGGAGGCCCAATGAGCAAACACATTCCCAAATATATGGCGAAGCAAAGCTTTATCCATAGCACCATATGAACTAAGAATTCATAAATCGACTTCTATGTGCTAGCGCAAGTACAAAATAGAACTATTCAAACGGTTCAAGCAAATGGAATGAAAGAATATCATTCTGTCACAAAATATTCTCAGGTTAATTGTGTTGAAACATATCAAAGAATATACCTCATTTGGAGCATTATATAAACTCAAACCTATTTCAATGTGTTTGACAATGTCCAAGTAATTTGGACAAAACGAAACGACCTGAAATAGTTGTAACCTTAAGAACCTTACATGTTCAACACAGCTTACATCCTTTTCAGCCACTTTTGCGCTGCTGGGTAACTGTTGTATTTGTGTTAAGTTGTCAATTACACCTTAAACGCATCATCTAAACAGCTTCAGAAGATCATTTTTTTCTGTGTTATGTATAACTAGATCATGATGATCCTTGATTTAGAAAATCAATTTCAAAAGTTTACCTTGATCAGTGAGTTTCAACACAGAGCTCAACGCTTCACAAAATATGCCTGCCACAGTTCAATTTTTTGATGCATGTATGACTTATTCCCATGAACACATACCTTTATTAAATAAGAAATTGCCCTCCAGGAGTCATTGCACAAGACAATCCTTTGCAAGAGTTGCAGAGAAGCGTGTTCAAATCAATAGATAGCCTTAGTCATCATTACCCCCTTTATCTCTAAACCATTGCACATCGCGTAGCAAGTACCGTCAAAGTAACTCAATCATTTCTTGCAGTTCAAGAGAGACGTGTAACAATGCCATCTTGTAAATTGAATCCATATAAAAAGTTCACCTCCGTTTGTTCTTCAATGAACTCCCTCCTTATTGAGTCGGATCCTCCTTTTTGTAGTTTTAGGTGTCATAAATCACATTCCAGCTGTTGAAGCTTGTCCTTCGTAACCTCCAAAACCTCCCAGTTTTGACATAGATATAGTGGACACATAGTAGCTTGGTTTGATCTGCATCCTTATCTCTGTACTATCCCTTCCCTGATGTACACCTCTCCAATAGCATGCGCATCTCTCCCACTTTTCATTGTCCTCCTCCGAGGAAATACAAGAATTCTTGCTAAAGATTCTTCTTTTCTCCTAGTTGCTTTCCCTTGGGCACCACTGTCCCTTTTGATGCAGAGGGTTCCTCCACAGCAGCATAGGACTTCGAATCCATGCCCACCTTCTCTCTGGTTCCCCGCCAAAAAACAGAGGAGCACCCGAAAACCTTGGCATATCGAGGGCATTCCCGTAGGATTTTCCCCGTAGTGATTCTCCCCTGGAGTCCATTTTTAGCAGTTTCCTCTTATCAATGGGAGGAACGAACACTACTTCTGGAGCGGCCATAGCCCTAGCATGCATCTACATAGATGCATAGTTTGAAAAGCCAAAAACATAAAGAGATATTCACATACACACATCTCGCAATGAAATCACATGCATGTGTGCCTAGATATGAATGCATATAAGCGTGAATATACATTAGAATTCGCACACATTGACATATACGATATGCGCACATGATAACGAATTAATTAAGTTTCTCACATTTCTAGACTTAGTTATGAATACACATATGTTTGTATATGTACACGCATACAATAAACGCACACATTTATAGATAATTTCTTTTGGACGCACATCAATTTTCATAGAATTCAATGTGCACACATTGATCAGAACACAAATACACACAAGCATCCACGCTTGGCTTGCAGATGAAATTTAGAAGTGCATAGGCAACACACATAGGATCCACATGTGTATATACTTGCGTTCATGGTCGAACTAGCGATGGCTTTTCTCTTTATAAAGGAACCTACCATAAAAGAAGATGGGGATGGGTATCATCTGATTACAATCATAGTGATAGCATTCCACCTCAATTGCTTGTCATTTGTTACCTATCTGCAATCAATAAACATGCATGTTCTAGTTGTCCTATACTCGCATCAATTGAGCCTTTTACTTTTTACATGTAATTGAGTTGTATGCTAGAAATTCAAATCTTGACCACAATGGAAGCCACCTAGGTTTAAATCCCACGGACGATGGGAAACGATAGTTTTTTGAGAAAACATGATTTTCACGAGGTGTGCTTTCCACTTTGACATGATCGTGATAGCTTTTAGAATGCTTTTCAATTGGTATCATAGCGATATAATAAGATCTTAGCTCATTGTTGAGAATGACTCAAGCTTCCACAGGCTCTAGTGTTGGAGATCTTTGGTGATGTTGGAGATGCTCTCTTAGAGGAAAATTTGCTACACTCTTGGAGTTGTTCTGATCTACGTTAGGAGTTATCTGGAGGATTTTGTGTCAGCCACCATAGTGTGAGTAACAAGTCCAGATTTGTCATCACTTGTTCATTCACAAGTTTGTGATCTAGGAATAATCAGAATTCGAGTTTGTTGTAAAACATTTCTAAGTTGTTCATATTATCCATATTCTCACAAACACATTCTTCATACTTCTTAGGCAAACACTTTTTTCTATCTAGTTCCAATTTCTAACTAGATTCAGATATTGTCACTTTGTATCATATTCACACATTGTAATTTGGCATTGGAATATAAGTAGGTGTAGGTGAGCATCCTAGCTTATCATACACTTTGAAAGATCTTGTCTATTCTCTCTCTATCTCTCACTTATCCTATGTTTTAGTATTAAGGTATGTATGCTAAGGTTCAAATGTTGCAAGGTCCTATGAACCTATGATTAATTGTTATTTTGGCCTACCCCACTTCCAACACAAACTTGCTATGAAAGCTCATCTAGGAAATATCTAGACAATAAAAGGATGAATGTTGGTGAATCAGTTCGCTCACATATTTTGAAGTTCAAAGATTTATGAGATCAGTTACTCCAAGTGGGAGTAAAGTTTTCAAATGAATAGATGGTAGACACAGTTCTAAACTCACTTCCATCTTGATATCATGCTTTTGTTAGTTGTTTATCTCTCTTTACAAGAGATAGAAAATTATCATTTGAAGATCCATAGTTCCTCTTACTTCAAGATAAAGACCAACAAAAAGGTATGGAAGAGAATGATGAAGCCATGTCATCATCATGAAAAGGAATGAAGAACTTGCTAGGAAAGCTCATCTAAGGAGATAACTAGCCAAGACAAGGATGAAAGTTGGTGAATTAGTTCACTCACATATTTTGAAGTTCAAAGATTTATGAGATAAGTTACTCTAGGTGGGAGTAGAATATTTCAGCTCAAGAGATGGTAAACACACTTCAAAACTCACTTCCATCCTCATACCGTGCTTTTGTTATTTCTTTATCTCTATTTATGAGACATAGAGAAATTTCATTTGAAGAGCTATAGTTTTAAGATGAAGACAAAAAAATGGTATGGAAGAGAATGATGAAGCCATGTTATCATCATGGAAAGGAAAGAACAAGAAGAAGGAGAGAAAGAGTCAACAATCCAAGAAGGAAAGTAGGTCTTCTAATCCTAAGTCTTCTAGTCCTTCCCCTAGTACTTCCTCTACACCCAAAGAAAAGTCTTCGACTACATTTGATTAAGACAAAGGAATTTTCCATTATTGTAAGAAACTAGGTAATTATATTGACAAATGCAAGACAAGGATTCTTTATAAGGATATAAAATCATCAGATAATACTGCTCAAGATGATCCAAAATCTAAATCTTCAAAGCTAGATTCATATGCATATGTTTCTACTAAAGAAGTACCTTTTGATCAACCATCCTTAAATTACATCTCATATAATCATTGGATTTTTTTTAGGAAGTTGCATTGCAAATGTTCATAATTTGGATATTGTAGGTGTTGGAGAAGTGATCGTTAAGTCAAGGGCAGGCCCGAATCTCTTAATTTTTAATGTTCTTTATGTTTTAGACAATATCTCTACTTTCTTGTCAGATTGTTATAAAGTTATTTTTTTGAAATATTAATGTCAGATGAGGAGCATTGTGTACTTTAAGCTGAAAACTAAAGTGGCATGTTTGTGTTATCAGAAATTAGTCTTGATAATGTTGCTAAGTCTTCTGAACCTAAGGAGAACATGAAGTTATGGCATGCTAGATTTGGCCATATCAGTTACAAAGCTCTCGAGCATATCAAAGATCAAGGTATGGTGGAGGGTTTGCCTACTTTTGCTATACCAGATGATGTACAATAATGTGATAGATTTCTTGAAGGAAAGCTTCATAAACTTCCTTTCAAGGAGCATGGATATATCAAGGCCACAAGGAAGTTGCAAATCATACACTCAAATATTAATGGTGCGATGAGAACACATTCTATTCAAGGTTTCAAGTACTTTTCTAATTTTATTGATGATTTCTCAAGATATTTGTGGATTTATGGTCTTAAACTGAAGTCAAAGATGTTTCTACTCTAGAGAAATTCTTAGCTATGGTTGAAAATGAAAGTCAATCAAAGATCCATATTTTGAGAAGTGATAGAGGAGACGATTACATGTCTAAAGACTTTAAGTCTTTTATTGAAGACAAATGTATCTCTCATCAGCTCATTATTTCTTACATCTAAAACGAAATGTTGTTGTAGAGAGAAAGAACATGATACTTGTTGAGATGATGCATAGTATGATGTCATCCAAAAAGGTTATTCCCAAGTTTTCATTTGATGTAGTACATACAACTAGTCACATTCTGAATAGGTCTTCCACAAAAGCTTTGAAGGTCATTACACCTTGTGAAGATTATTATGGGAAGAAACCCAATGTGAGTTATTTCAAATTTTTTGGTTTATCAACTTATGTTCACATTGTAAAGAAGGATCATGGTAAGATTGACGTAATTAAATCCATCTTTATGGTTATGTACTTCAAAGGCAATGATATAGATTCTATGTTGTAGATACAAGCAATATCCTACTCTCATGCAATGCATATATTGTAGAATGTTCGATCTATGATGAGAAGGAAGAGATTCCAGATTTCATAAAAGCAAATGACTATGCATTCTTTAGAAGCAATTTCGATTCTTACATTCATCCATACAAGGGGTGATCAACCTTCTAAAAACCTAAGATATGTACTTGATAAAGGTGAAGAGAGAGTTACATTACCTACATTAGTACCTAGTCCATCATTAGTACCTCTTGATAGTGCAACTCATAAAATTGGAGAACGTTTTGGAGTTATAGAAGAAAGAAATATTAAACAAATAGAAAGGATTCAACCACTTTTAAAGATTATGCCAAAGTGGTTGTATCAAACCTAACAAGAGAGTGGTATTAATAAATATAGTAGAAGAACCAAAATTCAAACAAGGACACAATAAACAGACCACATAAATTATGTAGAACATTTTGAGATTCATAATATTTTAGCTCTCTCTATGCATAATAATCAAGAGTGGAAGCTTTATGGGTTATGAAAAGGTAAGAAAGCAATTGGTGTTAAGTGAATCTTTAAAATTAGAACAAAAACAACTGGTACTATTGATAAGTATGAAGCAAGGTTAGTAGTCAGAGGTTATGCACCAAAAAAAGGAATTGACTCTAATGAGACTTTTGATCCTAGATCAAGAACGAAAGTAGTTAGGAAAATAATTTCTGTAGCTACATTCTTTGTTTCGAAAGTTTACCAATTAGATATCAAAAGTGCATTTCTTGATGGTGATCTTCATGAAGATGTTTATGTTCAGTAGCTAGAAGGTCTTGAAGAAACAAGTAAAGAGCGTTTAGTATGCACGCTTATCAAAGCTTTGTATGGACTAAAGCCGGCACCAAGAGCTTGGTATGAAAAGATACATGACTATCTTCTATGTATTGGTTTTGAAAACTCAGGTGCAGCTCCCACTATTTATGTTAAAGCTAAGAAAGGTGTTTTGATTATTATTATTATCATATATGTAGATAATATGATCATGATAGGAACAAAGGACTTAGACCTTTAGTATTTCAAACTAAAACTTAATCATAAATTTGATATAAAAGATTTAGGTATTTTGTCTTATTATCTTGGGTTTGAATTGATATACAAAGATGTGTGTATCTACATAACACAAAAAAATAAATTGAGAAATTATTGGAAAGGTTTGAGATGTCATATTCCAAGCCTATCCCAAAACCTGAGGATGTGAATGTGTCATTACAGTCGAAAGCAGATTCACAACCATTTGATGGTACATTATAGTCACGGAGTTGGTTGCTTGATATATCTATATAATACACATTCAAACATTTAGTTTGTAGTTTGTCAAGTATCCAAGTTCATGAACATTCAGCTCAAGATTCAATGGAAATCATCTCTCACTCATCTCTTTTTGAGTATTAAGGTGAGTATGCTAAGGTTCATGTGTTGGTGTTAATATATTTAGGTAGTGATGTATGTGAACACATTAGGAGGATGGAGAAACTTTTTTCCTTTTTTAGGAGGGTTTTCCCACTCGCTTGTATATATGCCTATAAACCAAATGGGCGACTAATATTTTTTACATTCTCTTGGTAATACATTCATTATTATGTTTTATGCTCCAAGATTCTTCTTCTTCCTTGCGTTTGTTTACATACTTTTATAGACCTCAAACTCCAAAAATTGGTATGAGATCAGGTCACTATTTCATCTAGGGCATTGTCCACACCCCTTGGGTCAGTGTTTCAAATTTTCTCAAAAATTTGTGAGCATACTCAAAAACAAAATTGGTGCCGAAATCGCAATTTGAGCTCGTTTTGGCCTTCGAATGCACTATCACAACACCTGTGTAGGAAATTTTTCTTTTTATGCAAAGGATATATACATGTTTTGGTTCACTAGTATTAGTGCCTCAAAGTCTACTACATTTTTAGCAGAAATCAATAGGGTAGTTCTATTCATCTTTTTGAGATACAATCATATTTCTACATCAAGGTATTTTAGTCAGTGGCCATGGCTAAAAATAATGATGTATTTTGTATGTTGGTTGTTGAGGATAAGTTTGATCGTACCAATTACCCATTATGCGCTCATATTATGTGTCATGTATTGGTTACAAAAGGATTTTGGAATATTTTGTGGGCTATTGAAAAGTGTCCTATTACACTTGCAAATATAGTTACTGAAGGTGATGCACATGGCATTGAAGATGGTGATAGTCTTCAAGTTCCTATTGGGATGGAAAATATGCTCAAGCACATGCATTGATAGCCTTTCCTATTAGACATGCCATTATTCCTCACATTCACCCCTATAGAATAGTAAAGGATGCTTGGGATACACTTACCACTTAATACCGGGCAAGGAATGAGGCTTATGTTGCTTACCTCCAAAAATAGTTGGAGAATGAGCACATGAATGAAGGAGATTCAGTGCACAATTTTTTGACAAAGATCAAAGATTTGAAGTGGTAGTTAATTTCTGTTGATGAACTCTTGCATGATAGTTCACTTGTGTAGACTGTTCTAAATGGTCTTCTAGATTCATATCAAATTTTTTCTTCTACTCATTGATTGATGACAAAAGTTAATCCAAATGCCTTAACATTTGAGGAATTAGTCTCTATTTTGTTGCACGAAGACCAACCTAGGTAGAATAGGTCCATTATGCATGTTGTAGATCACGCTTTCTTGGCTAGTGAGAAAGGCAAAGGTAAATGGAGCACTAGAATATATCAGGGGTATACTGAGGCTTCTATCGAGGCAAATGCACGGGTGTGATTTTGCCTCGAAGTCGGTGTAAGGGTTGGCATAGGCATTAGTAACAAAGTGCCGGTATAGGCACGGGTATAGGTGTCATTATAAGTGTTGGTAATATGGATGCTCCTACTAGCGACCTTGCTGGGAGTATAGATGCTCATATTGGTGACCATATCTGCAAAATTTATTTTGGGCAGAGTTTATTGTCTCTTGCTGTAGCAACATTACCATCATGTTCTATAGCAAAAGACAATACACTCTACCAAAAAAAATCGATTACATGTGACATGTACTCTAATGGCAACCAAAACATGATTTCATAAAGAAAAATACTATTGGACACAAAATACATGAGTAGAATGAACCATGAACCATGTACAAAAAAGTTATATATTCCATAAATGAAGCATGTACAAGAGTGTGGCAAACCACTACTATATATGAGACAAATACAAATTGTTGGTGCACCGCTGCCATATATGAGTGAAATACAATTTTGTGGCATGCCACTATCATACACATGCCTAGAAGGATTAAAACATCTATATCAGCAATCCTGCAACAAAGGACATTCATGAAATGAGACAAATTGACATGATATTTACAAACACCAACCAAAAACACCAAAGCATGTTTATAAGTTCATCACCTCATCATAGATGCTCCCATGAAATGACTACACCACATCTCTCCAAGTCCTCCAATAGTGCACCAATCAATGAAAATATCCATGAGCCTCCTCGATTCATGTTGGAGGATGACCCACTAACATGTCCTACAACAAATATGACAAACATGATATGCTTAACACAAACAAATTCAATACACCAAATGATACTTATGAACGCATGATGCATAGTGTCATATCCATGGCTACCCAAATATCATGTTCCAACTCTATCTAGATGTGTGGCTATCACATCTCGTTGCTGGTGATATCGATCAAGAGTCTACTGTTGCTCATGGTGAATCATATCCCACTCCTCAGCATCTAGCCATACAGGCTTTGGTAAGCGTCGTCTAAAAGCATCACAAGCTTCGGATCATTGATGGGACACAACCTCATGTGCCATGTGTTGAATCCACTTTGAGCTCACGATATGCCCATATTTTGCTCAAAACGCTTGATAGATCGTCTTTGTGATATAATGTTTATGCTCTTTATCCCGTTCCCTCCATTTCAATATAATAGAGTGTCCAACATGTATGCAGAAAAGTTGTTGTATATGGTGAAGCATGGCCTTTACAATGACATCCATCACCGGAGCTCCATCACGGACACTATACACCTTGGAGTCATGATGGTCATGAGCACCCCAAGGTGTACATGGTGTACCACGTGACATACCATGTGGCATACCTACATCTGAGGTACTCGCTCTAGGAGTAGAAGTGGGTGACACAACATCTGTCACACTACCTCCACAACATCCACCTTCTCAAGGGCCACGTGTCGATCCACTCTTAGAACCTCCTCCTCTAGAGTGTGACCTCAATGTACAGGACCGGCTAGCACCTGTATCACACTAAGGTGTTGAATGAACATGTTGTGATTGAGATTTGAAGACCAATCTTATTGTTTGATCCGAAGCAGCTTGTTTCTGAGATTCTACGAAAGAGAATTAATCTTGTTGGGAGAACTTCCACCAACATCCTTGGTGCATAAAGAAACCCAGGCCATTTGGAAGCTAGCAATGAATTTTTCAAGCGCATGAGATATGAAATCATCTCAGCAATTGGTTATATTAACTAACTCAAGGTTATGCGACACGTCCAACATTTAGACCAACCATAGGTGTTGCACTAATTTACCTTGACGAGCACGAGGAAGGGCCCAAAAATGGGGGCATATCCAATATGCCGCAGCAGAAAATGGGGAATGCACCAAAGTCCTCTCGAATGTGATCAAGTGGGATTTGGGGGGGCTCATATCTGCAAACATGGAGGGACATGTGAGGAGTGTCGATTGTACATGCTATATCAATTCATTGTGATGTTACTAAAGAAGGATTTTAGGAGACCAAGGGAGGACACCTAAGAATCTTTCATAGAAAAGGGGATACGAGAAGATATGTTAACAAAAAGAGTGAACTTGTTTGATTGCTACTGAAAACTTGCCAGCTGAAACAGAGAGAAGTTGGATCCAGAGACATAAGAGGGTGAGTGAATGACAAAACCTCTTTTTACTCAACTCCTATAGAACTCCTGCAACAAGTACTAGCATAGTGAGAGAGTTTGTGAACATTCACTAGCTCGGGCTTGGTCCTACAAAAAATTTTGATTTTTTCAGCTGGATAATTCACGTATGCTTGGATCTTAGTGCATAGTGTAAATTTTTTGATGCGTGAGCATTCAAAATGTAAGTTAGAAGGTAATGAAGCTATGGGTAAAAGAATTTAGCAAATCCGGATGTGCGCTGTGAGAAATCAGCATTAGAAGTTGACTATTTCAAAGTCGACAGTTCAGGAAGATAGTTTATGACATACCTTTGATCTTAAAGATCAAATTAAAGTTTTAATGATTGTTTTGAAGGCCTAATGGTTGATATGATTGTGCAACTATAGCATGGAGATATGTATATCATGAGGTTGAAGAAATTGGAAGAAATGTACAGGTAATGAAGTCAATCTTTGAAGCAACTTCTTGAAGGAGAAGAAATTTCACTTAGAGAAGTGACAGTGAATGACTTGATAAATTAAGGTGACCTTTGTGTAAAGTTTGGTCTATAACTGATATAGAGGTGCTTTTAAATCAGTATAGATCAAGGCTTTGGAGATTTAGAGTTCTCTAGCAGTGGTATTAGAGTAGAAAGATCAAATCAAGGTGAAGAAGAAGCAAGGAGAACCTCGACTGTTGCAGATATCAAAGATCTTTTAAGTTGAAGGAGAAAAGAGTAAAGTTTGGAAGAAAACCTAAAGAAAAACAAAGCACGAGCTCAAAGGATCAAGAAGGATTAAAGCTTCATGTCAAAGGTACATTATATCATCATAAGTCTTAGTAATTGCAGACATAGAAGATCAAAGATGGGAGAAAGCTTGCAAATTGATAAGCTAGATAGGGAGAACTATCCAGCTTGGCCCATGAGGATGGAGGCACACCTCATAAGCAAAGATTTGATGGCACTCATCATAGGAGAAGAAGACAAGCCTAACTTTGAAGATTGTAGTGTTCCAGCTACAGAAGAGCTTGCAAATTTGAAGAACTCGATGAAGAAGGATGCTCAAGCCAGGAGCATTATTTACATGATTCATGTCAGGCTGTGTGAATGATCAATAGGAACATGCGTATGTAAAGTCTGCAATTAGAACTCTCAAAGTCGTGCACATTTTCATGTCAATGTTTTGCTTTGATCTAAGTGCACAGTGTGAAGTTTTTGATGAGTGAGCATTCAAAATCTAATTTAGAAGGTAGTGAGGCTATGGCTAAAAGCATTTAGCAAAACGTGATGTGTGCTATGAGAAATCAACCTTAGACATTGACTATGTTAAAGTCGCATGTTCAGGAAGACAATTTCTGACATACATTTGATCTTAAAGATCAAATTAAAGTTTTAATGATTCTTTTGAAGACCTAATGGTTGATATGATTGCGCAAAGGTAGCACGGAGATATGTATATCATAAGGTTGAAGAAAGTTTAAGAACTGTGCAGGTAATGAAGTCAATCTTTGAAGGAGACTTCTTGAAGGAGAAGAAATTTCACTAAGAGAAGTGATACTGAATGACTTGATAAATTAAGGTAACATTTGTGTAAATTTTGTTCTATAACTGATATAGAGGTGCTCTTAAATCATTATAGATCAAGCCTTTGGAGATCTAGAGGTCTCCAACAGAACTCAAACTAAAAATACAATAACCTCGATATTTCAAGCCAGACGAAGTGTAGGTTGTAGAATATATGCTCTACCCATGCAACTTGGCATGGCTATTGCATTTGGACCCTCTTGATGCTTAGAAATTCAATAAGATAGAGTTTTTGCTTTTATGGAGAGGGCATGACTACATGACCAGGCGATGCATGACAGTAGTGGATCAAAACAGGTCATATCGAAAGTATCTTTTGGGATTATGAGATGTCAATAATTTAACTTGAGGACTTCTGAAAATATCAGGCTCTAAGCATTGAATGAGTGCTTAATTAGTTGAAGTTAGGCATTCAACTCACTTGTGAACCGCAATGCAAATAGCAAAAAAAAGAAGGAGCATGTCAGCAGTAGTCGTCGTCTTTCATCCCTTGCATAGTATTGGAATCTTTAGTTGAGTGCAATGCAATTCACTAGATGGATGTTCTAATGTAGGAATGCTACAATGAAGTGGCTCATTATTTAGAAAGGCTGGAGAAGCACTTTTGGTGTTTGAAACTCAGGACCTGGCAAATGAAGCATTTCAATAATTCAAGGATAGTTGTTTTATTATATCAGGACTTTTATAATCTAGTTGGATAAGTATTTCACGATTATCCTACCAAATATATTAAGAATTTAGTGTAAGCTTCATAATACAAACAAATAGTGCCCTGCCAATAACAGTGGCTCCATTCGAAAGCAAAATCAAAGCAGAGTGATATGCTTGAGTTGTGCAAATCACAGGATGGCATTAGATATTTCCTACTTTTGTTGATGGATGCTTATGCTGAATCGTGGTTGAGTGATCGCTTTAACCAGGCCGATTATGTTCCTTAATTCAAAGTGCAAAAGGGTTATTTCACAAAAAATGGTAATGATTTCCTCTTTGAGGAAGTTTCACTGAGGCCTTAACAAACTGTGGCATACTTATTTTCTTTTATGAATTCAAATCATGTGCCTTAGGGCTAGTATTTATGCCAATTGATTAAGTGAAAGCGGATGCAGAAAAACTAATGTTCTGAGTTTTTTTTGGTTTCCTTAAAAATTTCCCTTTTCGCTAAATATATTCTGCACCTTTGGTACATGAGTTTCTATTGTGTGCTCTTACAATGAACGGAGCTCAGGTCAAGATGACATAAATTGGCTAGATGAGATTATGTCTTTCCCATGAGAGAGAAAGGATGTCTTATAAGGTTAGTTCTAGTACAGTGATAGTGTGGGCGATTTTATCCAAGCTTCCTTGATTTCTGTTTGTTGTCTTATTTCTCCATATTAAGTGAACTTGATATATCTGAAGCAAGCAAGGTTTTCTGTTCTTGAGTATAAATATAAGTTTAGTAACGAGTACCACATACTTCAGATTCATTCTGAGAACATAATGGAAAAACATAGACTTCTGTACCCACTCTTAGCTATGGCTAGAGTTCAACATAATTGATTAGTGAGGATGATGCTCCACATTTATTTCCTGTAAGAAACGATATACTTTCAATGTGGACCACATATGTAGTTCTTCGCTTGAATATCTTTTCTTGTCATTACATGATATTAAAGCTATAAAAAGGGAGATCTCAAGGATTTTTTTTTCTAATTAGATCAAATTCTCTTTTGAATCATACACATAAAAAGCATTGCTAAACAAATGCCTCTTTTAAGGCTTAAAACGTACATTCTAGATGATATGAAAGGGACCTTTATGTTTAGAATTTGAAAGAGAGTCAAGTCAAACTACCGAAATGAGAATAAATTGATGTAAAGAGGATATTTTCGAAATATCGCTTATGTGATCTGGGAGCTTTTCTTCGACATAAAGAGTCTAACTAAGCGAATGCAAGCAGCTATGATCACACATTTTTAATTGTCCTCAAACAAACCATATGATGAAAAGAATCTTGCGATCTATGTTCTTCAGCTGTTAATTGGTCTCCCGCTCACTCTTCATGGGTGCAATTAAGCATCCCGAAGTTGATCTCTTAGTATTGGATTCACTTCACTCACTTTCACCCTCCTTTCCACGAACCCCTCGACATGCCTGGTGAAGTCGATGTGTTGTAGAGCGGAGAACGCAAGGTTTAGCATGATCAAGATGGAAGATCTTCTAATGCAGTTTTTGTGCTTTCAAGAAGAGGATAGGCATCAAAAAGCCATCCAGTTACTTGATGAGCGCCTAGTTAAGTGGTGGGGATTTTTCAAGGGTATGAATGTATCCACATTCTGCAAAGAATACGAACTTGAGGCAAAATACTTAGGTGTGGGTTTGACTCCGATGACAGATATGGAATTATGCAAAAACTTTGCCTATGTGTGTGAATACAGTTCACGCAGTCAACTCATGCAAATAAACCATACGACATGGTCGCAATATAAATTGATGCTCCTGAAGAAATTCATGCTAGAGGACATAGACAAAGTGATTTTTAAGTCCTTCTTGAGGTGGGTTCATATACCAAAAGAACAGCCAATTCTCGAGATCAAAAGAGAGTTTGAGTGACAATATGATGATCTTTCTGAGCACGATAAGAGGTGCATAAGTCATGAAACGATGTCTTTGTTTCTTTGAAAAATCGATGTTAAAGCCACAGAGGAGCTAATTCCACTTTTACAAGATATAGACTCCGACTCGGGCTCACAGAGGATTGGATGCTTGTCCATGAAGCTGTGAGGAGATACATGAAGAAACAAAAAAACAATTATGAAATTTCTAAATGATTGGAGAATTGATCTTCAAATAGATGAAAACTATAACCAGATTCCAAGCATTTTACCAATTGTGGATAACATTCAAGTCCATATAGTGGTAGAGACCCCCACTTGGGCAGGATATAGATATGCATGGGCTTGACATACATACTGATGATGGGAAATATGAAGAAACTTTTAAAAGTGCGATTGATATGATCTCTAAGATTACAAGGTGCCAAGAGCCTGTAGACTTCTCTACAATGATCACATCTTCAAGTGTTGTATATGCACAAACTCTAATGATGGAAGGAGCAAAGGAGTATGTGGAAGCCAAATAAAATAAAATACAAAACAAAACAAAATTCAACAAAAGTCAACAAGAAAACAAGATGAGGCTTCTCTTGTGTTGCTAAACTCCTCACACCGATTGGAGTATAAACAAATAGATCAAGAAACACCTCAAGGTACAAAGAAAGAGTTGAATAAATCTAGGAGGCATAAAGGTGATTGAATGGAGATCAGAGAATGAGCAAGAATCTACTGATGTTGAAAACTTGAGTGATCTGAGTTTTGAAGAAGTTGATGAAACAAGTGTCAAGGCTTTCCACAAAGTGGAAGATGGGGTAGTGGACATTGACTCTTCACTAGTTGAGGATATTCTCACCATTACTCCTCAAGAAGTAGGAGGGGGTGAGAGAGATGAGGTTGATGTAGAGGAAAATAAAAAACGTGGTGAGTTTTTTTCTCAAGCTTAGTCTTTTGCATGATGAAGAGTTGAATATATGTGAAAAGGTGTCTAATGATGATGAGTGTGATTAAGGTTTGAGTTTGATTGATTGTTAAGAGTTGTTTTCAATGGGTATGCATGAAAATCTGTTAGCTCAAGCTGAATATATTGATTTCATGTATGCTAGTTTGAATTTGCATGACTTTGAGTGTGAACAGTTAGATGAATTGAATGAATTGTCTTCATAAAATGAATGTATCTTAGATGAAAATTTTGAATTTAATTCAAATCAAACAAATGGACCTAGTGTTCAAATGAATGAATTTTTTTCAAATGATGTTATTGAATATTATGTTTCTGATATCTCTTACGAGTTTGTGAGTACAGGTGCAGATGATTGGGAACCAATTGAAGATCTTGAATTTCATTGGATCATACGAAAGGCAACTACTTTCGAGCTGCTAGTTCATGTTTTATTGCAGATAGATTTTTATGAAACAGTTTCATGGAGTTCATGTGTATATATATATGGTTATTTGGATTTAATGTTTCTCATCATGTGTTTAGTTTTATGAGTGCAGGGAATGATGAAGTGAAGACAATGGAAATGGAGAACAAAGAACAAAGTTGTGAAAAGCCTTTTTCAATAGTGACCTTGCTTTAACCTTGATCTCTTGCACCATCTTTGAGTTGCATTGCATATAAAGTATGTATGCTTTAGGTTGAAAAGAGCACATGTCTAGAGTACGCATGCTTGGAAATGTATGTGCACAGATCTTTGAAGCCTATAGGTGCACATCCAATTGCACACAAAATAAGTTGTAAGTGCATGAAGAAAATTTGAGTTCTAGAACAAATGGAAAGCTTTGTCATCGAATGCTAATTACCTCTTTTCCTTCACCGTTCTATTTTCTAATGCACTTAGAAAGGATGCATATGATAGGGCCCACTACATGGCCATGCATAGGCATGTGTGCTCAATAACCCATGCACATGATTTGTTCTAGAATTTATAGATTCTTGCAGATATGGTGTGGTGGATCCAGAGGATGCATGTTCAAAGGGGGTGGATGTGGTTGAGATTCGAAAACCAATCTTATGGTTTGATCTGAGGTAGCTTCTTTCTGAGATTCTACGAAAGAGAATTAATCATGTCAGGAGAACTTGCACCAGCATCCTTGGTGCATAAAGCAATGCATCCTTGGTGCATAAAGCAATGCAGGCCATGTGGAAGTTGGAAATGATATTTTCAAGCTCATGAGACATGAAATCATCATGAGGAAGGGCACAGCAATGGGGGCAGATCTGATATGCCGCAGGGAAAAAATGAGGAATGCACTCGAGTCCTCTGCAATCTGATCAAGAGGGATTTGGGGGGCCTCATATCTGTAGACCTGGAGGGATATGTCAAGAGTGTCGATTGTACATACTATATCAATTTGTTGTGATGTTACTAAAAAAGGAGATTAGGATACCAAGGGGGAAAACTAAGAATTTTTCATAGAAAAGGGGATACAAGAAGATATGTTAACAAAAAGAGTGAACTTGTCTGATCGCTACTCAAAACTTGCTAGTTGAAACAGAGAGAAGTTGGATCTAGAGACATAAGAGGGCGAGTGAATGACAGAATGTCTTTCTGCTCACACTCTTACGAAACTACTGCAACAAGTACTGGCATAGTGAAAGAGTTTGAGATCATTCACTAGCTCAGGATTGCTCCTACAAAAACTTTTGATTTTTTCAGTTCATGTATGCTCTTCTTGCAGTCTATGTCATATGTTCTTTGTACAGAGTGATAACTTCTGCTGAAGATTGTGTCAGTTCCCTCATCTAGAACCAATTATGCTTCTTTGAGTTTTGCCTACTATGGTCGAGGGAAGATGAACTCAAACTGAAAATACAATAACCTCGGCATTTCTAGCCAGAAAAAGTGTAGGCTGTGGAATGTATGCTCTACCCATGCAACTTGGCATGGCTATTGCATTTGGCCCCTCTTGATGCTTAGAAATTCAATAAGATACAATTTTTGCTTTGATGGAGAGGGCACGGCTACATGACTAGGTGATGCATGGGTGTAGTGGATCAGAACACGTCATATCAAATGTATCTTTTGGGATTATGAGATGTCAATAATTTGACGTGAGGACTTCTAGAAATATCACGCTCTAAGCATTGAATGATTGCTTAATTAATTGAAGTTAGGCATTTAGTTCACTTGTGAACCACAATGCAATCGACAAAAAAGACAAGTAGCATGTCATCAATAGCAGTCATTTTTCATCCCTTGCACACTACTGAAATCTTCATTTGAGTCCAATGCAATTCACTAGATGGCTATTCTGATGTAGGAATGCGACAATGAAGTGGCTCATTATTTAGAAAGGCTAGAAAAGCACTTTTGGTGTTTGAGACGGAGGACCTGGAAAATAAAGCATTTCAATAATTCAAGGATAGTTGTTTTATTATATCAATAATTTTATCATCTAGCTTGATAAGTATTTCATGATTGTCCTGCCAAATATATTAAAAATGCAATGTAAGCTTCAGAATGCAAACAAATAGTGCCCTACCAATATCAGTGGCTCGATTTGAAAGCAAAATCGAAGAAAAGTGATATGCTTGAGTTCTGCGAATCACATGATGGCATTAGATTTTTTCCTACTTCCTTTAATGGATGCTTATGCTGAATCCTGGCTGGGCAATCGCTTTAATTGGGCTGATTCTCAAGTTTTTTTTTGTTCCTCAATTGGAAGTGCAGAAAGGTTATTTCACAACTAAGGGTAATGATTTTCTCTTTGAGAAAGTTTCAGTCATGCTTTAACAAACTATGGCATACTTCTTTTCTTTCATGAATTCAAATCATGTGCCTGAGAGCTACTATTTATGCTAATAGATTAAGTGAAAGCCGCTAAAAAATTAATGTTTTGAGTTTTTTTTTTTGGTTTCTTTAAAACTACCCTTTTTGTTAAATATATTCTCCACCCTTGGTACATGACTTTCTATTGTGTGCTCTTAGAATCAATGGAGCTTAGGTCGAGATGACATAAATTGGCTAGATGATATGATGTCTTTCCCATGAGAGAGAAAGGATTTCTTATAAGGTTACTTGTGGTAGAGTGACAATGTGGACGATTTTATACAAGCTTCCTTGATTTCTGTTTGTTGTCTTATTTCTCCATATTAAGTGAACTTGATATATCTGAAGCGAGCAAGGTTTTTGTTCCCGAATATAAATATAAGTTTAGTAACGAGTATCTTCGTACTTCAGATTCATTCTGAGAACATAATGGAAAAACATAGACTTCTGTCGCCACTCTCGATGATGGTTGGAGTTCAATAGAATTGAGAGTTGAGGATGACGCTACAGATTTATTTCTTGTAAGAAACCAAATACTTTCAATGTTGACCCCATATGTAGTTCTTCGCTTGAATATTTTTTCTTGTCTATACATGATATTTAAGCTATTAAAAGGGAGATCTCAAGGAATTTTTTTCTCATTAGATCAAGTTCTCTTTTGAACCATATGCATAAAAAGCATCGCTAAACAAATGCCTCTTTTAAGGCTTAGAACATACATTCCAGACGATATGAAAGGGACCTTTGTGTTTAGACTTTGAAAGAGAGGCAAGTCAAAGTACTGAAATGAAAATAAATAGATGTAAAAAACAAATTTCCAAAATATAGCTTATGTGATTTGGGGGATTTTCTTCTACATAAAAAGTCTAACTAACCCAATGCAAGTAGCTATCATCACACATTTCTAAGTGTCCTCAAACAAACCATATGATGAAAAGAATCTTACGATCTATGTTCTTCAATAGTTAATTGTTCCCCCACTCACCCTTCATGGCTGCAATTAAGCATCCCAAAGTTGATCTCTTAGTATTGGATTCACTTCACTCACTTTCACCCTCCTTTCCATGAACCCCTCGACAATGTTTACTACTAGAGCCACTAGGGGATGGCTGATAAGGTGGTCATGGTGGAGTCATAAACCCAGGAGACATACCTAAGGCGGGAGTAGCTCTTCCCATAGGAGTGGCACCCTTAGGAGTGATGCTTGCGCGAGTAACATTGACAAGACTGAGGTCATAAGGAGGGAGGCCAGGGAGATTTCTACCACAAGTGATCAAATATTGTGATGCAGTGGCCATATACATGGGAGGTGCCTAAGATATTAACTCCAAGAACTGCTTCTCTGTAATGGAATTTGCAGTGACTAGAGGATTGTCTCCCATCGTGCTCTATAAAAAAAGAACTCAAATGATTAGCATACGATAATAAAGGAAATATAGAGAAATAGTAGTGTACAAAAGAACATAAAAAAAAACAAGAATTAGTACATACAATTGTTTAATTCAAAAATCCTTGTATCTATCTCTACATTGGAGACTTCTAGATCTCTTGATATGCTAGCTTCTTCTTGATCCGCATATGTTGTTTCATCGTGTATCTCCTCTTCTTCAAAGACCTCTTCATCTCGAACAGTGATATCTTCCTTCTCAACTACTAAATGAATGTCAACGTTCACTACAAATGGACTTTTTTCTACATCTATGTTCTCACAAATTTATCTGCGGGAAACTTGTAAAGCAAATAGCCACTCTAGTTCTTTTGAATGTGGAATAAAAAAAACTTGCTCATAGTGTTCAGGAAGAACAAATGTATCTCTCTCATCCATCCATAGTTTTGTGGAGTTGAGTTGAAGCAAACCAATCTTATCTCGCCTCACTCTTGTGTTTCTTCCAAAGGTGACTACTTTGAACCATTTCACATAAAAAACAAAGTAATCAAACTTCTTAAAGGATAGCTTCAAGATATCTTGATTCACTCCACAATAATCTAGCCTAGCTGAGCTTCTCCAACATTGTCATCTCTTGGACTAACTCTACTTTTTTGGAAAAACTTCACCATCATCCTACTATCAAAAGTAGACCTATTTTTGTCGATTTGTGCAACCTGAAAGCGTCCTCCATGAGACCATAGTGCACTGTATCTAAAATACTCCCAATCACATCCCTTTGATTTTTATATAGATTTAATTATATATTCTAATTTTTTCTTTTCTTTTTCATATATATATTTAATTTAATTAAAAACAATAAATCCCTATTTTTATATATTTTCTTAAATATCTTTAATTATATATATTTAATTATATATATATATATACATATATATATATATATATATATATATATATATATATATATATATATATATATATATATATAACCTATTTTTATATTTATTATTTACATATATACTAAAGATCTATTTTTTATATATTTAATTATATATATTTATTTTTATTCTATGTATGTTAAAAACCTAAAACCCTAATCCCAAAGAGCTAGACCTAAAACATGTATATGTGTGTATGCATGTGTATATGTATGTATAAATGTATATGTATTATATGTGTATTATGCAAGTGCCTATGTACTTTGGAGATAATATGATAAATGATTGAACCAAAACAGACTATTTCCAAGTTGAAGGACTAATGAAAACCTTTTATTTTTGTTCACACATTTGCTACTTGTTATGCTTAGTGCTTCCAATACAGTAGCAATTTGAAACATTCCTTTTGGACATATCAGATTAGCTTAATGAGCTAATGATTCCAAGTGGAATCACTTAAAATAATGCAATATACACAGAGCAATCAATTTATCAATCAAACCAATTTTTAAGGACCTCTATAGAGTTTGAATAGTAGGTAGTTCGATGCATTTTTCTCCAAATCCGATGAGTGGATTATCTTCAAACTATGTGCGCATGTAGAGAACTTGGAGCGGATTCCAACAAGCTATAGCACATTGAAAATGGTAAAGAACTGACTGAGGTATGAGCAGTACAAGTTGATTGTTATGAGTAACTATGACAGAGAGACCATAGATAGGAAGTATTGATCTAATGTATTAGAACACAATGTTGTACAAGATCATAGGCATGTTAATCAAAGCCTAATGATGACGAGTAGTATATGCTATAATTTAAGCCTCACTCTCTTACACAATGATCAACAATAAGTCGGAATTGAAGTCCTTTATCCTACGAGTTTTCCAGCCATCTTTTATAGATGATACATTTGAAATTTGAATTGGAATTATTCATTGCCTTTCACTAAAAGTGGTCCTCTAATCTAGGAGATATTCTCTCAATTAGATTTGTGAATTTTCCAACTAAAAAATCCCACAAATTTAGTGGTAGTTACAAATACTCTTTCAAGTCAAATTGACCTTTACAAATAGTAAAAGATAAAAGGTTCCTAGCAATGGTTTCCATGGAGCTTCAATTGTACATAAACTCTAGCCAAATGTGTAGGCTTGATATTTGCACCAACAACTCCCCCTCAAGCCAAATATTTTGGCTTGGTCTTCTTCTTCAATCTTCATGAATGTCCTCCAATCCAATCATAGACTTAAACCTACCATCTAATGCTTTAGTCAACAAGTATGCACATTGCATATTGGTTGATACATATGCCAACTCAATTTTCTTGCTCAATAGTTTCTCTCTCACATAATGATAGTGTACCTCTATATGATTGGTCCTAGCATGATAAATAGGATTAGCTGCAAGATGTAATGAGCTTGTATTATCTCCAAAAATCATTTCAGATGTAGTATGCAAACCTAAATTTGTGTATAACAATCTAATCCATATGGCATCTTGAGTAGCATTGGCCAATCCTCTATACTCTACCTCTATTGAAGATAAAGCAGTAGTAGGTTGCTTCTTTGAAGACCATGATATAGGTTTGTCACCTGCAAATGATAGGTAACCTGAGGTACTCCTTCTATCATCTTTGCAACCTGCCCAATCTCCATCTGAATATATCTTGATATGCAAGTCTGAGGTATAAGCAAAATATAGTCCTTGAATTGAGTGCCCTTTGTTGGAGCAAGTCTATGACAAGCCTAAGTATTGGCTTGAGTCTCACAAAGTCATTAAAGAAGCTTCAAAATGAAGACTATGTAAAGTTCACTTGTGAACTACCTCTTGTAACTTTTGAAGAGTTTACTTAATGTAAAAGTAAGAGAATCTTAAGTGGTTGAGCCCACATGATCAAGAATGAAAAGAGGAGCCACGAATTCGTGATTTGTGGTAGGTAGAGAATCAAATCAATCATTGATTGATTGGAGAGTGATTGAGGGAAGTTAGCCTCCCAAACTCAACTATAAATAGATGGCAGTTTTAGTCGTGGTTAGAGAGACCTATGTGAAGACCTCCAAGAGCTGAGCTTTATGCCATTTCAAGGTGTGATTACAAAGCACACATATGTATCAGTAAGTCATTGTATTGTACAAGCAATATAGTTTCATTTTTATGATTATTTGAGGTCATCTTTCCATGTTCTTGTGATGTGTACTACTCACTGCCATTACTTCAGTTTTTCTCAGTCAGCGTGCAGAGATTGTTTCTCTACACTTGGTTCATCATTTTCAGTGATTTAACTTGGTAAAGTTAGCTCTATAAGTCTACTATATGCTCACAAATGTTCATGTCATTTGGATGTTGGAATCTTCATTTATGGTCATTTGAAGTCAACAGGGTATGTTCATCTTCACTTCTCTGTCAGGTACCCGACTTTTTCAGTTATCTTGTCAGAGTCATGTCTCCGTGGTTACTCATCCAAATTCCGTGATTTAAAGCTTGTTGGATTCAACTTACTGTCTAGTATAAGCATACAAATTTTGGTGATCATTGGATTCTTACATCTTGAGTTATGTTACTTTTTCTACTCACTGGTCTATTTCTGTAGCAGCCCGTGAAAATCGGGATGATGTCATCACTTGTTAAACGTCATTCTCAGTGTGTGGTTTGTTATTTTTGATGAGATTACTCTCTAGAGTTAGCTCTTTAAGCTACCCAGCCTTCCCCAAGAGGAATTAATCTAATTGCTGCTGTGCTCAGAGAATTATGTAAAACACTGGACAGGTGTATCAACCAAGAATAGCAAGTTTTCACCTCTGAGCTAACTCCAACTTATGTGTTTTGATATATCTTTTTGAGAGTGATCTTCCGAGGTACATAGGGTGTCTAATACATCCATTGGCAAGCTAAAAGGGCCCACCATCTACTCCTGGAGTTCATTTGGCTGGTGTAGAGGAAAGATTTTGCAACACCTCTTCATCTTCAACACATACCTATCCATCTCTTCACAGTGGTATTAGAGCAAGGTTGGACAACATGGTAGATGGATTTCCTTCATCAATTGACAAATTGGACAGAGGTAACTACTCAGCTTGGTCATTAAGAATGGAAGCTTATCTCCAAGGTAGAAGTTTATATGGTTATGTGGCTGGAGATGAAGTTATGCCAAGTCTCAGGAACAAAAGTCAACCAACACAAGAAGAGCAAGAAAGATTGAGCACATGGTGCTCCAAGGATGCACTTGCAAGGTCTTATCTCCTCAACTCTATCTCAGATTTTTTGTTGCCTCACATTAGAAGTTGTAAGACATCTCAGGAAGTGTGGGATGCACTTGAAGCTTTCTTTTCTTCAAGTACCAAAGCTAGGAAGCATCAACTATGGCTGGATTTCACAACTCTCAAGAAGGCTCCCAAACAAAATGTGACTGATTTTGTCACAAAGCTCAAGGACATAGCGGATCAGTTGGGAAGCATTGGAGAGGTAATAGATGAAGACCAAATTGTAAGGCAGGTCATCAATGGCTTGAAGGCAGATGATAAGTGGGAAGCATTCACCACAACTATGGATTTGTACATGGACATGCATGTACCTGATTTCAACACACTCATTAGACAACTACTTACTCAAGAGGCAAAGCTTATCAAAAATGGAGAAAGCTCTAAAGGTAATCAATCTTCAGCTTTATACACGGATAAAAGCAAGTCTAAAGATAACAAAGGAAAGGCAAAGAAAGTGGATAATGAAGCAGGTACATATCAAGCTAACTATGCAGGTAGAGGAAGACATGGCAGAGGTAGAGGAAGAGGAGGTAGACAAGGCAGGGGGAGATCCCAAGACTCCAACTCATGTTCTATTTGTGGATTAACTAATCATACAACTGAAAATTGCTTTAGGAATTCTAGGAATCAAAGAGGCAAAGGATACAATAGAGGAAGTTATGGCTACTCAAGAGGAAGGTTCAACAATTATCATGGCAACTACAACAACTACAATCATTCAAACTATCAAGGAGGCTACAAAGGAAGGAGAGACTACAATAACTACACAGAAGACTCAAACAAAGAGGATTCATTATTGATCATGAACATGGCTATGCCACAAGGTAAATCTGATGAGCATGTTTTCTACATAGATTCAGGTTGTTCAAATCATGTGGCAGGAAATGTGGCACTCCTATCAGATTTAGAAGATCCAAGGAATAAGCATGAGGTACAAACAGGAGATGATACAAAACATCCTGTGGAGAAAATAGGCAATGTCAAAGCACCTGATGGAAACATCAACCTACTCAGTAAGGTACTCTATGTCCCTACCATTACAAAGAATTTGATAAGTGTTGGGCAGATAGTAGAGAAAGGGTTGCAAGTCAGGTTCACAAAGGCAGGAGCATTTGTTGAAGATCCAAGTCAAGGATTCAGAAGAATTGCAAAAGGTGAAAAGACAGGTAGATTGTTCACATTTGAATTACAGGACACTAGAAACATTGCTCTCTTTAATTATGGTAGTCAGACACTCACAGAATTGGAAGTATGGCACAAAAGGTTAGCACATATTGGTGAAAGGTCATTAAAGCAAATTTGCAAGGACCAAAGTGTACTTGGACTCCCTAACTTGTCAAAACAACATATGATTTATAAGTGTAGTGCATGTCAGTTTGGAAAGTCTCACAGGTTACCATTCATGAAGAAAGGTTATATGCATGGAGATCTCTTGGAGTTGGTTCATACAGATGTATGGGGACCAAGCAAGGAAGCTTCAATATCAGGATCAAGGTATTATGTTTCCTTTATTGATGATTGCAGCAGATGGACTATCCTATTCTTTATGAAACACAAAGATGAAGTTTTTTCATGTTTCAAAAGATATTTGGCTCTTGTGGAGAATCAAACAGGTAAATCACTAAAAAGGCTAAGGTCAAATGGAGGGGGAGAATATTTCTCCCATGAGTTTGATTCTTTTCTTCAAGAAAGAGGAATCAAAAGAGAGGTAACTACAAGGTACACTCCTGAGCAAAATGGAGTGGTAGAAAGGAGGAATAGGACAATTGTTGAAGCTGCAAGGTCTATGTTAAATGAAAAGCATTTACCTAATTACTTATGGGCTGAGGCTGTATCTACAGCCACTTACTTGATTAACAGGTTGCCTTCAAAATCCCTTGATGGGATGACTCCATATGAGGCTTGGAATGGAAGAAGACCAAGTTTAGATCATTGTAAAATTTTTGGATGTATTGCTTTTGCTCATGTTCCTTCACAAGTTAGAGGCAAGATGGATCCAAAAGCAGAAAGGTGTGTATTTATTGGATATGACAACAATCAAAAGGGCTACAGGTTATACAACCCTACCAACAAAGGATTCTTGGTAAGCAGAGATGTAGTTTTTGATGAGAACAATTCATGGTATGAAGATTCATGCAGGAAGGTCAATTTACCATATGATCTTGAAGAAGATTTTCCAAAGCTTGGTAGAGAGCAATCAAAGATTGAAGAACAAGACACCTCAGAGGATGATGAAGAATCTCACATGGAAAAGATCAAAGCATGGAAGTCTAAAGGTAAAGCAAAATTGCAGGAACTTGGACATGAGGCAGAATCATCACATCATGGCCTAAGAAGATCTATGAGGGAAAAGAAAAAACCAGAAAGGTATGGGTTTGACACCTCATTAGTAACTAAACATTCTATCTACATAGCACAGGACATAAACCAAGAGGAGCCATCATCATTTGAAGAGGCCAAAGCAAAAACAGAATGGAAGCATGCAATGAAGGAAGAGATTGAAGCACTCGAGGAAAACAACACTTGGGATTTGGTGCCCAAGACTTCATCCATGAAGGTAATAGGCTCAAGATGGGTCTATAAACTCAAGAAGAATTCTGATGGTTCCATTAACAGGTATAAGGCAAGGCTTGTAGCAAAAGGCTTTGCACAAACTCAGGGAATTGATTATGAGGAGACTTTCTCTCCTGTGGCAAATATGCCTACTATTAGGGTTTTGCTTAGTATTGCCTCTTCCAAGAACTGGAAGATACTTCAACTAGATGTAAAGAATGCATTCTTGAATGGTTGGATAACAGAAGAGGTATATATGGCACAACCACCTCGTTTTGAGAGTCAAGTTTATCCTGATTATGTGTGTAAACTTAACAAAGCATTGTATGGTCTCAAGCAAGCTCCAAGAGCTTGGAATTTCAGGCTTGTTTCATTCTTGCAGGACAAAGGCTTTCAACCAAGCAAAGCAAATCCTTCACTCTTTATTAAAAAGAGTAATTCCGAGGTCATCTACCTATGTATATATGTAGATGATATTATATTGACAGGAAATGATGCAGATGGTATGAAGAAGATCAAAGATCAGATGAGAGAAGAGTTCAAGATAAGTGATTTGGGTTCACTTACCTACTTCCTAGGTTTGGAAGTTGTCTACAAAGATCATGGTTTGTTGCTCACTCAAAGAAAGTACATTAAGGACATGTTGGCAAAATTCAAGATGCAAGATTGTAAGATTGCAGGTACTCCAATGGAGGTTAATCACAAATTGAGCTCACATGAAGGTGAACTCATAGAGGACATCACATCATATCAAAGTCTAGTGGTTAGTCTCAACTATGCCACATTGACAAGAGTAGATATATGTTACAGTGTGAGTGTGCTAAGCCAATTTATGCACACACCAAGGAAACCACATATAGATGCTGCCAAAAGGATTCTCAAGTATCTCAAAGGAACCATAAATGAAGGACTTTACTATCCTTATGTATCTGATTTAGGTTTGAAGCTATTTTCTTATGCAGATTGGGATGGCTCCAAGGAAGATAGAAGAAGCACTTCAGGTTATCTTACCTTTGCAGGTTCAAAGCTTATTTCATGGTCATCCAAGAAGCAACCCACAGTTGCTCTCTCTTCTACTGAAGCTGAATATAGAGGTCTTGCCATAGCTAAACAAGAAGCTATGTGGATGAAGACATTATTCAAAGATCTTGGATTGGAGTTTGGAACTCCAACTATTTTTTGTGACAAGATGAGTTCTATTCATTTGGCTGCTAATCCTATTTTTCATGCAAGGACTAAACATATTGAAGTTCATTATCACTATGTATGAGAGAAGGTTCTAAGCAAAGAGATTCAAATATCATATGTGTCCACTCATCAACAATGTGCAGATATTCTAACCAAAGCATTGGATGGTACAAAGCTTTGCAAATTCAAGGCTATGATAGGTTTGCAGGTAATCTTTGAAGACTGAAGACCTCAAGCATACTTGGCTTGAGGGGGAGCTGTTGGAGCAAGTCTATGACAAGCCTAAGTATTGGCTTGAGTCTCACAAAGTCATTAAAGAAGCTTCAAAATGAAGACTATGTAAAGTTCACTTGTGAACTACCTCTTGTAACTTTTGAAGAGTTTACTTAATGTAAAAGTAAGAGAATCTTAAGTGGTTGAGCCCACATGATCAAGAATGGAAAGAGGAGCCACGAATTTGTGATTTGTGGTAGGTAGAGAATCAAATCAATCATTGATTGATTGGAGAGTGATTGAGGGAAGTTAGCCTCCCAAACGCAACTATAAATAGATGGCAGTTTTAGTCGTGGTTAGAGAGACCTATGTGAAGACCTCCAAGAGCTGAGATTTATGCCATTTCAAGGTGTGATTACAAAGCACACATATGTATCAGTAAGTCATTGTATTGTACAAGCAATATAGTTTCCTTTTTATGATTATTTGAGGTCATCTTTCCATGTTCTTGTGATGTGTACTACTCACTGCCATTACTTCAGTTTTTCTTAGTCAGCTTGCAGAGATTGTTTCTCTGCACTTGGTTCATCATTTTCAGTGATTTAACTTGGTAAAGTTAGCTCAATAAGTCTACTATATGCGCACAAATTCTCGTGTCATTTGGATGTTGGAATCTTCAGTTATGTTCATTTGAAGTCAACAGGGTATGTTCATCTTCACTTCTCTGTCAGGTACCCGACTTTTTCAGTCATCTTGTCAGAGTCATTTCTCAGTGGTTACTCAACTAAATGCAGTGCTTTAAAGCTTGTTGGATTCAGCTTACTGTCTAGTATAAGCATACAAATTTTCATGATCATTAGATTCTTGCATCTTGAGTTATGTTACTTTTGCTACTCACTGGTCTATTTCTGTAGCAGCCCGTGAAAATCGGGATGATGTCATCACTTGTTAAAAGTCATTCTCAGTGTGTGGTTTGTTATTTTTGATGATATTACTCTCTAAAGTTAGCTTTTTAAGCTACCTAGCCTTCCCCAAGAGGAATTAATCTAATTGCTACTGTGCTCAGACAATTATGTAAAACACTGGACAGGTGTATCAACCAAGAATAGCAAGTTTTCACCACTGAGCTAACTCCAACTTATCTGTTTTGATCTATCTTTTTGAGAGTGACCTTCCAAGGTACATAGGGTGTCTAATACATCCATTGGCAAGCTAGAAGGGCCCACCATCTAGTCCTGGAGTTCATTTGGCTGGTGTAGAGCAAAGATTTTGCAACACCTCTTCATCTTCAACACATACCTATCCATCTCTTCACACCCTTAAGGTACTTCAAAATTCTCTTGGTAGCTTCCATGTGAGGTGCCCTAGGTTTGTGCATAAATTGACTTAAAACACTTACTCCATAAGCAATACCAATCCTTGTCAATGTAGCATAGTTCAAGCTTCCCACTTTGCTTTGGTAACCTGCAATGTTCTCAAACACATCACCTTCATTGGCACTTAGTTTTTGGTCTACCTCCATATAGAGTACTTGCAACTTTGGCATCCTACAACTAAAACTTCTTTAACATGTCTTGTATATACTTTCTCTGAGTAATATAAATTCCAGAGTTATTATAGACTAACTCAAGTCCAAGAAAATATTTTAGTGATCCAAGGTCACTCATTTTGAACTCCTGCATCATCTAATTCTTGATCTGCTTGATGCAATTAGCATCATTACCTGTGAGTAGGATATCATCAACATATACACATAGGTATATTACCTCTGAATTTCTCCTCTTAACTTATAGAGAAGCATCTACTTTACTCATGATGAATCCTTGATCCTGAAGGTATATAGTCTACCTATCGTTCCATGCCCTAGGTGCCTGCTTCAATCCATAATGATATTTGTTCAATTTACACACATATGTTACCTTGCTTGGATCCTCATAGCCAGGAGGTTGAGACATGCACACCTCCTCTAAAATCAAACCATTTAGAAATGCATTTTTTACATCCAATTGATACATGTTCCAATTCTTTGATGTAGCCACACTTACCAATACCCTGATGGTTGGCATTTTCACCATAGGTGAGAAGGTTTCTTCATAATCAACTTCTTGGGTTTGTGCAAAACCCTTAGCCACAAGTCCTGCTTTGTACCTACTTATCGATCCATCAGAATTCTTTCATTTTGTCTTATAGATCCATCTAGAACCAATTACCTTCATAGAATCCTTCTTTGGTACTAGTTCCCAAGTATCATTCTCCTTTAGTGCTTCAATTTCCTCATGCATGGCTTCCTTCCGTTTTGTCTCGGTATTTACCTCTTCATATGACGATGGATCTTCAAATGACAAGTCTTTTGCAAGATAAACAGAGTGCTGAGTAACTAAGGAAGTGTCATACCCATATCTGATTGGCTTCTTGCTCTACCTTTGTGATCTTCTGATTGCTTGGTTGGATGATTCAGGTATATCCTCCAACTTCTTCATCTTTGTGCTTCAAAAAGTCCAATATAGTGTACCTACTGAAGTCATCAATGAAAGATACATAACACCTTAATCCAGAAATTGAGGGATCCTTACTTGGTCCCCATACATCTGTATGGACAAGCTCTAGGTAGTCCTCATGCATGTAGCCTTTCCTTGAGAAAGGTAACCTATGAGATTTTCCAAAATGACAAGCACCACATTTATAAATCATGTGTTGCTTGGATACATTAGGTATCCCAAGCACACATTGATCTCTACATATTTGTTTTATGGTTCTTTCACCAACATGCCCTAATCTGTTATGCTAGATTTCAAACTCTGATAGTGTTTGACCTTTGTATCTATAAAGTGCAATGTGCCTTTTATCTTCAAGTTCAAAAGTGAATAATCTAGTTGTCTTTTCTCCTTTTGCAATTCTCTTGAATCCATGTGGGGGATCCTCCACAAATGCTCCATATTGGTTGAACCTGACCTGCAAACCCTTTTCCACAATCTTTCCAACACTCATCAAATTCTTGGTAATTGTAGGTACATATAGAACGCTGCTCAACAGATTCTTATTTCCATCAGAGGTCTTAACATTTCCTACTTTAATCACTGAGTGTTTGGTATCATCACCTATTTTTACGTGATGTTTACCCTTTGGTTCTCAAGGTCAGACAGAAGAGCTACATTTCCTAGCACAGGGTTTCAGCATCCTGAGTCAATGTAGAAGAGATGGTCATCATTTAAACCTAGTTTTGAAGTCATATTCATAATCAGAATAGAGTCCTTTTGCTCCTTTGTATAGTTGTTGTATTCTTTCCTTGATTTGTAGCCTCCTTGGTAGTTTTTATTGTAGTTCTTGTTGTAGTTGTTATTGTATCATAGATGGTGATTGAATCTTCCTCTTGATTGTGTGTATCCACCTCTTTGATATCCTCTACCTCTCTAATTCTTGAAGTCCCTCTAACACTCATCTATAGTATGATTTGACAATCCACAAATATAACATGGTGAGGAGTTATAAGGTCTCCCCCTACCTTGCTTACCTCCTTTGTCCCTTCCTCTTGAGGTTCTACCTCTCCCTACATAGTTGGCTTGGGAGGTAGTTCCTTTATCCTCAACCTTCTTGTTCTTTCCTTTCTCTTTGGACTTACTTTTATCAGTGTATAGGGCAGAAGACCTATTACCTCTTGATGAATCTACATTCTTGTTGAGCTTGGCTTCATGGGTAATTAGTTGCTGCATGAGACTGGCAAGGTCTAGAATCCGCATGTCCATGTACAAGTCCATGGAAGTTGTGAAGCTCTCCCATTTTTCATCATCTTGAATACCATTGATTACTTGTCTTACAATCTGCTTCTCTTCAATTTCTTCTCCAATGCTTTCCAATTGATCAACTACATCTTTGACTTTGTACACAATGTCATACTCTGAGATGCTTTGTTTGGGTTGCTTTCTTGGTGGTAAACACAATCCACAATTGGTTCTTCCTAGCCCTTGTGTTGGAAGAGAAATATGAAGACAATGTTTCCCAAGTCTCTTGGGATGTCTTAGAGTTCCTAATATGTGGAAGAAGAAAATCAGAGATTGAGTTAAGTAAGTAAGACCTTGCTAATGCATCCTTGGCACACCCTCTGTTGATTCTTTCATGCTCCTCTCTTGTCCATTTTCCTTTGTTTCTGAATATGAGCATCTCTTCATCTCCTGAGATGTATCCATAAAGGCTCCTTCCTTACAAGCATGTCTTCATCCTCAATGACCATTTTTGATAGTTTCTCTTATCCAATTCATCAATGAAATAAGGAAACCATCTCCCATTTCACCTTAGCTTTGCTCTAATACCATTGTTGGGAAAGATGGATGGACACTCCAAGAAATGAATAGGTATTGCCAAATCTTGCTTTGTACCAGCCCCCTGTAGCTTCATTGTTGAGTTGTGGGCCCTTTTAGCTTTCCAATGACACTATACAAGTGCCTATGTACTTTGGAAATGATGTGAGAAATGATTGAGCCAAAATAGACTATTTCCAACTTGAAGGACTAATGAAAACCTTCTATTTTTGTTCATACACCTACTACTTGTTACACTGAGTGCTTCGAGTATAGTAGGAATTAGAAAAATTCGTTTTGGAGATATCACATTAGCTTAATGATCTAATGACTCCAAGTGGAATCACATAAAATGATGCACTATACACAAAGCAATCAATTTAGCAATCAAATCATTACCTTCAATTTTTTAGGACGTATACAAAGTTTGACCAATAGGTACTTCGACACGCTATTCTCCAAATTCGCTAAATCGATTATCTTCAAATGTTGTGATCATGTAGTGAAAATGGAGCTGATTCCAACAAGCTATAGCACATTGAAAATGGTAAAGATTTGACTGAGATATGAATAGTACAATTTGACTGTTATGAGTGACTATGACAGAGAGACCATAGATGGGAAGTATTGATATATTGTATTAGGACACAATGTTGTACAAGATCATAGGCATGATAATCAAAGAATAATGATGATGAGTAGTGTAGGCTATAATGTAAGCCTAACTCTCTCATAGAATGATCAACAAGAAGTCAGAATTGAAGTCTTCTATCCCGCGAGTTTTCCAGCCATCTTTTATGGATGGTACATTTGAAATTTGAATTTGAATTCTTCATTGGCTCTCACTAAAACTCATCCTCTAATCTAGGAGATATTCTCTCAATTAGATTCATGACTTTTCCAACTAACGAGTCCCATGAATTTAGTGGTAGTTACAAATATTCTTTCAAGTCAAATTGACTTTTACAAATAGTAAAAGATAAAAGCTTTCTAGCAATGGTTTCCATGGAGCTTCAATTGTACATAAACTCTAGCCAGATGTGTAGGCTTGATATTTGCACCAACAGATCATAAATGGCATTAAGGATGATGACAAATGGGAGTCTTTTACCACAGAAATAGACCTATATAGGGACACTGTTAGATATGCTCAATACTCCACCCTCATGTGACCACAAATCATCCATGGCACTCTAAGTTGTAAGGCCCCCATTATGAGGAGAAGCCATTATGAGAGCCCGGAAATTTGTGGAACCCTAACTTCCAAGTTAGATGAGGTCTATGTGTGACCGTTGATGGTTGTAGATGATCTTTGTGAGCCTGGCCATTAGGTTAGGTAGGGCATAAACTTCCAGGCCATGGATTGCCATTTAAGGTGAAAATAAAGGCCTTGTGGCATCGCGCGCTTTCCCCATAGAACTTTAATGGGGGAAGTGCAGAGGGGGGCTTGCCCCCTTTTGTGGGGTTCGAGGGGGCCTATCTCCCCGGTCTAGATGGTAGGACTTCTGGTCATGGAGATATTGTCGGATCGTATCTTTTATCTACTATTTTGTATCTCCCAACTACGCCTATTTAGAGAGCTCACCTTTGGCATGCCCTTCTAGTTAGCAACATGCTCATTTGCATTCTCTTTGTAGAAATAAATCATTTGGTCATAATTCATATTTGAATCATATGTTTGAAGAGATGTTTCACTATAAGATGACATCAAATAAGTTTTTAAATATTGTTTGGTTTCATCATTTAAGGAGCCATCTTGTGCTTAATCTTCACACAGACTCGCTAGATTCTCTTGAGGTATTTAATTTTCAATCTCCTTTTGATCTCCTTGACACCTCGTAGATATCTTAAAATCTTGGTTACTATCATGTCTTGATTCTTTGTTTGTTTGATTTCCCTCTATGAGATGTGAAGAGTTTATCGGAGTAGGGGAAGCCTCATCTAATTTTATTGTTTAAGTTTATTGACTTTTTTCTTTATGTTTGGTATTTGTTTGTTTTGACTACGATTAGCTTCCACGTGGTCCTTTGCTCTTCTCATCATCAAGGTTTGTGCATATAAATCACTTAAAGATGTGACCATTATTAAATTTTCTATGGGCTCTTGGTACCTTAGATCCTTGGAGATTGTATCATTTATGTTCGTCAGTTATTTTTGAGAAACCTCATCATAAGCATGTACATGTAATCCATGCATGTTTGATTTACACCCAACTAGGGTTTCTATTATTTAGTATGGATTTGAAAAATTTTCTTAGTTTCTGAAATGCATGGAATTTGTCTATCTTCTTCATCTCCATGAATGTGATCTTTACAAACATCAAGAATTTTTTGATTGTTTGCCGCTTCTTGATGTATCTTCTCACAGCTTCATAGATGAGCGTCAAATCTTCTCTGAGTCGTGACTCCAAATCCATATCTTTTAGGAGTGGAATTAATTCCTCTCAAGCTTTAACATCGATTGATTGTCGAAATAACACCACCTTTTCATGTCCTATACATCTCTTATTGTGCTTAGAAAATATCATCAAATTTCTGCTCAAACTCTTTTTCAATCTCAAGAATTGATTGATCTTTAATTGTATGAACCCACTTTAGAAAGGATGTCCATATCTCTTTGTCTAGGTCCTTTAGCATCAAGCTCTTGAGGAGCACCCCTTTGTATAGAGACCATGTGGTTTCTCTTATTTGCATCAGCCACTCATGTAGATCATCTTTAGACACATAGACAAAGTTCTCGCAAAGCTCATGGTTTGTCATCCTTGTCAAACCAACACCTAGTACTTTTCCTCGAGTTCCTATTTTTTGCAAAACTTGGCTACATTCTTTCCATTGAAAAATCCACATTGGTTAGTTAATCTCTCATGAAGGGACTAGATAGCTTTTTTTCATCTATCCTCTTGCTTAAAGCATAGGAATTGGGCTAGGAGATCTTCCATTTTGAGTGGTTAGACCTTGTGTCATTGTCTCTATGTCACGAAGTTTGTGATAAGGAGGGAGAAATAGAAATGACACATGCACGTCATGCTCTTTGCTTCACCATACGGTGTTGAGAGGAAGTAATGCAAAGAAGGCTTCTATGAACGGATAGTTATAGAATCTCATTTGACTATACCACTCCATTTCCCTTTAGAAGGCAATAAATCAGCTTAGTTATCCTTCAAAGTACACTAGGTATGTCATAGGGTTTGTCAAAGGAGGGTGGAGCTAAGTTCCATTGAATGGACTCTTAACATGGGGTTCAAAGAAAAGAGGTAGGAAGTAAGATGCAAAGTTAGATTTGGGAGATTATGGAAGCATGCAATTGGGAGGAAAAACAAGTTTTATTTGTGCGTTTTTCTACCACTCAAAAAATTAGCTCATATAATTTGCTTCCATTACTCTAAGCATGCATTCCAACACAAGCCTTGATAGAAGACCCATAGAGTCTTTAGGCAGCCTCGTGATCTGATCTTGAACCTTAATGGGTATGCATCCTATTGCTCAACCCTCATAATGCTGAATGTGTAACAATCATTAAGCAATATTGATCCTTCCCTTATAAACTTCCAATGGTGTCTCTCCACTCCTAACATGGTATAATTGATGATCATGTGGGACCACAACCTATGGTCATCTATATCCCTCATGATCTCTTGCGTCATGACTTGCACTACAAAGCAATATTAGATCAGTTCATTTGAAAGCATCCAGCATCCTCGCTCATGGATTTGATAGCCGGTTTTCATTCCCAAATCAGATGCTATAAGGCAAAGATGAACAACCCATTTGCATAGACAAAGTGCCTCACTCTTAAGGAGGCCCAATGAGCAAACACATTCCCAGATATATGGCGAAGCAAAGTTTTATCCATAGTACCATATGAACTAAGAATTGATAATTCGACTTCTTTGTGATAGCGCAAGTAGAAAATAAAACTATTCAAACGGTTCAAGCTACCATATGAACTAAGAATTCATAATTTGACTTCTTTGTGCTAGCGCAAGTAGAAAATCAAACTATTCAAACGGTTCAAGCAAATGGAATGAAAGAATATCATTATGTCACAAAATATTCTCAGGTTAATTGTGTTGAAACATATCAAAGAATATACCTCATTGAAGCATTATATTAGCTCCAACGTATTTCAATGTGTTTGACAATGTCCAAGTAATTTGAAGAAAACGAAACGACCTGAAATAGTTGTAACTTTAAACAAAATATATAAGAAGCTTACATGTTCAACACAGCTTACATCCTTTTCAGCCACTTTTGCGCTGCTGGTTAACTGTTGTATTTGTGTTAAGTTGTCAATTACACCTTAAACGCATCATCTAAACAGCTTCAAAAGATCATTTTTTTCTGTGTTATGTTTAACTAGATCATGATGATCCTTGATTTAGAAAATCAATTTCAAAAATTTACCTTGATTAGTGAGTTTCAATACAGAGCTCAATGCTTCACAAAATATGCCTGCCACACTTCAATCTTTTGATGCATGTATGACTTATTCCCATGAACACAGACCTTTATTACATAAGAAATTTCCTTCCAGGAATGATTGCACAAGACAATCCATTGCAAGAGTTGCAGACGAAAATGTATAGCCTTCATCATCATTACCCCCTTTATCTCTAAACTCGATCATTTCTTGCAGTTGAAGAGGCACGTGTAACAATGCGATCTTGTAAATTGAATCCACATCGAAAGTTCACCTCCGTTTGTTCTTCAATGAACTCCCAAATTTTAGGTGTGATAAATCACATTCCAGATCTTGAAGCTTATCCTTCGTAACCTCCAAAACCTCCCAGTTTTGACATAGATATAGTGGACACATACTAGCTTGGTTTGATGTGCATTCTTGTCTGTGTACTATCCCTTCCCTGATGTACACCTCTCCAATAGCATCTGCATCTCTCCCACTTTTCATTGTCCTCCTCCGAGGAAAGACAAGAATTGTTGCCAAAGATTCTTCTTTTCTCCTAGTTGCTTTCCCTTGGGCACCACTGTCCCTTTTGATGCAGAGGGTTCCTCCACAGCAGCATAGGACTTCGAATCCATGCCCACCTTCTCTCTGGTTCCCCGCCAAAAAACAGAGGAGCGCCCGAAAACCTTGGCATATCGAGGGCATTTCCGTAGAATTTTCCCCGTAGTGATTCTCCCCTGGAGCCCATTTTTAGCAGTTTCCTCTTATCAATGGGAGGAACGAACACTTCTTCTGGAGCGGCCATAGCCTCTCATAGCATGCATGTACATACATGCATAGTTTGAAAAGCCAAAAACATAAAGAGATATTCACATACACACATCTCGCAATGAAATCACATGCATGTGTGCCTAGATATGAATGCATATAAGCGTGAATATACATTAGAATTCGCACACATTGACATATACGATATGCGCACATGATAATGAATTAATTAAGTTTCTCACATTTCTAGACTTAGTTATGAACACACATATGTTTGTATATGTACACGCATACAATAAACGCACACATTTATAGATAATTTCTTTTGGACGCACATCAATTTTCATAGAATTTCATGTGCACACATTGATCAGAACACAAATACACACAAGCATCCACGCTTGGCTTGCAGATGAAATTTAGAAGTGCACAGGCAACACACATAGGATCCACACGTGTATATACTTGCGTTCATGGTCGAACTAGCCATGGCTTTTCTCTTTATAAAAGAACGTACCATAAAAGAAGATGGGTATAATCTGATTACAATCATAGTGATAGCAATCCACCTCAATTGCTTGTCATTTGTTACCTATCTGCAATCAATAAACATGCATGTTCTAGTTGTCCTATACTCGCATCAATTGAGCCTTTTGCTTTTTACATGTAATTGAGTTGTATGCTAGAAATTCAAATCTTGACCACAATGGAAGCCACCTAGGTTTAAATCCCACCGACGATGGGCAACGGTAGTTTTTTGAGAAAACATGATTTTCACGGGGTGTACTTTCCACTTTGACATGATCGTGATAGCTTTTAGAATGCTTTTCAATTGGTATCATAGCGATATAATAAGATCTTAGCTCATTATTGAGAATGACTCAAGCTTCCACAAGCTCTAGTGTTGGAGATCTCTGGTGATCTTGGAGATGCTCTCTTGGAGGAAAAGTTGCTACACTCTTGGAGTTGTTGTGATCTACGTTAGGTGTTATCTGGAGGATTTGGTGTCAGCCACCATACTGTGAGTAACAAGTCTAGATCTGTCATCACTTGTTGATTCACAAGTTTTTCATCACTGTCCCTTTTGCTCATGATGCAAAGGGTTCCTCCACAACAGCGTCGGACTTCGAATCCATGCCCACCTTCTCTCTAGTTCCCCGCCAAAAAATAGAGGAGCAACCAAAAACCTTGGCATATCAAACCCATTACCGTAGAAATTTCCCCGTGGTGATCTCCCCTGGAGGCCATTTTTAGCAGTTTCCTCTTGTCAATGGGAACACTTCCTCTGGAGCGGCCATAGCCTCCCATAGCATGCATGTACATACATGCGTAGTTTAAAACGCCAAAAACATAAAGAGATATTCACATACACACATCTCGCAATGAAATCACATGCATGTGTGCCTAGATATGAATGCATATAAGTGTGAATATACATTAGAATTCGCACACATTGACATACACGATATGCACACATGATAATGAATTATTCCAGTTTCTCACATTTCTAGACTTAGTTATGAACACACATATGTTTGTATATGTACACGCATACACTAAACGCACACATTTATAGATAATTTCTTTTGGATGCACATCAATTTTCATAGAATTGCATGTGCACACATTGATCAAAACACAAATGCACACAAGCACCCACGCTTGGCTTGCACATGAAATTTAGAAGTGCACAGGGAACGCACATAGGATCCACACGTGTATATACTTACATTCATGGTCGAGCTAGCCATGGCTTTTCTCTTTATAAAAGAACCTAACATAAAAGATGGGTATCATCTGATTACAATCATAGTGATAGCATTCCACCTCAATTGCTTGTCATTTGTTAATCCTATCTGCAATCAATAAACATGCATGTTCTAGTTGTCTTATACTCACATCAATTGAGCTTTTTGTTTTTTTACATAAAATTTAATTGTATGCTAGAAACTCAAATCTTGACCACAGCGGAAGCCACCTAGGTTTAAATCGCACGGACGATGGGCAATGGTAGTTTTTTTCAAAAAACATGATTTTCACGAGGTGTTTTTAGGATCCGGTCAGATGCTGTCCACTTTGATATGATCGTGATAGCTTTTAGAATGCTTTTCAATTGATAACATAGCGATATAATACAATCTTAGCTCATTGTTGAGAATGACTCAAGCTTGCACAAGCTCTATTGTTGGAGATCTCTGGTGATCTTGGAGATGCTCTCTTGGAGGAAAAGTTGCTACACTCTTGGAGGTGTTGTGCTCTACATTAGGAGTTATCTGGAGGAATTTGTCTCAGCCACCATACTATGAGTAACAAGTCTAGATCTATCATCACTTGTTCATTCACAAGTTTGTGATCTAGGGATAATGAGAATTCAGGTTTGTTGTAAAACATTTCTAAATTGTTCATATTCTCCATACTCTCACAAACACATTCTTCATACTTCTTAGGCACACAATTTTTTCTATCTAGTTCTTATTTCTGCCTAGATTCAAATATTACTAGTTTGTATCATATTCACACATTTTAATCTAGCATTGGAATATAAGTTACACTACAACAGATCGATGGTATACCGAGGTTTTTATCGAGGAAAATGAACACGCCTTTATTTGTCACGATGCCGGTGTAAAGGTTGGTGTGCATGTCAGTACGAAAGCGTCGGTATATGCGTCGGTACTACCGACACATATACCGAGGCTTCTGCTGGACATACCATCACCTATACTGTCGCCTCCTGGGTGTACCAATGGTTATTCCGATGACACTACTGGGCGTACCGTCGCGTATACCGACGACCATACCTGCAAAATTTTTTTTGAGTAGAGTGTTTTGTCTTTTGCTACAACAACATTACCATGATGTTGTTTAACAAAAGATAATACACTCTGCCCAAACATGATGTTGTTTAACAAAAGATAATACACTCTGCCCAAAAAAAACCGAGTGCATGTGATGTGTACTCTAATGACAATCGAAATATGATTTCATGAAACAGAGTATTATTGGACACAAAAGAGATAATCAAAATGAACTATGAGCCATGTACAAAAGAAGTTATATATTTCAATAATGAAGCATGTACAAGAGTGTGGCAAACCACTGTCATATATGACGCTTTTACAAAATGTGGCAAAGCAATGTATTGCCATATGAAATTAAATACAAAATATTGGTCTTCCACTGCCATACACATGCAAAGAACGTTCCATATCAACAATCGTGCAACAAAGAACATTAATGGAATGAGATAAATTCACATAAAAATTACAAACAACAAGTAAAAAGCAAGTTTATAAATTAATTACCTCATCGCAAATGCTCCCATGAAACTACCGCACCGCGTCCCTCCAAGTCCTGCAATAGTGTAGTCAACCCATGACTATATCCATAAGACTCCTCTGTTCGTGTTGGAGGACGACCCATTGCCAACTCCTGAAACAAATATAAAAAGATTAGAGAAACATACATGAGAAATTTAACACAAATAAATTCAATAAACGAAATGGTACTTACAAACTCATGATGCATCGTGTCATATCTACTGCTACCCAAATATGATGGTCCAATCGTATCTAAACGTGTGGCTGCGGCATTTCGCTGCTGGGGATATCGATCAGGAGTCTACTGCTGTTCGTCACGAATCATGTCCCACTCCTCAGCATCTAACCATACAGGCTTTGGTAAGACTTCTGTGAAAGCATCACATGCCTCGAATCGTCGATGGGACATGACCTCACGTGCGGTGTGCAAAATCCACTCTGAACTGACAATAGACTGTCCATCGGCTGGTCCGAACTCCTGGTAAATCCTCTGTGTGATATAATTCTTCCGATCTTTATCCTGTTCACTCCATTTTAGCATGATGGATTGTCCAAAACTGGATGGAGAAAAGATGTCGTATGCGTGCACCCATTGCTTTGCCAGCCGCATCCATCACCGGAGCTCCATCTCGGATACTATACACCTTGGAGTCATCATGGTCATGAGCACCCCGAGGTGTACGTGGTGTTCCACGTGGTGTACTGTGTGGCATACCTACATCTGAGGTACTCGTCCTAGGAGTAGAAGTGGGCGACACAACGTCCCTTGCACTGCCTCCACAACAACCGCCTCCTCCGCCTCTAGACCTACCTGTAGATCCACTCCTAGAACCTCCTGCTCCAGAGCGTGACCTCGATCTAGGAGACGGGTGAGAACCTCTATCACGCTGAGGTGTCAAACGCACATGTCTACTAGTAGACCCAGTAGGAGATGGCTGCAAAGTTGGTTGTGGTGGAGTCACAAAGCTAGGAGACCTACCTCCTACGGGAGTAGCACCATCCGCAGGAGTGACACCGGCAAGAGTGACACCGGCGGGAGTGACACCGGCGGGAGTGAGGCCAGCGGGAGTGATGCCGACAGGAGTAACGCCGCCAAGAGTGAGGCCCGGAGGAGTGCTACCACGAGCGATCCAATATTGTGATGCAGCAGCCATATACGCAGAAGGAACCTGAGAGATGAACTCCAAAAACTGCTCCTCTATCATGGAATGTGGAGTGACTGGAGGACTGTCTCCCATCGCGCTCTGTAATAAAAGGACTCAAATAATTATCATGCGATAAGAAAAGTAATATAGAGAATAAACGAAAAACAAACAAAAATTAGTACGTACAAGTGTTTTATTCAAAAGTCCTCTATTCTAGCATCCTCTTGAAGATTCAATGCACCGAGAATATCTATCTGTATATTGATGGCTTCTAAATTGCTTGCTATGCTGGTTTCCTCCTGATCATTGTCTATTGCTTCGTCTTCTCGAACAATGACCTCTTCTTCAATGACCTCTTCTTCTATGACCTCTTCTTCTCGAACAATGATCTCTTCCTCCTCGACTATCGAATGAATTTTTGAGTCCACTAGAGATGGACTTTCTTCTACATCTATGTTTTCAAAAATTTATCTACTACGTGGAGCAACTTGTAAAACAAATAGCCACTCTGGGTCTTTTGAATCTGGTATAAAAACAACTTGCTCATAGTGTTCGGGAAGTACAAATGTATCCCTTTCATCTATCCATAATCTTGTGCAGTGGGTTTGAAGCAAACCGCTCTTATCCCGTCTCACTGTTGCGTTTCTTCTAGAGGTGACTACTTTGAACCATTTCACATCAAAAACAAAGTAATCAAACTTTCTGAAAGATAGTTTCAAGATGTCTTGAATCACACCACAATAATCTAACTCGCCTTCTAGATCATTATCATCTCTTGCACTCGCTCTACTTTTTTGCAAAAAATTCACCATCAATCCACTATCAAAAGTAGACCTATTTTGATCGATTCCTGTGATTCGAAAGTGTCATTCATGATACCATAGTGCACCGCATTTAATATACTCCCAATCACATCCTTTTGCGAGTTCTTCTTCTACTTCAGAGATATCTTCACCTGATGCCTTTGCTTGTGAAACCGCTATATCTAGCTATCTACTCGTTGGAAAAGGTGGGAGAAGTCGAAGATTTTCGAGAAGAGGCAAAAATCTAGTGGAACGATTTCTTCGAAACTGAGCTCTTTCCTTTGCGTTAGTTTCCTTGGCAAGTTCATACCTTTCTAACCACTTTTGCATAGGCTCAGAGTTAACTATCCAAAACTTCATTGCCTTCTCTCTGAAAGCTGCATCCATTTTTCTTTGCAATCCTTTACCTTGTGGTTCATCGCCTACGAGACGAACATCTTCATCATCGCTCCATTCCAATGGACTATAAAAGTTTTTTCGCATCTCCACATGTTGGAGGCATGTCATTGCCCTCTGGCAAAAATTGATCTTTAAGAAGCCTGCAATAAGCAATTAAAATGATATTAGTAAATGAAGTTATTGTGATACAACAATGAAAGCCAATTTGTTCTCCACTTACCTGAACAATTCAGTGACACTACTATCTGACCATCCATAAATGGATTGCAGATTGAGCATCGCGAGTGAAGCACGTAGTACAGATATCGTTGCTCCATTGTAAAGTGGTAAACGAGCTAATCTTCGCATGTTTTCATATTCTTCATCAACTTCTGATCATGGAATTTCTGTTGTGTCCATCTCGACACCTTCTTCACCATCATCATCTTCGTCCATCTCATAAAATACTTCAAGCATCTCTTCCATATGTTCATTCTCTGTAATATTATTAGTGCTTGCTTGTACGTCTAAGTCCTTTTTTTGCTCTCTTTTGTCCACGAGAGGTTACCGGTGCAATGTCGTTTGGGTCCATCTCCTCACCTGGGGGACCATGTGAATGATAACGTAGGTTTTCCAGTCGACTCCTATCAAAGGATCCATACTCTCTAACATGTGCAGTACAAATCCGTCGTTTCCGATAAATTTGATACTTGCACTGTGTGTAAGGACATGCCATTCTCTCTTCAGGATCCAAAGAAGCCATCTACTACAATATGGACATTTTAGAACATTTTTTTTATTAAACCTAAAAATCTAACTCTTAAAGACTTAAATATGAAATACTAAACCTAAATATTTAAATACCTAAAAAAACTTAAAACCCTATTTTTAAAACCCTAATCTATATAGCTATCCTATTTTATCTTTATATTCGGATTTTTTCTTGATTGATTCTATTTTATATATATATTTATTTATTTATTCATATTTTTTTCCTCTTAATTGAGTTGTATGTATGCCTAGACCCTAAAAACCCTAATTTTAAAGATCTAGTCCTAAATTATGTATATTTCTATACACATGTGTATATACATGTATATATGTATTATATGTGTATGTGTATGTGTGTACATATGTTATGTAGGTGTTAAAACCCTAAAACCCTAATCCAAATGACCTAGACCTAAAACATGTATATATATGTATGCATGTGTATATATATGTGTATATGTATATATATGTGCATATAGATAGGTGTATAAGTATGTGTGTTTATGTATTGTATATATATATTCACTCTATTTAAAATGATTAAATTTAAACCTATTTTTATATATTTAATCATATATATTTCATTTATTTATTTAAAATACTAGTTCTTATCATATTTTATTATCTATATAATTATCCTACCTTATATATATATATATATATATATATATATATATATATATATATATATATATATATATATATATATATATATATATATATATATTATTTATATATTCAGATTTTTTCCTTACTTAATCCTTTTTTTATATATTTAATTATAAATATTTAATTAAATTTTTTAAAACACTAGTTCTTTTTATATTTATTTATCTATATAATTATCCTATTTTATATATATAATTTTTTATATATTCAGATTTTTTCATTACATCATCCTATTTTTATATATTTAATTTTATATATTTAATTAAATTATTTAAAACACTAGTTCTTTTTATATTTATTTATGTATATAATTATCTTATTTTATATACATTTTTTTTATATATTCAAATTTTTTCATTACGTAATCCTATTTTTATATATTTAATTTTATATATTTAATTAAATTATTTAAAACACTAGTTCTTTTTATATTTATTTATGTATATAATTATCTTATTTTATATATATATTTATTTATATATTCAGATTTTTTCCTTACGTAATCCTATTTCTACATGTATATATGTATTATATGTGTATGTGTATGTGTGTATATATATTATGTAGGTATTAAAACCCTCAAACCCTTATCTTAAAGATTTAGACTTAAATCTAAAATACTAAAGCCTAAATACTTAACCACCAATAAAAATCTAGACCCCTAATCCTAAAACCCTAATCATATTGTATATATATATTTATTTATATATTCTGAGTTTTTTTCTTATTTTTCTCTATATTTTTCCTTAATATAAATATAATTGAGTTATATGTATGTCTAAACCCTAAAACCCTAATCTTAAAGATCTAGACCTAAAATATGTATATTTTTGTATACATGTGTATATACATGTATATATGCATTATATCTACATGTGTATGTGTGCATATATGTTATGTAGGTGTTAAAACCCTAAAGCCCTAATCTTAAAGATTTAAATGTAAAATATGTATATTTTTGTATGCATGTGTATCTACATGTATATATGCATTATATCTATATGTGTGTTTGTGTATATATGTTATCTACGTATTAAAACCCTAAAACCCTAATCAGAAAGACTTAGACTTAAATCTGAAATACTAAAACCTAAATACTTAAACACCTATAAAAATCTAAACCCCTAATCCTAAAATCCTAATCATATTTTGTATATATATTTATTTTCATATTCAGATTTTTTTTCTTATTTGTCTCTATATTTTTTCTTAATATAAATATAATTGGGTGATATGTATGCCTAAACCCTAAAACCCTAATCTTAAATATCTAGACCTAAAATATGTATATTTCTGTATACATGTGTATATACATGTATATATATATACATATATATATATATATATATATATATATATATATATATATATATATATATATTATGTGTATGTGTATGTATGTGTAAATAGTGTAAAAACCCTAATTCTATTTTTATATATTTGATGTAAAAAAAAACTTCAAAATAAAAATAGGATTATATGTGTGTATGTATGCATGTGTGTATATATGTGTGTGTATGTATGCATATGTACATGTGTGCGTGTGTATGTATGCATGTGTATACATGTGTGTGTATGTGTATGTATGCATGCATGTGTGTGTATGTGTATGTGTGTATATATTGTATGCATGCATGTGTGTATATATGTGTGTGTATGTATGTGTGTATGCATGTGTGTGTATGTATGCATGTGTGTATATGTGTGTATGCATGCATGTGTGTATATGTGTGTGTGTGAATGTATATGTGTGTATATATGTATGTGTGTATATGTGTGTGTGTGTATGTGTATGTATGCATATGTGTATATATGTGTGTATGTATGTGTGTATGCATGTGTGTGTATGTATGCATGTGTGTAAATTTATATGTGCATATATGTGTGTGTGTATGTAAGCATGCATGTGTGTACAGGTGTGTGTATGTAAGAATGCATGTGTGTACATGTATGTATGTATGTATGCATGTGTGTACATGTGTGTGTGTATGTATGCATATGTGTACATGTATGTGTGTATGTATGCATGTGTAAGTGTGTAAATGTGTGTGTATGTGTGTGTGTATGTATGCTCTATTTTCCTATCTCTATCTTCCTTTCTTTCATTATTCTTTATCTCTCACTCTCTCTCTCTCTTCTCTCTCTCTTTCTCTCTCCTTCTCTCTCTATCAAGAGAGAATAAAACAATCACTTACAAGTATGCCCCTCTTTTGGATCGTTGTCGTCAAAGCGTAATGTATGTCATCTATCGTCCAATTCCAAACAATCGACGCCAAAGAACTTCTGCAAAATCAAAGAAAAGAGAAATTATAAAACCTAAAGCATAGAGAAACACAAATGCTAACAGTACGCATAGCACTTACCAAGATGTGAGATCTAAGCCGAGAGAGAGTGTGTGTGTAGAGAGAGAGATTTGTGTGTGTGTACAAGACAATGCAGGTCGGAATTCGGTTCGCGCACGCAAGTTCGACAGAGGACCAACAGTACTCAAATACGTGCAAAAATGTGCAGTTTTCCTCTCGGGTTTGCGGTATGTTTAAAACTCGCCGCCGGTATAGGCGCCGGTATACGCATTGGTAGTTCCCAATAAATTACCGAAGCTTATACCGATGCTTATACCGATGCATATACCGGCGCCTATACCAGCGGCTGTGGGCCACACCGACGATCTGTTTAAAATGGTCATACTGACGGTCACTTGACCGTCGGTATCTCTAAGTGACATTTTCCGAGGCCCATACCGACGACGACTGTGACCGTCGATATATGTAGCACTGGTATGCCCCTCATATGTTGTAGTGTTAGTGTAGGTGAGCATCCTTGCTTATCATACACTTTGAAAGATCTTGTCTATTCTCTCTCTATCTCTCACTTATCATATGTTTTAGTATTATGGTGTGTATGCTAAGGTTCATCTGTTGGAAGATCCTATGAACCTATGATTAATTGTTATTTTGGCCCACCCCACTTCCAACACAAACTTTCTAGGAAAGCTCATCTAAGGAAATAGTTAGACAATACAAGGATGAAAGTTGATGAATCAGTTCACTCACATATTTTGAAGCTCAAAGATTTATGAGATCAGTTACTCCAGGTGGGAGTAAATATTTCAAATGAAGAGATGGTAGACACACTTCTAAACTCACTTCCATCTTGATATCATGCTTTTGTTAGTTGTTTATCTTTCTTTACAAGAGATAGAAAATTATCAATTCAAGAACCATAGTTCCTCTTACTTCAAGATAAAGACCGACAAAAAGGTATGGAAGAGAATGATGAATCCATGTCATCATCATCAAGAGGAAAGAAGAAGAAGGAGACAAAGAAGGCAAAAAGGAGTAAATAACCCAAGAAGGAGAGTAATTCTTCTAATCCTAAGTCTTCCACTCCTTTCCTTAACGCTTCCTCTACACCCAAATAAAGGTCTTTGACTACATCTGACTCAGCCAAAAGAATTTTCCATTACTATAAGAAACCATATCATTATATAATGGAATAAAAAAACAAGGATTTTTTATGAGAAGAACAAAGCATTAGGTAATAATGCTAAAGATGATCTGAAGATAGATCTTCAAAAGTAGATTCATATGCATGTGTTACTATTGAAGAAGTACCTTTTGATCAAGAAGCATTAAATGCAATCTAAAATAATCCTTGGATTTTATATTTGGGAGATATTAAGCATATGACAAGTTGTGGGAAGGTATTTTCTTCTCTTACTTATTCTTTAGGTAGAAGAGTGACCACTGCAAATGTTCATGATTTGGATATTTTACCTGTTGGAGAAGTGATTCTTAAGTCAAGGGCAAACAAAAATTTCACAATTTGTAATGTTCTTTATGTTCTAGATATTATCTCCACTTTCTTGTCAGATAATTATAAACTTATTTTTATTGAAGATTAATCTCACATGAGGAGCATTGTCTACTTCAACGTGAAAAGAAAAGTGGCATGTTTGTGTTATCCAAAATTAGTCATGCTAATGTTACTAAGTCTTCTAGACCTAAGGAGAACACAAAGTTATGGAATGCTAGATCTAGCTATATCAATTACAAAACTCTCAAGCATATCAGAGATCAAGGTATGGTGGAGAGTTATCCTAATTTTGCTTTATTAGATGATATAGAGTCATGTGATAGATTTCTTGAAAGAAACCTTCATAAAACTCCTTTCATGAAGCATGGATATATCATGGCCAAAAGGAAGTTAGAGAACATACATTTAGATTTCAAAGGCCCGATGAGAACACATTCTATTCCAGGTTTCACGTACTTTGTTAATTTTATTGATGATTTCTCAAGATATTCATAGATTTATGGTCTTCAAGTGAAGTTAGGGATTTTTCCTACTTTTAAGAAACTCTTAGCTATGGTCGAAAATGAAATTCAATAACAGATAAAGGTACCTCTCATCAAGTCACTATTACTTACATTCATAATAGAATGGTTTTGCAAAGAGAAAGAATAGGATACTTGTTGAGATGATGTGTAGTATGATATCATCCAAAAGGTTTCTCCCAAGTTGTCGTTTGATGTAGTACATACAAGTAATCATTCAAAATAGATCTTGCACAAAAGCTTTGAAGGTCATTACACCTTATGAAGCTTAATATGGGAAGAAACCCAATGTGAGTTATATCAATTTTTTTGGTTCACCAGCTTATGTTCACATTGAGAAGAAGGATCACCGTGAGATTGATGTAAAAACAATTAAAGCCCCCTTTATTTGTTATGCAATTGAACAAAAAGGATATAGATTCTCTATTCCATGTACAAGTTATATCCTATGCTCATGCAATGCATATATTGTAGAAAGTCAGATTTATTAAAAGACGGAAGAGACTCTTGATTTCATAGAAGTAGATGACTGTGCATTTTTGACAAGGAATTCAGATTCTTACATTCATCCATACAAGGTGTGAGGAGATGCTTGGATACACTCCAAAGATGAAGTGGTATTGCAAACATCTTGCTTTACACCTGCCAATGTAACTTCAAAATACCTTGGTAGACACATTTAGCTTCTGAAATATGCATTTTGACTTACTATGTACCTTAGAACATAATTCCCAAATTCTTATAGCAAAATAGATAACTTTTAGATTTCAAGGACTCCTAAAACTTGCTATTTATAGACTAGGTTCCTCACACAAAACTATTTAGTGCTCACTTTGTGATAATGAAGGCCTTAGCTCACAATTAGAAGCTACTTCACTAATTTAGGATGAGTATATGATGAGAAATGATATTACAAAGTTGGGGGTGTAATCCCCACTTTTTAGGAAGATGATACTAAGCAGACATAGGTTTCTTGAAGAGAACATATCTCACAATTTGATGAACAAAATGATGTAAAAATACTATATATAGCAACAAGAATGCTCATGCTACCTATCCCAAGTTGAATCATATAAAAAGGATAAGTATACGCAAAGAACTTGATTAATCAATATCACTGAAATGAAAACTTGCAACAGACAATAGTACACACAGAATGACTTGCACTCAATGAAACAAATGTATATGATTATGAAAGTATGTTACAAGGGAGATGATGTAGGCCTACTCATAAATATGTGGGCTTAGTGTAGCCAAAATCTTGAAGCTCAATGACTCTGGATCCTCTACATTCTATACGCGACTCAAAGTCATGTGTTTTAATAGTTATAAAGTAAATTTGAGTTTTGAAATGTGCCACTAAGAGTATTAGTACTTTTAGGATAGTGATTGATTTCATTAAAACCACTAGGTGAGTGTGACTTGCAACTTTTAATGACACAAGATTCCTTCAAACAAGCTCTTTTAATTTTATCTCAAGAGTTAAACTCCAATGCTTTTACAAGAGGGGTTGACATGTTCTCTATAGCTGATAAAAGAATCATATGAGATAAACCTTTTATATTTGGTCAAGCATCAAGGCTTTCCAAATGTACCATTAGCTCCCCCTCAAGCCTAAGATTCTTGAGTCTTCAATCCTTGGGTATTTCATGTAATCCAATCAAGTATTTAAACCTATTAAGCTTACCTCCACAATGATTTGGTCATCATGTTTGCACATTTCATATGAGTAGATGCATAGGATAATTGTATCTCTGTACTTGCAATATTTTCTCTAACAAAGTCATAATGGACTTCTATATGCTTAGTCTTGGCATGAAAGATAGGATTAGCATCTAAATGAAGTGAGCTAATGTTATCTTCAAATATAAAGGGAGCGCCAAAATCTAGCCCTAAATCTATGTATAGGGTCTTGATCCACATTGCTTCTTGTGTTGCATTTGCTAACCCTTCATATTCAGCTTCAATTGAGGAAAGAGCTAGAGTAGGTTGCTTCTGGGAAGACCAAGAAATAAGTTTTGTACATGCAAATGATAAGTCTTCTATCATCCTGAACGTACCCAATCTGCATCAGTGAATAGCTTCACATTTAAATCAAATGTGTAAGGATAATATTGCCCTTCATTAAGTGTTCCTTTCAAGTACTTCAATATCCTTTTGGCTGCATCCATGTGAGGTTTCCTAGGAGTGTGCACGAATTGGCTAAGCACACTTACTCCATAGAAAATATCTACCCTAGTTAGGCTAGCATAATTCAAGCTTTCAACTAGACTTTGGTAGCTTGTAATGTCTTCAATAAGTTCTCTTTAATGAGCACTTAAGTTGTAATTGACCTCCATGGGATTGCCTGCAACCTTAGTGTCTTGCATTTTGAACTTTGCAAGCATATCCTTAATGCATTTCCTTTGTGTAAGGAACATTCCTTGAGTTGTGTACACTACTTCTAGTCTAGGAAAATATGTAAGCAATCCAAGATCACTTATCTTGAATTCTTCTTTCATTTGGGTATTAATCTTTCTTATTCAATCAGCATCATCACCTATAAGAATTATGTCATCTACATACACATGCAAGTATAAAACTTCATATTCACTTTTCTTAACGATAAGTGAAGAATCAGCTTTGCTTTGATTGAATCCTTTGTCTTGCTAGAACATAACAAGTATGGTTCCAAGCTCAAGGAGCTTGCTTTATTCCATATAGAGCTTTCGTGAGTTTGCATACATAGTTAGGATATGACTTGGGGTCACCCCACGTGATTCTTAGTGTTTATGACTTCATCTATCATCACTCCTTCACCAACATATCTTGTTACTAATTCTTCTAATAGCTCATGATTGAAAAAGCCTTCTACATAGCACTTTTACAAAGGATAAAATCAAGCTTTTACAAGTGGGCATTCCCATGAGTGTACATGAGGATATATGGAAAATTATGGCTAGGTAACCAAGGCTGAGTACAGTAGCTCTAACCACATTTCCTCTTGTGTTGTATTTTTTGGGCCCCTATATCTAGCTTTAGTTGATGCCGATGCCATAGTTGGTTGCTTCTTTGATGAACATGAAATTACTTAGACCCTACAAAAGATAAGTAGCCATAGGTGCTCCTCTTATCATCTTTTGAGCCAGCCCAATCTCCATCTGAGTATAGCTTGATATCCAAGTCAAATGTAAATAGATAAAATAGTCCTTAATTTATGGTACCCTTCAAGTACTTTAAGATCCTTTTGGTAGCTTCCATGTGAGGTTTTCTTGGTGTATGCATGAATTGAATCAATGTTATTACTCTATAGCATATATCCACTCTTGTTAGGATTTCATAATTGAGACTCCCAACAAGACTTTGGTACCCTATAATGTCTTTGAGCAACTCCTTTTCATGAACAGGGAGCTTGTGATTCAATTCCATGGGTGTACCTGCAATTTTTTCATTTTCCATCTTGAACATAGCTAGCATATCATGGATGTACTTTCTTTGACTAATGAAAACACTAGAATCTATATAAACAATCTCTAAACCAAGATAAATGTAAGCAATCCAAGATCATTGATCTTTATCTCCTCCTTCATCTGGGTTTTAATCTTCTTGATGCCATTGGCATCATTTGCTGTAATGATAATGTCATCTACATAAACACAAAGATAAATAACTTTTGAATTAGTCTTCTTAATGAAAAATGAGGAACTTGCCTTGCTTTCAACAAAACCTTGGTCCTCCAAGTATGTGACAAGCCTATGGTTTAAAGCTCTATGAGCTTGCTTTAACCCATACAAAGCCTTCCTTAATTTAAATACATAAATTGGTTTGCGTTTATCTTCATATCTTGGTGGTTGATCCATGTAGACCTCTTTAGAGATCCACCCACTAAGAAATGCATTTTTAACAACAAATTGGTACAAGTTCCAATTCTTTGATGTAGCAATACTAACTAAAACTCTTATAGTTGCCATCTTTGCCATAGTTGAGAAGCTCTCCTCATAATCCACTCCATGGGTTTGAGCAAATCCCATTTCTAGTAGCCTTGCTTTATACCTATTGACTGAGCCATATGAATCCTTTTTCACTTTATAGATCCACCTAAATCCTACTTCATGGATGGTTCCCTGAGAACCAAATCCCAAGTGCTATTCTTTTGAAGTGATCCAATTTCCTCTTGCATAGTTTCTCTCCATTCTTCTTTCTTGTTGGCTTCCTCAAATGAAGAAGGTTCCTCTGACATAGAATTTTTAGCCATATATATAAAATGTTTGGTGATTAGTGATGTTCCATAGCCATACCTTATAAGTTTCTTGCTTTCCCTTTTAGATCTTCTAAGAGCTTGATTGGATGACTCTAGAATGTCTTCCAATTTTCTTATCTTTACTTTTCCCTTGGACTTGCAAGCTTTGAATTCCTCAAGATCGATTTGGTCTTCATCTTTCGAGTTTACATCCTTTCATGTATCTGGTTCTTCCTTGGTTAGATTAGGAAAATCGTGTTCCAAATCATAGGGTAGCTTTATTTTCCTGCAATTATCCTCAAATCAAGAGTTATTTTCATCAGATATCACATCCCTACTAACTCTAAATCCTTTGTTAATGGGATTATAAAACCTATATCCATTTTTATTCTGATCATAGCAAATAAATATGCATCTTTCAGCTTTTGGATCAAGCTTTCCCCTAATCTGTGAGGGTATGTGTGCATAACCAATGCACCCAAAGATGGTATGACGATCCAAAGAAGGTATCTTGTCATTCCATGCCTCCTAAGGTGTCATCCCATCCACAAACTTGGATGGAAGCCTATTGATTAGGTAAGTAGCTATGGAAACAACCTCTGCCCATAGATAATTAGGGAGTTTTTTTCTCATTCAACATTGATCTTGTAGCCTCTACTATTAATCTATTTGTTCTCTCTATGACTCCATGACGTTCAGGAATGTACTTGGTTTTAGTCTCTCTCTTTATGCCTCTATCCTGTAAGAAGGAGGCAAACTCATGTGAGAAATACTAACCACCTCCATGAGATCTGAGCCTCTTCAAACTTTTAACTCTTTGATTCTCAACCAATGCCAAATACTTTTTGAACAAGTGAAGAATTCATCTCTATGCTTCATAAAATAAAGTATTATCCACCTACTATAGTCATCTATGAATCAAACATAATTCCTTGACCATGAAGTTGATTGTTGTCTGCTAGTACCTGACACATCTGTGTGGACAAACTCCAAGTAGTCTTCATACATGTATCCTCTTTTGTTGAATGGTTGCATATGTGACTTGCAAAATTGGCATGCTCCACATTTGTAAAACATGTGTTTCTTGGACTCATTTGGGATGGTAAGCGCACTCTCCTCCATGCATATTTGCTTCAATGTTCTTTCACCTATATGACCTAGTCTCTGCTGCCATATCTCCAATTCAGATAAGGTTTGGTCCTGCACTTGCTTAGAGAAATGAAAATTGCTCTTTTTGTGCTAACAATTGAAAAATATCTTTTTGAGCATATCTAATTAACTTGGGTAGCTAATATTTTCAATCTATTTCACTTGAAATGGTAAACTACACATTCTAAATGATGCTTAACAAGTCAGAGATGTATCCTACCATTTTAGGAGGTTGATAGTATGCAGACTAAAGAGCATTATTTTGGACATTACTTGAGAATGGCTGAGTAAAAAAGAATGCAACTTTGTAGCATACAAATAGACTATCTAATGAATCTATAGCAATTAGAAGCTTTGAGAATGATCAAGTATACACTAAGAAATAGATTTGATATGTTCACTCTTCTAAGTGGTACATGTTAGAGAAACAGAGACGACACATGATAACTGTATATATTAATGCACACAAATTAAAATGACATTGGAAACGCGTGATTGCACAATGTGAGGGAATGATAGAGCTACAATGTGTGCTCAATGTGCCATAAAAACCCCCTTCAAATCTCTACTGATTTAGGCTAACTTTATGTAGGTTTTTGTGCCTTCTTTTAGAGCCAAAGTTGGAGTCATCTTTTGAATTTTGAAATTCAAACTCTACCAAAAAATATTCCTAGAGTTTAGGACTTCATCTATCATCACTCCTTCACCAAAATATCTCGTAATTGATTCTCCTAACAGCTCATAATTGAAAGATCCTTTTACATATGCACTTTTACAAAGGATAAAATCAATATTTTACAATTGGGCATTCCCATGAGTACACGTGAGGATATATGGAAACTTATGGCTAGGTAACCAAGTACGTAGGCTTGTGAATATTGCACCAACACATTTGATTTCTCTTCATCTCCTTTTGTAGATTTTGGATGCCTATCCCAACTTTCTCCATTGCCTTAAGACTCATGTGGATTCAAATTGTATACACAATGGGCAACAATAGTTTTTTGAAAAAAAACATGATTTTTGCAAGGTGTTTTTAAGGAGCCAATTTTCGTAGATTCTTTCCATTTTTGTGTGATTGGGATAGCTTTTAGAATGCTTTTCAACTGAGATCATAGCCATATAATAATACATTAGCTCATTTTTGAGCATCACTCAAGCTTCCACAAACTTTAGCGTTGGAATGCTTTGATGATCTTGGAGGTGCTCTCTTGGAGGAAGAGTTAATCCACCTTTGGATGAGTTGTGCTTTTCATGAAGAGTTATGTTGAGGAGTTTGTGTCAGCCAACATAATCTGAGTAACAAGTGTACATATTTCCTCACTTGCTTTATTCACGAGTTTCTCATTTAAGGATAATAAAAATTTGGGTTTTCTATAAAAAACTTCTAAACTATTCACATTCTCTCTCACGCACACTCTTCATACCCCTGAGGCACACAATTTCTTGTATCTAGTTCTATTTCTACCTAGATTCAGATATTTTCAGCTTGTATCATATTCAAACATTGTAATGTGACATTGGAATATAAGTTGGTGTAGGTGAGCATCCTAGCTTACCATAGACTTTGAAAGATTTTTTCTATTATCTCTCTATCTCTCACTCGTCATCGTTTTTAGTATTAAAGTTTGTATGCTAAGGCTCATGTGTTGGGAGATCCTATAAACCTATGATTAATTGTTAGTGTGGCCCACCCCACTTCCAAGGTTTGGTATCAAGGCATAGTTCACATACACGCTTAACAAGATGAGTGGCTATAGACTTTAAAATGAAGACAAGCATGGGGGAATGTCGAATTATCCAATGTGAGTTCTATGATGATGAATTTATAATTACTATGAAAGAACTTATGGAATACTGTGAATGACACTTATCCAAGGCTGAGAAAAGTTAGAGAAGATGTTGCTTCATCATCTAGAAGACGTGGTATTCCTATTTCTCCTCAGCAATAGGTTAGTGAAGAAGAAGTAACTACTTCATCATCAGAAGTCCATGCTACTACTAGATTACTTCCTAAAGTAGAGAAACCCATATGTGATTCAAGGGATGCACAAGCACTTTCATATATTGCTACAGGAGTCAACATGAATGTTATACCCCAAATGAGGTCTTGTAGAACCTCTTGAGAGGCATGGTTTGAGCTAGAGAATCTCTATCACAGCAAAAGCCCTACGAGGAAATCTAATCTAAAGAGGAAACTAGCCAACACAAGGATGGAAGTTAGTGAATCAGTCCATACACATATTTTGAAGGGAAACGATTTGTGACATCACGTACTGAATGTTGAAGTCAACATTTTAGATGAAGAGATGCTAAACACACTTCTAAACTCACTTCCATCTACATATCATGCTTTTATTACTTCCTTATCTCTCTCTACAAGAGGTACAAAACTTTCATTTGAAGAGCTATAGTTTGTGTTACTTGAGAATGAACATCAACAAAAGGGTATGGGAGAGAATGATGAGTCCATGTTATCATCACCAAAGGGAAAGAAGAAGGGGAAGGATACCACAAAGAAGGAGAAGAAGAGTTAGGAAACTAAGAAGGAAATTCAATCTTCTAATCCTAACTCTTGGAGTCCTTCCCCTAATGCTTCCTCTACACCTAAAGAAATGTCTTTGAATACATCTGATTCAAAGAAAGTAGTATGCCATTACTATAAGAAACTAGGTCATTACATAGGAGAATGACAAACAAGGATTAATGTGCAGAAGAAAGCATCGGGTAATATTGTTGAGGATTATCAAAAACCTGTCTTCAAAGGTAGAGTCATATGCATGTATTACTATTTAAGAAATATCTTTTGATCAGGAAGCATTAAATGCAATCTCAGATAATTATTATATTTTTAATTGTGGACCTACTAAGCATATGTGAAGTTGGAGAAAGGATTTTCTTCCCTTTTTAACTCTTCAAGTAGAAGAGTGATCATTACGCATAATCATGATTTATCTGTTGTTGGTGATGGAGAAGTGAACCCACAGTCAAGAGGAGGTGGAAATTTCACAATTTTTAATGTTTTGTATGTTCTTGACATGAAGAACAATTTGGTTTCTATTTGTACTTTCTTGTCAAATGGTTATAAATATATTTTTAAGAAATATTCATGTCAGATCCTCTCACCTAATGAGGAGCATTGTCTGCTTCAATATGAAAATGGAATTGGTATGTTTGTATTGTCCAAAATTATTCATGCTATTGTTGCTAGGTCTTTTGCACCTAAAGGGAACATGAAGTTATGGCATGCGAGATTTGTTCACATCAGTTACAAAACTCGCAATCATATCAAAGATAAGGTATTATGGAGAGTTTTCCTAGTTTTGCTCTATAAGATGATGTAGAGTCATGTGAAGGATTTCTTCAAGGAAAGCTTCACAAAATACCTTTCAAGAAGCATGGATACATCGTATCCACAAGGAAGTTACAGATCATATATTCATATATGAATGGTTCAATGAAAAAAGATTTTATTCAAGGCTTTAGGTAATTTGTTACTTTCATTGATGATTTCTCAACATATTCGTGGATTTAAGGTCTTAAAGTGAAGTGAGAGGTTTCTTCTACTATTGAGAAATTCTTAGCTATCTTTGAAAATGGGAGTATGTCAAAGACCTAGATTTTGAGAAGTGATGGACGAGGAGAGTACATGTCAAAGGACTTCAAGCCTTTTCTTGATAACAAAGGTATCTCTCATCAACTCACTATTGCTTACACCCGAGAACAGAATGGTATTGCAAAGAGAAAGAATAAAGTTCTTATTGAGATGATGCATAGTATGATGTCATCCAAAAGGCTTTCTCCCCAGTTTTGTTTTGATGGACTACTTACAACTTATCACATTCTGAATAGGTCTTCCACAAAAGCTTTAAAGGTCATTACACCTTATGGATCTTATTATAGGAAGAATCCCAATGTGAGTTACTTCCAATTTTTTGGTTCCCAATAAAAGAGCACTACTTGGTTGTTGGTAAACCGGGAGGTTTTAAGGAAATGATCGTGAGTTCTTGCTTATCTGAGCTGAACTTCCTGCAACACCAGAAAACTCTTGAGGTGATGTTCATCTAGAGACTGTAAAGCCTCCAATCGAAAAGGGAAAGATTCTTTCAGTAGTAATTTCTGCCCTAATGCCACTCCTAGACTAGGAACCACCAGTTCCATAGGAGTAATCACCTCCAAACCATAAGCTAACTTGAAGAGCGTTGTTCCGATCGCCACTTTATATGTTGTACGGTAAGCCCATAATACGGCAGGTAGGAACTAGTCCCATGTGTTCGGGCAATCTAATACCAGTTTCTTTAAGATGTCCAACAAAGATTTGTTGGTGCTCTCAGCGAGTCCATTCGCTCGTGGATAGTAGAGAGCACTGAACTTATGCACAATCTAGAAGGTTTTAGTGAGCACTTGTATTAATGTGTTTGCAAAGTGGATACCTTGATCATTCACAATCTCCAAGGGTAAACCATAGCGTGGAAAAATATATTTCATCAAACATTTAACGACCGCAACAGATGTGGCTGACCGTAGATCCCAACCTTCGGCCCACCTCATCGCATATCTGTGCAGGTAAGTATATATCGGTTACAGGTGAGTGTCGCAGGAGGTGTGATTGGCCTAATAAAATCCAAGCCCCATTTTTGAAAGGGTTCGAGAGCCAAAACTGCTTGGAGCGGAAAGTAATGGCACTATAAAGGTTGACCTGAACGTTGATAGTCATCGCATTGCTACACATACTTGGTCACATCACGGTACATCGTAGGCCACCATAAGCCACTCTGTAGAATCTTCTGGTGGGTCAGGTCAACCACAAAATGACCTTCAGCTGGTGCCGAATGAGCCATTGTGATGACTGAAGTAATTTCGTGTGGGGGAACACATCTTAGCAGCACTCTCGAGTGATCCATGTAATATAACTACCCTACAATTATCTGGAATCATCGACTATACATGGCTAGTTTACAGTGAGCAGCCAGAGAGGTCGTGCTGGGGGGACATCCAGTGGTCAAGAAAACCATCAAAGTATCATAATAAGAGGATTTTATCGGCAATTCTTGTTGATCCTCCTGTACAGTCTCAGTTGCATAGATAGCAGGTATGGTATCATCAACTTCTTCTAGAAGTTCAGCGGAATCCAACCGAGATAGAAAATGAGTAAGTATGTGTGCGGACCTTGGTCGATGTACTACTGAATAATCAAAATCTTGAAGCAACAATACCCATCTAGCTAGCCTTCCTCCCAAATGCTATTGGTGAACAAGGCACACCAAAGCCGCATGATTGACATGGAAGGTGAAGTGGCGTCCTAATAAATAATGCCAGAATTTCTTCACCGAATATACTAAACTGAGACATTCACGTTCAACGACTGAATAATTTCGCTCCATGGGAGCTAATCTGCGACTCACATAATAAATTGGACGAAACCATTTTTCTGTTTGCTGCATCACCACGCTGCCAATTGCAATGTCGGATGCATCCACAAAGACATGAAATGGAAATTCGCAATTTGGCACTTGTAAAATAGGCGCTTGTGTTAATAGTGACTTCAACCAAACGAAAGAGCGTTCATAGGCCTCAGTCCATTCAAACTAATGAGGAGTACTTAGTTATCAGTTGATTGAGTCGCATGGCCAGATGAGCAAGCCACGATAAATGTCATCCATGCCACCGGATTTGTCCCAAGAAGTGCATCACTTCTTTGCGTTTCGTGGGAACAGATGCCTCCAGTACAACCTTCACCTTATCTGGATCAATTTGAATCCCCTTTTTTGATATGATGTTTCCTAGAAACTTGCCGCAAGATACCGAGAACATCGATTTATTTGGGTTTAAGCACAAACGGTATTCTCGACACTTTGAAAAACATCACCGTAGATGATACAAATGTGTTGTGGAGGTGATCGCAATCCAGGTGGATCAGGTCTCGTCGTGGCACACACAAGGTGTATGAAGTTAATGGATGTTGGAAGGTTTAAGGACGTGAAAGTTAAATTAATGTTGAGTATGGAGAAGAGAGAGATGTTGAAATGATTATGGGAATGGGAATGTAGGAGTGCAAGTTAGATTTATGAACATGAATGATAAGAATCAAAGAGAACCATACACACGAATCAAATTTGGAAGGAAGAATGGTCCATTAATGGAGCTTCTTAAACACTTCCTAACTCTAATCCATATGCATAGTCTTCTTTGGATGATATGTATGCATGATGAGAATAGATGGAATCCTTACACATAAATTAGTTTCGAAAGGAAGAATGGTCCGATATTGGAGCTTCTTATACACTTTCAGAAACTAATCAATATGTATGGGTATGTATGGATTATATGCATGCAAATGAATTATGATGATAGAGTTTACTCACAAGCTCAATGAAACATCCTCACTAGTTCAACGCAATACTACGGAGCCTTCTCAAACATAGAAGAAAATAGAAGACATGTAAAAATACTTAAGAGACTGAGAGACAAGAGACAAGGGACAAGTGACAAGTGACATGAGTTAGAAGGATTTGAATTAAGATACATGTATAAGATCGTCTTGATACCTCAAGCTAAGCAGTCTACTGATCAAAGGTGATTCCGACCCTCAAACCATGACAGTTCAACCGAATGTCACACGTAAGAAGACGAGTTCCACTTCATTGACCCTATGTATGTCTAGGCTCGTAACGTCTAACTAAAGAAGTCTAAGACTCAACTCTAACTCACTCACACGCTCCACCGAGGGTGAGTCAAGATAGAGGTGCTGGTTTCAAGAGCCTATCCTAGATTGGAGTTCTAACTTAAATTTGAGACTAGGTACTATACTCATACTAGCCCACCTTGGATCCTCACTCGCTCAATCAAGGGTGATCGTCTCAAGGAAACCTTAAGTGAGCAAGAGCCCTATGGATGCCTAACAATGATGCTCCAGGAGTTTGGAGGGGGGTTTATATAGTTTTTTGAATGAATTTGGGCCCTTGGATCTAGAGAAATCAACTCTCAACTCTAGGATCATTACTTTCTATTACAACTGTTTGATTAATCAAATCAATGGCTTGGAATTGTTCTTTCTATCAAATCTAATGTAAAGGAGTGAAATTTAGGGGCCTTCATTCTCCACCATTGGATATGGGGATGATCTGGACCTTTGGATTAGTGCTGACATCAATTCGGATAACATATGCCACTATTTTTAGAGAAAATTTGCATTATTGATCTTTAACTGTAAAAAAAGTCTTCTTTGATGAAAAAAAACTCGTGGATTCTCCTTGCTTTAAGCATAAGTTTATCTCCACCCTTGAATATGAGCTCATCTTGATCGTACAACATGGCTCAATCAGCTCTTACCATGTGGCAGCCCTTCAACCCTTCAATTTTCTTAAACTAAAAAACTATGGTGTTGGAACTGAAGGACTCACCAGGCAAGGAAGCTTACGAAGGGAGTCCGAGAGAAGGGAAAGTACAAGCAGACAGAGCAGTCAACGACGGTCTGGCAAGTAGGCCAATATTTTTCAAGACATTTACGCATATAAGAGAGGTAGACACAAGGAGAAGGAGCAAGTAGGGAGCTCCAGGAAATGTATGTCAAAATGTTAGAAGAAATCCCTACAAAAATAGTGATTTTCATCACTAAAAACCCTTGTAAATACCATTTCATATTTTTGTAGCTCCATTTTGTGCAAGCCAAGGAGTCCTTGAGCTTGAGGAGCTTTAGAAGTATCTACCTGTCAGTTTTCACATTTTTTAGACTTCGTTTGAACCTCCAAATAGGGTAGAGAACCTAATTTTTAACTAGGCCGGACACTAGGTTTGGACACGGCCAAAACCTAGTCAAAAACTATAAATAGAGCTAGAGAGCTCATTTTTGAAGTTGGATTGTAATAGATTTGAACTTGTAAAAGCTTTTTGAAAGTAATCTAAGAACTCCATCGCTTCTCACTCTTTGTCTTGCCGTGTGTGCGCGTGTGTGTGTATGTGTGTGCATGTTTGTGTGCTTCTCACTCATGCAATTGTGCGTTCACTTGCTCGAGGTCTTCATACCATCCTCACATCTTCCCGGATTGACATTAAAGGAGGTGCTACTCATCACTCAACTACACCAAATTTTGGCGCCGTTGCCAGGGATCGAGCTTTGAGGACGAGCATGTGATGGTAAGACGTAGATTTGGGACGTTGGCGTTGTAGGTAATTTCTTCACTTTTTTTATTTTTCTTTTCCTCACCTCATCACCATCATCACCATCATCATCATCACCATCTCCCACCTCCATCTCCATCATCGCGAAAATTTTCAGTTTTTGATCATATCACCTTCTCTACCTCATTTCCCTCATTCCAATTGTGAGAGAGAGCGAGAGAGCGATATTGTGTGCATTGTTTTTGCTTGGTTCTTGAGCTTTCTTGCAGGTACTGGCAGCATCATCATCTCCAGCACTCCGCGTAGGTACGAAACGTCACGAAACTGTCTCTGTGTCGCAGACCTCTATCGATCGCGATCGACAGAAAAATCGCCCATTTGGTAGAACAAAGTGCACCACCATAATCTACATGATGAGCACATTCCAAATCACTAAAAATAGTTAAAAAATTCTGTGTTTCTTTGTCAATCGCGACCGACACCATCGATCGCGATCGACAGCCACGATCGACAACATCTGTCAATCGCGACCGACAGACCCTGTCAATCACGACCGATAGACCCTGTCAATCGCGACCGACAGACCCTGTCAATCGCGATTGACACCGTCAATCGCGACCGACAGAATTTCCATGATTGATTGACTTTTACGCGTAGCCACGTGTCCATCGCGACAGACACATCCCCGATTGACTGAAATCACGACGAAAAACCCGGAAAAAGTGTCGATCGCAATTGACACCATCGATTGCGATTGACAGGACTCACGACAGACTCTGTCGATCGCGATTGACAGTGTCAATCACGACTAACGTGTCAATCATGACCGACAGGCCCCGACGGACACCTCTGTCAATCGTGATTGATAGACCTATCAATCACGATTGACAGGCTTTTCGGCCAAAAATTAGGGTTAATTTTTTCAAGTCCTTGGGGAATTTTGGGCATAATTAGAGAATCATTAGTGATTTGTGAGGTCCCTACACATGTGATTTCGAGAAAACTCCTGTGATCTGTCAGCTTGTTTGAATCCTATTTTACTCCCAAAACCCTGAACTGGCATAACTTTCTCATACGAAATCCGTTTGCTGTGATTCTTGTCTTGTTGGAAAGCTCGTGAGGAGTATTATCAGGATTATTAGATAGGGTTTTTTGAAGTGGACCATACCTCGAGGTAGGAAAACTGAGGGATCCTTGGGATTGTTTTCCATAAAGGCAAAGGATAATTTGGTCTGGGAGTTACATGCATGAAAGTGGTCTATTGTGTCATTTGAATCTAAGTCTTGAGCTAACCATGGGACTTTTAGAGGTCCAGTAAGAGCACTTGAGGGCATTCAAGCAAGAGTAAGTGCGAGATTGGGAATACGCATCCTGGGCACACCAGGGCAACAACACAAGGAAAGAAACTCAAGGTTGAAAAATCCTCAACTCCCTCGGTCAATTCCTAGCTTAGGGTAAGAACGACTAGTGATAGGAGTAGGCCAGGGCGGCGATAGGCATCAATCAAGTTGAAGACTACCTATGCACTCAAGTTCAAGACTAAACATAATCTCTTCGTGATGCGATAACCGTAAAGGAAAGAATCTAACGTGGAACGATCAACTAACAGTGCGAAAATTAACTCAAATATTCCTGACGACATGATTTCTGACAAGAGCATAAACACGGTAACCACTAAAAAGAATCAAGTAACTGATACAAAAGGACTCAGCAACGAGGTTGTACCTAGGCAAATTTGGGCTATTCAATTAGGCTTATGAGCCTTAGATCAGGGCGACATCTAGGGAGAGATAGACAAAGTCTTAGGTCTTCAGAGGCTAGTGTCAACCACACTGCTAGGTCTTGGGCCCAACAGTTGAGCCACCACTCATACTACCCTAGCTCTGAGACTAGTGAATCAGAGATGTCTCAAGGCATGGACAGAGCTACGGGAAGTTCAGGAGTGCCATACTTGCACAGGATAGAAGGCCCTTACAAAACGTAGTTGGAATACCTTAGGACCAACCGACTGGGTGCTAGCATCTATGAGGACGGCCTAGGAAGATCTGTGGTACAGATTAAGAATCCTCACCAATCCATTGGACTGGAGCGCCTAGCTGTCAAGTTCGAAAACGGAGCGTACTTAGACAAGGAAGGGACAATATATGTAGTCACCAGTCATCCAGAAAGGACTGATGAACTCGGGAATGTAGTCCCAAAATCGGACTCAGGTGACCTGGAGCAGGGAAACATGGGTGTAGAACCGAGGACCCCCCGAGGCAAATCGGTTCTCACTAGGATCGTCACACCAGAGTGGGCTCCCCAGGACAACAAGAGCATAGATATGCTTCTGAACCGAGAAACTGACGAAGCCTTTTGGAGGTATAAATCTGATCGGCCAATCGATATAGGAACAATCATGATCTATGAGTTTAAGGATCCTGATAGCCCAGGCAGAGTGACCTACTTAGATCACGCTTGAGAGAGGATCTTTGTGGTGACAGAAAATGATAGGCATGCTTACACTTGGAAGGGTGAATTTATTTTCCCCCAACCAAGATCTAATGTGTCCTATGGTCACCCTGGAGCAGGAACATCCCAAACTCATGGAACTCAAAGAGACAGAAGTAAAGACAGACCTGAGGTAAGCTTTGCAAACTCCTTGGGAAGAGAAAGAACGAGGATGGAAACAAATAGAGGAGAGCCTGAGGTACTTAGAGCTCACAGGAATCAAAGAAATGCGGATGAGTTCCCTCTATCACGACCTAGAGAGCACACAAGGATTTTGAGACCGACTCAGCTAGTTAAGTCCATGAAGAACTACTTCGAAGGCACTGGAGACCCATACGATCATGTGGCAGAGTTTAGGCAAGTCTTGAGAATAGAACAAGTGGAGGACCTATTCACACAATATAATGCCTTTGGTCTAACCCTTAGGAACACAGCCCTTACGTGGTTCCAACCTTTGAATGAGAGACAGTTCAGGTGCATAGACCAACTCCTAGAGGCTTTCACTATTGAATTCTCTAAGAGTGGCATAAGACATAATACCTCCTCATTGATTCACAGCTTCAGGCAGACCCCTCAAGATGGGACTTGCAGGAAGAAGATTTAGGCAATACGTTGAAAGATTCCCTGTCCCGGAGTTACCCACACCAGCAAAGCAAGTGGCTTTGTTCTTGGATGGATTGCTAAGTACCAAATTGAGATCTTATGTGTACTTGAAGGACCCTAGGACCATATAAGAGTGTGTACGCATGTGCATTGACATCGAGGATAACCTAGGGGAAGAACTAGAGCTTTCCAAGATATACAAAGAGTCAGATAGTGCCTCTAGCCTCTCTTCCACGCAATCCACATCAATTGAAGAACTTGCAGAAAAAGTAGCTCAGAAACTAGGTGTCTCTAGCAAAAAAATCCCAAGGTTTGCCCCTGTGAAAAGATGCTATACTTGTGGGGGTGACCATATGGTGAATGTATGTCCCATTATGGCTCAACCCCAAGTGAATCCGAGTAGCCAATACTGCACCATAGAACGGAGATACACTAATCACACAACACAAGACTGCCCATACAACAAGCAGGCGGTTAGGCAACCCTACCCTCAGCCATACCCTGAACAGGGAAGATACCAAAATCAGTACACACCGCAGCAGTATGCTAGGCCTCAACAAACCTACCAACCACAGTACCAAAACCAACAAAGGCCTCAGCCTGTGTTAGCACAACAACCCCCTGCCCCAGCTAATGTGATCCCAGTAAAATATGCAGCTGCAGAAGAGAACCTGAATAGAGCTATAGTCCTTGTAACATCATTGCTTTCTGAAAGTGACCCGAGTGACCATAGCTTTGATTCGACGCATATTGACAGCCCCCAAGCCTACTACATGCAATCTCCAGAACATGGTGAGTCCTATTACAGTGAAGAGCCAAATGAACCTAGTTGGGAGTCAGATTACACAAACGTCATGTATGCAAACCCCAACCCTAGACCTCAACCTAGGCAAGTAAGACCCCCATTCCCTAGAGGACCATGCTACAGATGTTAGGGAGATCACCTCATTCGTGATTGCCCCTTGCCCGCACCTACCCAAACCCAATCAGTGACGATCCAGGGCTTTTGCCAAGAGTTTGGAAAGGAGCATCTCTTACAAGAGTGCCCTAAGAATCCTAATAATATGCCAAAGATTACTCCTATCAATGTTGTAGGGCTAGTGGTAGATTCCAAAGGAAGTGTCACTTCCACTACACCAATACAGGTAGTCACTAGAGCTCAAGCATTGCAGCAAAACCAAGGGGTAGGCCACGAAAAGAGCCGAGATGTTAGTGAAACGGAGAGCATGACAAAGAAAAGGACTAGAGCTTGGAAGGATAGTCGTGAAAGAATGAAAAGACAATGGGCAAAGAAAATGAGTGAACTTGAGGAAAGCCTAAGAGAAACCAAAGCTCAAACTCCCTTTCACACTGCCCCACCTCCATCACTTCCACCATTCCCATCTCCATCCGAACCGCCACCTTCCAACCCGCCTCCCCTAATCCCACCACCCCCTAGAGTAGGATCAGTCCTAGCAGATCCCACTCCTGAGGACTTAAACATGATGCTTAAAGCATATCAGGCCAGAATCCAAGAAGGGCCAAACGTAACTGATCATGAAAAGTGTTACCCTAGAGTAGAACTAGAGCTAGAACGAACCAAAATTTGTGCTAAGATGGTGGAATTGGCTCAGACCATGTTTGAAGCCAGTCGCCTATTTAACATCTCTAGTTCAGTGAAGACACAGTTACACTTTGATGGACTGCTAGAAAGAATAGAGAAGCTGATTGCACAATCAGAAAAGGAACCCGCCTCTCAACATAAGGACAAGGCAAGTGAAGGAGCAAGTCTTCCTGCCCAGGAAGCCTATGTGCCTGAAGCCTATGTGCCTAACTCTATGGAGCCAGACACATCATCTTCTATGAATCGATTCACACCAGATTTCCTACGAGAGATTCAAGAAGACAAATGGGCTAAAGAAAGTGAAGCCCCTCCTCCCATTGAACTTGTGGATGATGCACATGACCAATTCCCACAAGACATCCCATCCATTTATGAGGAACAGGAGAGCACCCACTCTCAGGAAAGACTAGACTTTGAGTCTAATTCTTTACAAGAATTACCCCACGTCACAGGCCCATGGGAAGCTAAGTCTACTTGCATAAGAGCACCCACGGTCATGGTACAAAATGAGGACTCAGTCATACCTAGGAACACAGAGGTAGTGAAAAACACTAAAGTACAATGCAACCTCACCTTAGAAGAGCTACTCAAAGTAAGACCAGAGCTATGGAAACATGTAGCCAAACAAGTACCAGAAATAGCCAAACCTCGTTCCCAGGCAGGATCCCAGAGAACAGTGCCAGAAATACCATTGGACAAGATAGGAGACATGAGTGAGGGCGAAGAGGGAAACACATATCTTCCTATTACCCATCAAGGATACACCACCATGGCCATTCTAGACTCAGGCGCAGGAGTTGCAATTGCTACCACTTCCCTATGGAAGCGTTGGGGCAAGCCAGCAATCAGACCCACGAGGATGAAATTGCAAATGGAGGATGGTCACATAGAGCGACCCCTAGGGTTGTTAGAAGGAATCACTCTCACCACATGTGGTGTAGAGTTCGAGCACACGTTCGCTATCTGTGATTTTAGCAAGAACCATGCCTATGAAATGATCTTGGGACGGCCCTTTATGCGACAGTTGCAAGTGGTACAGGACTGGGGAACCAATTCTTTGTACCTGCAACACTTAGGTGTTACGACCAAAGTGAATCTCAAAGATTACTCTCATAGAGATGTCCCTCCTATCCAATGGAATCCCATCCATAGAGCCAAAGATGATACGGAATCTGTGCATTCCATAGGATCAGGATCCTCATGGATGCATGAAGACACCCACTTATGGATGTGCAAAGTGGCGGTAGAAGAGGAGAAAAGAGAAAAGGCCAGAGAAATAGGTGCAAACGAAACACATAGACCCATTCAAGACCCAGCCTATGCACCAGTAGTATTTCCTGATGAAGAATTTGAACCCCATGGTTGGGCAAAAATCTTAGCAACAATGGATATAGCCATCAATGAAGAACAATGGACACCCCACTGTGATGAGGATGGTTATGACATTTCAGTCTTCTCCATAGAGCCAATCATGGGAGAGGCAGTGTTAGAAGAGTGTAAACCTAGCCCTGATGCATTCGAGGATGCAAGTGACTCTGATCTAGAGTCAATCATCATGGACCCACCTTTTGCATCAGATGAAGTATGAAGTAGAATTTCAACCCCAGAGGCACGGAGAGCTTACAAATGATGTAAGGCTAGCCACACATGTAACTCCTAAGGAAGAAGGCAAGAAAACAAAGAAGAGAGAAGCCACACAAGAAGAGGAAGAATCTTTGTGTGAGGTCCCGGAAAATTTTAAGAAGTATGAGATAGATGACAGGAGAGTCATGATCAGAATGCCTAAACGAGAGGCACAATCAGGGGAGGCCTATGATAACAAGGAAACCACCAAGAAAATAGTGGTAGCTGTGGAAGAAGGAGAAGAAAGATGCACGTACATAGGCCATGACCTGACAGAGGAGGAAGAACAAGAGCTAATAGCTTTGCTAAGAGAATACAGAGATGTATTCGCTTGGAGTTATAAGGATTTGAAAGGTGTGGACCCTGACATATGCTCACACACTATCCCCATGACCTCAGATGCCAAACCCTCTAAGCAAAAGCCATATACATATAATGATAATTATGCTGCCAAGATCAAAGAAGAGATAGATAGGCTGGTTGAAGCTGGATTTATCTATGAAATTGAGCACACTGAGTGGGTATCCCCCATTGTAGTGGTGCCCAAGAAAAACGGAAAGCTGCATGTGTGCATTAACTTGAAGAAGGTTAATGCAGCCACAATTCGAGATAACTATCCGCTTCCTATCACAGAGCATCTCTTAGAAAGAGTAGCAGGCAAGGAAGTGTACAGCTTCCTCGATGGACTTTCAGGCTACAACCAGGTAGCCATTGCACCAGAAGATCAGCATAAGACACCTTTTGCCACAGAATGGGGTATATTTGCCTTTCGGGTAATGCAATTTGGGCTTACCAATGCTCCTGCAACTTTCCAAAGACTGATGTGCCACGTATTTAAAGAGTTCCTGAGGAAGATTTTAGAAGTCTATGTTGATGATCTTTGTGCTCATTCCAACATTAGACAAACCCACATTCCTAAACTCAGACAAATCTTTGACAAATGTAGAGAATATCAAGTCTGCCTAAACCCAGAAAAGTGCATTTTTATGGTCAGGCAAGGCAAGATTCTAGGACACATAGTGTCAAAGAATGGCATATCCACTGATGAAGAGAAAGTGAGAGCCATAGCAGAGCTACCTAGGCCAAGGAATGTCAAGGAAGTAGAAGCTTTCATGGGACATTGTGGGTACTATCGCCGGTTCATTCACATGTATGCCATCATAGCAAAGCCTCTGTATGGACTCTTGACCAACTTTGAGTGGACTGATGAATGTGAGAACTCCTTCAATGAGCTCAAACGACGATTGTGTTCAACACCAATCTTGACCACCCCGGATTGGAACAAGCCATTCCATGTTCACATGGATGCATCCAATTATGCTATTGGGTGTGTACTCGCACAACCTACGTGTGAAGGTAATATGGATCTTCCAATTGCCTATGCTAGTAGACAATTGAATGCAGCTAAACAAAATTATACCACTACTGAGAGAGAAGGACTAGGCATGGTATATGCAGTTAAAAAGTTTAGACATTATCTGCTTGCAAATAAGTTTAAATTTTTTACTGATCATCAGGCATTGTTGTACTTGGTAAACAAGCCATGCAATACAGGAAGATTAGTAAGATGGTTTCTCTTACTAATGGAATATGATTTTGAGGTTGTGGTAAGGAAAGGGAAGACTCACTTGAGGGCTGACCATCTTTCTAGGCTCACTTCTGGAGAAGCCCCACAAGGAGTGTCAGATGACCTTCCTGATGCTTACTTGTTTAATTTGGAGGTGGTGCTGCAGTGGGCTAAACCATTAGTGCCAGTATTGACATACGGGCCTAACCACCCAGTCATAAACACTCAAGATAGAGAGGTAGTAAAAGCCCAAAAGTATCACGTCATGGCTGGAAGTATGTACAAGCACACAGATCAAGGGATCTTGGCTTGTTGTGTAGAAGAGGACGAGTACACTAAATGGTTGCAATTAGCACATGTAGGTGCATTAGAGCAACACTAATCAAAACAACGAACCTTACAGACACTAAGGAGACTCGGAGTGCATTGGCCGACTATGGAGGCTGATGTCCAGAAGTTGTGCAAGGAATGCCCAATTTGTTGCACTAAACCACCTGTGGAACATGCCACTCTTTATCAAGAGTCCATAGTGGCAGATTGGAGTGAACCACTAGTATCATTCCTGAGGACGAAAACATTCCCTCCAGACATAACCCTAGTTAGGAAAAGGAGTTTAGAACAAGAAGCCCAGGATTACTCACTCATTGGTGATAAGCTATACAAGCGTGGTAAGGATGGTTACCTGAGACTATGTGTCCATGAGAGTGAATATCTCAATATCTTGGAATCTGCTCACCAAGGTGTAGCAGGAGGACACTTTGGACCAGATCGGGTGATAAAGGCAATACTATTTGCAGGCTTCTGGTGGCCTACCCTTCATATGGATGCACATACCTATGTGAAACGGTGTGATGTTTGTCAGAGAACTCAGTATCCTATACGCAAAGATGAGATGCCACTGAAACCTATGATGGGTGGACGTGCATTCTCTAAGTGGGGAATAGACTTCGTAGGTCCTATTAATCCCCCAGCTAAGGGTTCACATGCTGAATACATCATTGTTGCCACAGACTATCTAACGAAATGGGTAGAGGTAAAAGCTACGACAAAGAACCTCGCTCAGACAACTGCTAAATTCTTGTTTGAGAATGTATTCACAAGATACGGGTTACCTATAGAGCTAGTAAGTGATAGAGGCACTCACTTCTTGAACGAAGTGATTGAAAATCTACTCCAAGAATTCTTGGTAGTTCATAAGAAGTCTGCCCCCTACCACCCACAAGCTAATGGGCAGGCCGAAAGCACAAACAAGATTCTGTGCAATGTGTTGAACAAACTAGTGAATAATAAACGCTCTGATTGGGACAAACAGCTACACCATGCTGTTTGGGCATACTGAGTCGCCTACAAAACGATACTCCAAGCCACCCCCTTTCAGATGGTATTTGGCCAAAATGCTGTACTGCCGTTGGACTTCTTGATACCTACACTGAAAGTAGTGCAAGAGCACGAATGGACGGGTCATGAACTCTCCTCTAGACTTTTTGACCTTGAACAATTAGGAGAAACAAGACTGAGAGCAGCTGCAGGGATATATGCAACTAAGAAACGACAGAAGGCATACTTTGATGCCCATGTTAAGGATAAAGGATTGAAGGCAGGCGACCTAGTATTAGTCTACACTTTGAAACAACATGCGAGGAAACTGGAGAAAAGAGGCTGCGGACCCATGATCATTAATAGAATCTCAACAAGTGGAGCAGTGCAACTAGCCACACTAGAAGGCGATGTTCTTCCAAGCTACATAAGCGGATGCAGGGTCAAGTTGTATCAGGAACCTCTCACAGAGGAAATGCTAAGTCGACTCAATACTGCTAAGAAACGCAAAGAAGAAGAAACGCCAATTCGAGAAGAAGCTCAAGTAGAAGCTTTAGAGCGCATACGAAGAATGAAACTAAGAAGACAAGGCAAAGAGCAACCTAGGCCAGATACATATGCAGAACAAGGATATCACGTGGCTATATGTGAAGTTTCAGGCATTAGTTCTCATAGGATAATTGATCGACGTCCTTTTATAACCTTAGATATAGGACAAGGAAAGGGTGCAAGGACTGTAAGAGCCTTGATTGACTCAGGTGCAGCCACTAGTGCGGTCAAATTGTCTTACTGTCAAGAATCGAAAGTAACTGTCAATCCTATAGAAGCATACCTCCTAGGATTGGGAGGTGTGGAAACCCCTTGCATGGGCGAGGTGGATCTTCCCATCTCCATTCAAGACGAAGTGATGACAGTCAAAGTATTAGTGTGTCAAGATGAGGACCTCACCGAGCCTCTTGTCTTGGGTCAGGACTGGATCTATGATCATGCAGTCAACCTAAACCTAAGAAGTGGACTTCTTCAGGTATGGGTAGATCATAGCCGAATTACAGTTGAATTGGAAAATGAGACACTCAAGGAACTAGGCAAAGCACAAACTCCTGGTCCTTCCAGGAGCGCACATGAAGTTGACAATGCTATTCTTGTCCACAATTGTATGATGCAGAAAGAGGCTTGTCTCAACAACGAAGTCAGGGAGAGGACGGAACTCCCTTCTTTTCCAAAGTCCAGAAAGTTGCAGCAACCAAAGGCAGATCAAATACAGAAGAAGCAGAACACTACCTATACTAGAGGCCAAAAAAAGGAGCAAAGCAGATTGTTTCAGCCGTTGAAACAAGTATGGAGGCGAAAAGGCGAACACTCTGCTCCGACCAGGCCAACCCCACGGCCAAAACCTCTTGTTAGTAGTCAACAACACGACACTAATAAGAAGTCCTTCATTAATTCTTTTGTGAAAGTGACGTCTATTTGGGTACCCAAGAAGTCCATGAAGGCCAGCCCACAATCACGACAAATCTGGGTGCCTAAGGCTTGCTTGCGGGCTCAAATAGCTACACCAAGGCCACAACCAGTACAACATGTTTCACTCACTCAAACATTTGAAGCCCAATTTTACACATCACGCACGGACACATATCCTTCCATGAGCACAAGTAGAATCACTTGTAAATGGGTCCCTAAAAAGCCCCATTTTCAAGTTGATACCACTATCATACTGTCCAGAGTCTCCACAAAATCAATATCAAAACCCATCCACTGCATGTGGCAACCTAAAACTTGTCATAAACCCCCGGACCCCAGTTGTAAATCCTTATCCACCTACTAACTACGTCACTCTCACACTACATCATTCCGCTTAGTTCTTAGGCCTACCCAATACCTAACTACACACACAAGCACCAAGCACTTACTATCCCCCTAATCTCTCCCGAACCTCATGTTAATGTTGTAATGGGGACAAAACGGTTCTATCTTGTCCTTTACAATGTTAACACATATTTCTATATTCTCACAGAATCAAGAGGCAAGAAGTAACATGGCAGATACGGTAGGAACTAGCTCTCAGGCAGGCACCAGCCCCCAAGTCGTGGACATTTAAAGTCTCCCAGTTGAGGAGGAATTGAAGGAATGCCCTGTGGCATTGAGGGCATTACACGCCATACCGGTTCATAACCCTCCACAAGGGCACACTATGCCACTCAGTAAAAAATCTCATTGGTTCAGTGATGTGGCAGGACCCCTAGGTGAAGGCACTTATATGTGGGAGGCCGAGATAGAATTCAATGGGCGCTGGGGTAGGTATCACTTTTTCACCAGGGAATTTGAAAGACTGCAGAATAATGAAGGATTGAAACCTATATGGAAGAAGGCAAGACTCTACGAGTACTTCAAATTCCAATTGCCAAAGCCGGATTTTCTAAGATGCTCTTATTTGATTAGCACCCTTACTCCGAGCAAAGACAAAAAGGGATAGACCTCCTTTGTCCTCCCATCTCTCACAAGGGGCAATGAGCTCAAGCGTTTCAGATTAACTATCAACTTGGTAAGGGAAGCTCTGGACATGAAAGGTATGCACATTCCTACGGAGAAAGAGACTATGGTCCCCGACAATATGAAGAACAGGAATCTGACAAAGTTAAAAGAAATGGTGGCAATGACGCCTACAATCGCTATTCATTTGCAAATGGTCATGCAGCACTTTGCATTTCCCGCCCAAGAGAGGTTCACAATGCCACCTAAAAAGATATGGTTTAGTTTATACTTGGTTGATGCCTTTGATTTGACGATCAACATGCCCCACTGGATTATCGACCAAATCCACTTGGCTCATCAAAGGTGGTATAAAAAACAAAAGTCTGTACTGTACGGATGCTGCGCTTTGACCAGGATTGTGTATAGATGTCTCGCGTACGATGTACCAGTGCAAAGGGAACTCATTTGGACTAGGGTACAAGAGTTTCAGCGCCGATTATCCTCCGCAAGACCACCATCCAAGAAAATGAGAGGTGCCGTTCAGATGCCCTACGCACAAGCCCGCGGCGCGACATTGACTCCAGAGACCACTCCACGACTTCCAAGGCGGGTGCAACCCTTCACTATCAGATTACCAAGGAACAGCACTGACGGACCTAATCTGGTGTTCCCACCTGTACCAACCGACCTAGCGTTTCCTCACGGATTCACTTTAGAAGACCTAACTGATGAGGAGGTAGCCAGAATCATCGACGCTGTTAATGCAGAAGTTGAGGCAGAACAAGCTAGTGGGCAACAAACGGCTACAGACCAACCCCATCCCAGACAACCAGATGTCGTCGATGTAGTGGGTGAAGAAGAAGGAGAACAAGAGGAGGAACACGAGGAGCAATCAAATGAAGAAGAGCTGGAATATGATCAGGAAGCTCTACAGGTACTTGAAGGGGCCCCAGCTTATACGAAAGCATTGAAAAAGCTCTATGACACCATGAACAGAGTTCAAGAGCAACATAGACTGTCCCTAGCAGCAGGCAAGGCCCTTATGAACCAGATCCTTGAGAAGGAAGGCGTCGACGAGAAATACCGTGCCACCCTTGACATGATATCTGAGGCATTAGGCATCCGTGAAACGGTTCATACTTCCCTTGCATAAGAACGAAGAATGGAACGAAGATATGGCAGACGCCCCCCTTGAGCACGAAAGCAGATGAATGTACTAGTATCAGAACCACAAGGCACATCCACAACCATGGACACCGCACACACTATCCACGATACTGAGGAAACCCATGTATCAAGTGAACCTACATCACCCCCTTTGCCACCCCTGCCTCCAACTCCACCACATTCACCTCCCACAACCAGTGTAACCACGACCATCACCGCCTCCGAGTCCACTACCCATACCGAGGCACAAACCGTCCCACAACCCACACACCCTATCTCCACTTCCTTGGTCTATACGGCCACTGAAACAGTAGTTCTAACCGCTGCCACAGAAAATCTCAACCCCCCGATCACACTCCCCGGCAGTTCGTATTCACAATTGCACACACCACTATACACTTTCACCACTATCACCGCACCCACAATTCCAATATTCACAGTCACTCCCACTACCGCATCCACCGTTGATTTTATGGACATCTCACCCACCTCAGCACCCCTCCCTCCCCCCATACCCCCAACATCTCCCATCCCCCCATCTCCCACATTACCATTTTCCAGCACCGTATCCACACGTCCATTTCCCTTCCCCTTTCCCTTCCCCTCTGCATTCAACACCCTACCCGCATCCACCCCTATCAATAATGTATTTAATAATATGTATCAGTGTATGTCACAACTGCAACAACACTACCAACATCTTGATAACCAACACACACGACTCTTTCGAAGCCATGAGGAACTTCAACTCCGATTCAGTGATCTCGAAAGGGAAAAGCGGCTACTACAACAACAACATGCCACTTTACAGGAACAACATGAAGAGTTAGTAGCCAATCCACCCCAGCCAGATGCAGAGGAAAGACAACATATGGATGAATTGCTATACTCCCAGATAACGGAGAATCTCAAACTTAGATGCAACCTGGCCCTCCTACGAAAACACATGTCTACAGCTCTCGAAGAGAATAAACGGCTACAGAAACAGAATGAAGAGAACTTGGAAGCAGCCATGGAGGGTTCCCCACAGGAAATCGATCCAGAAAAATTCAAGGCCATTCCCTCAGAGAATATGAAAGTTGTGTTAGAAACCCATGTCGACCTCCTGGAGGCCCATGCAGCGCTAGAACGAGAAAGGGATGATCTACTTAAGCAACTAACAACTCAGTAGGAGTCACCAAGCAAAGCCACAGCCACAGACGACACATCCGAAGAAGTCACAAAACTCAAAGCAGAACTTGAAGAATTACGCAGCAAAGTCATGCAATACGAACGTCAGCCCTCTCCACTTGTCGAGCCCGAGCCTGAAGATCTAGTGTCAATCGAGATAGAGGAAACTTTCGAAGACCCGTATATTCCCATGCCTGCACTTGGGGGCAAGCAAACAGACGAGGGCATGGACACCATTGAAATAGAGGCTTCTGAATGGATGCAGAAGTTGGAAAAAGTGGCCACAACCCATGATGATAGGGTGGCAGTCCAGATAGCATCTATGTCACGCTTGGAAGAGGTAGTCATAAAATCGGACTATTTTAGGAACCTCTCTCATCATAGGTGGATCGGCACATCCGACGATTTGTATGTTCCCTTCTGTGTCTTAATGGCGGACTACAATGCCAAAATAAAGCAACATACCTCAAAGGAACCAACCTCCGCCACACAATTCGCACCGGATGACATCCCAGCAAGTGCCAAGCAGGGCAATATTCATCAACCGATGTGGAGGATTCATCTACTGGAAACCTAACCAGAAATGGTCAGAACATGGAAGAACATGCCCTTGTACATCAAATACAACCCATGCTACTGCCCTGTGTTTTGAAGAAGGTCATGGTCGGAATACACAAAAACGGTGCTGACAAACAAAGGATGTGAGAAATGGCTCAAATATGTTTACTTAGCACCACCCAAAGGCCAACCTACCATAGGATACATGATATCGACGATTCGGCATTGGGGGGTCAGGTTTAAAAAAGTGCCAGACGTCATGGCCCAAATGTGCTTGAAAATTCTTGAGCTCATGTTGGTCACATTCCGGACTTTCAAGAATGTCAAGGAACCTCATCTGTTAGCCCTTGGATTTAATGAAAGAAATCAGGACCTCGTGTACGACATGAGCGCAACCCCATCTATTAATGTTATATATGCATGGCACGCGTGTATCAAGTATCTACCAGCCTGCTTCAAACAGATGTTTGAAGAAATGTTTGTCACGGGATTCTGGGAATATCACTCAGAGATATTCATTCCCAGACCATCACATTTATTGCAGTTGTTTGTAGTGGAACAAGCTCTCCATTCAGAAAAGTTACATATACCACATCCAGAGGTTCCCGGGCCGGTAGATTGGGATGCTCTACTCACGGACTTGGCCAAAGGGTTGCGCATTGCAGAACACCACTTAGCACAAGACGTCGTCAAGTACTACATCCAACAAACCACCCAACAAGGGTCTGTCAGGGACGACAGACGCGAGAGAGGGGGGGGTGTTGGAACTGAAGGACTCACCAGGCAAGGAAGCTTACGAAGGGAGTCAGAGAGAAGGGAAAGTACAAGCAGACAGAGCAGTCAACCACGGTCTGGCAAGTAGGCCAATATTTTTTCAAGACATTTACACATATAAGAGAGGTGGACACAAGGAGAAGGAGCAAGTAGGGAGCTCCAGGAAATGTATGTCAAAATGTTAGAAGAAATCCCTACAAAAATAGTGATTTTCATCACTAAAAACCCTTGTAAATACGATTTCACATTTTTGTAGCTCCATTTTGTGCAAGCCAAGGAGTCCTTGAGCTTGAAGAGCTTTAGAAGTATCTACCTGTCAGTTTTCACATTTTTTAGACTTCGTTTGAACCTCCAAATAGGGTAGAGAACCTAATTTTTAACTAGGCCGGACACTAGGTCTGGACACGGCCAAAACCTAGTCAAAAACTATAAATAGAGCTAGAGAGCTCATTTTTGAGGTTGGATTGTAATAGATTTGAACTTGTAAGAGCTTTTTGAAAGTAATCTAAGAACTCCATTGCTTCTCACTCTTTGTCTTGCCGTGTGTGCGCGTGTGTGTGTATGTGTGTGCATGTTTGTGTGCTTCTCACTCACGCACTTGTGCCTTCACTTGCTCGAGGTCTTCATACCATCCTCACGTCTTCCCGGATTGACATCAAAGGAGGTGCTACTCATCACTGAGCTACATATGGTGACCTTGAAAACTAGACTTTGTGCTCTTGGACCCTCCAAAAAGGCTTTGATGAAGATGAAACTTTGTAGGACTAGGTTTCCAAAGATCTCCTTCAAGAATATGCAGAAAAAACTTTTATCTAAATCTTGTTTGTACAAGTTTGACTACATCTCGAAGCTTGCAAGGTGTCATTAGTTTGTCTAGGAAACTCTGATAACCTTGAAACTTTGTACAAATATGTAGGCACATATGATCTTTATACATGCCAAACTTCCTGGTAACATGTAGTAGTGTTTTTTTTATGACGGGAAAAAGTTAAACCCCGATACACGGTACAACCATTTTTGATGATGGAGAACAATCGGTTAAACTCCGATACAAGTGCTGTGAGATGGACTAAGGATGTAGAAACATGCAGTAGAAGGAGCTACGATCTCAAAAATTATGCTTTCGATACAGGATACATATGCATGTTTATACATGAAAGTCAGGTCACCAAAAAAAACCTCCAAATATATATGCCCTATCTTTCCACAATCCTAGATTATAATGAATTTCTTAGTAGATAAATTACTACTTAAGATACAATTTTACACAAGTAGAGAAATAATCATTTGCCCTTTTTATTTTGACTCAAGTGATGTGGATATGCAATGCAATGCAAAGACTGAAAAAAAAACATGCATGAAACAAAAATGGAAAAAAAGTAGAATGAACTTGAAAAAACACAAAGCAACATGAACTTGAAAAATTAATGATATATTTTTTTAATAATTTATTTTATTTTTATAGCATGGACACTCTTGTTTATGAATTGGCCTTGTTGTTGTCATCTTCTTCAATGTCCTCATCCAAAATGTACTCATCATTATCACGTTTCTTGAATAGCTTTATCCGTTTACCTGCAATCAAAGTTTTTAGTGCAACACCATTTAATTCACAAAGAGCATATGTACCATTGTTGTTGACTTTTGATATAATGTATGGCCCAAACCACCGTTGAGTGAGCTTTTTGCATGCATCATATTGAGATTCAAATGTACTATCATAAATGAACACCTAATCTCCTACTTCAATTGGCTTAGGGTGCAATCGATGAGTTTTATCAGAATAATGCTTGTTCTTCATTCTAGATTCTCTTAATTTTTCAACGGCATCATCAAGTCTTAATTTACCTTATTCTAACTGTTTAATGCGCAAACTCAAAAAATCATCAGTAGACATGTTTTCAGACCAAGGCAAATTTGACCATGCAGAAATATGAGACTGAATTGGAAACAATGGTTTTTGACAATACATGAGTTCAGCAGGCATATACCCAATAGTACGTGTGCATGTCATTCTATCTGCCCAAAGTGCAAAAGGTAAGAATCTAGGCCATTGTTTGATGTCACCATTACATGCTTTAGATATGGCTTTAACAATAGGTGGATGCCCTCTCTCTATTTTACCACTGGCCTCCGGATTATGTGCAGTAGTGAGAGACAAACGAATACCATGATGTTCAAAGAATTCTCTAGCTTCTCTCGCATTTAACTCTCAACCGATCGGCAACTACTTTCTCTATGTACCCAAAGCAAATTATGACATCTTCAAGCAAGAATTTGCAAACATTGTAAGTGGTCTTAGATCGTAGTGCAGGTCCCTCTACATGATTAGCTAAATCTTCTCTTTCAAGTACAATGTAACACATTTTGTCAATACCTTTATGTATAGTTACAAGATCTACTACCGACTTGTAGTGAATACAGGGTGGATAAGTAGGATGCAATGGATCTCTATGTTTGCCTAATGAATGAAGTTGACAAGTAGAACATGTAGAAACATAGCTACTAATGTCAACATACATCCTACGCCAATAATAGGTACTTCTAATTTTTTCATATGTTCCAAAAAATCCTTTATGACCTGCCCATAATGTCTCATGCAGTTCCTTCATTACTTGAAATTGAAGACCTCGTTTTCCTAGGACTCGTTGTGGATTCTTAACCTTACCCTTAGCATGTCTCCAAAGATAAACGTTACATAGGAAGAAGTTATAAGATCGTTTCCTAATGTTATGGAATCTATTCGTAGTCCAGCTAGGTAATGGTTGTAGTGTAGTCACATACTTTCCTATGTGTCTCCATTCATTTTCCTACTCAGACTCATGAAATTTCTCATACTCGTATATATATGGAACATAGTCAACTAAGTTCACATTCTTTATTAGATCACTTTCAAGATCATCATCAAATCTAGCTCTCGATAACATATCAACAACTGAGTTTGACTTACATGAAATATGAACTAACTCAGGATTTATGAACTTAATATATGAGATCCATCTAAGCATGGCTATATCAAGAGATGAACAATTGGCTATCATTCCAATGAGAGGCAAACAATCAGTCTCAACTTTGACATTTGCACCAATGAGATATTATTTATCTGTTTTCAAAGATGTTACCATACCCCATAATTCTCGTTTGATGTGTGGATATTTTTGTTGTGTTTCATGTCAAAGTTTGGCACCAAACCTAATTGCATATCTATTCCCTTCACTATCATCTTGATTTATGACCCAACCTACACCAATACGACTAGTATCAAGAGTCAATATAATAGGTTTGTTAGCAGAATAGTCTACATGCTTAAGGATGGGAGCTTCAAGCAATAATTTCTTCAATTTATGCATAGCTTGAGTGTGTTTGTCAGTTCAAATAAATTTTCATTTCTTCCTCAACAAGTCATAGAGACAATCAGCAACATGAGCAACGTGTGGGATCCAAATAACATAAAAGATGCAAGCACCAAGAAATCTGCGTACCTCACGATGTTACATGTTTTAGAAATCTTGCTAATGGCATCAACTTTTTGTGGGTATGGCTTTCGACCATAATGACCACATAAATGTCCAACAATAAGAACCTCATTGACACCAAAAAAAGATTTTTCTATGGAAAATGTGAGACCTACCTCTTCAAACCATTGAAATATTCTTTCACAATCACAGATATGATCAAGAACAAATTTACGACATCCAGATGAGTCTAAAGTAATGTCCTTTACACATTCCTCACTCCCTTTAATTGGAATATCATCAATGAATGGCATGGTTATATGAGGGATAAAATCATGTAAGACCATATTCATAGCACTCATCGTATGAGCCACAGAATTAGTCGCTCCTTGAGGTAAATTATACATTCGCACTAAGCCTAAAGGAGTTCTCATTGTGGTTATGTCACGACTATCAATTGCTAATTGGAATTGGTTATATCCCGAATATAAATCACCCATTGAATACATAGAATGTCGTGAAAATGATTCAGCAAACTCATCTACAATGGGTCCCGTTCCTACATTCTTTATGGTGACTTTATTGACAGGTTGGAGATCTTGAATAAAATGTAGTTTCCCATTTTTTTAGGCACAGTGGACCATCAATTTGAGTAAGGTGCAAAAGATGGCTCTAAAATTCTCATGTTTATCTTCTCCTTAAGTAGTTTCATTAGCTCAGGTAAGTTAGCCTTTGGAACCGGTATAGGGTGAAGATTCCATGGAATATGTGGAATAGTAAAGATTATCATGGATGCAATTAGCTTAGGATCTACGCAACCAATCTCATGACGATACATAGTAAAGGTTTTTCCATGGCTACGTATGACTCTCTCAAATTTATCTCTCTCTGCTGGCAAAAGAAAGTCATCATCTCTACCAATTTTCACCTGTTTGATTGTCTCATCCGTGAATGTATGTCCTATGTTTTTCTTATCCCGAAGAATTTGATCATTTTTCATATTAATGATTTTTTCATTACTTCCTTGAGGTAATGGTTGAGCTATGGGTTTTATTTTTTTGTCTATAGTTTTGTACTTTGTCTCAACTAAGGCATCATGTGTTTGGTTAAATTTTGAGCACTTGTCAACATTGAGAGCATATTCTTGGATAAGAGCATACTCATCAAGAGAAGAAAGAAGAATAATATGGGAATTAGAATTTTGTTGAAGACATAACTCTAACTCCTCAAGAGTAGAGAAACAATGAGATGTCTCAATCACATGCTCAATGTTCTCATCATGTTCCATGATTTTGTTGTTTTGATATTTTTTTTGAGTTTTTTAAATAAAAGACTTAGACAATTGACTCTTATGAAGAATATCTAATCTAGAATGTGGAAAACAAAGTGACAAACTATTGTACATGTTGGTTGAATGCGAGATGTCAAACCAATATCCACTGTTTTCCCGCTCAACAATGCATTCTATCCGAAATTTTGATCATATGTAGCTCCAACATGAATTGAGCTCCACAATCACTACAAGCATGCTCATGACCCTGAGTAACAATAGGTTTCTTTCTAATTGACAATCGATTCCTAGGATGCTTCACTCCTACCGTCATGACTTGAAGTGATTGCGTTCCATCCTTAGACTTAAATCTAGCATAGGTAGACCCATCATCCATGGCTTTAGTTTCCATACGACTCTCACAAATAAAGGGTTGACCTAATGAACTTCATAGGAGCAAATATCTTGAATAAAAAAGTGAAACTCTTTTGTGATTCCTCCTATGGATATGGGCACACTAGCACCAGCTCCCTACAGGGTAGCTACACCATTATCTGCTGTTCTCATACGCCATCCACAATCTTTATCTATGGGCCATCGAAACTTATCATAGACTTCTCTTGAAATCACATTGATTTCGGAGCTGGAATCTACTAATGCATTTACAGTGATAGTGTTCTTATGATTTCCTATTTTAACATGCATCTCTGATGTACCTCTAGACCAAAATTTTCCTTTAAAGTGACTTTCAAGATTGTTTTCATGATTTTCATGGTCAGGTTGAATAGGTCCTAAGAATTTTTTATTAACATTTAGTTCATCATTATCAAAGTCCTCTTCATCAGATTCATCAAAGTTTAAGGCTTCATTCATAGATTGATCTTGATCTAGAGAATCTTGCATCTCAGTATCTAGATTAAGCGAAAACCTCTTCCTTTGAATTAGGCCGATAAAGTTATCTTTAAAAACAGGCTTTGCAATAGAGAAAACTTTTTCTAAAGACATAGTCACTTGACTCTTAAGCAAAATGTCATCTAAAATCTCCATTGGATCTATTTTGCTCTCAATTTCTAAAATCAAGATGGCTTTAGTTTTCCTCTTTGCTTTCTTTTGTTTTTGCTCAGGATCTTGTTTTTGTTCTTCAGTTTGTTTTGATTGTTCTTGTTTATCTAAAGGCTTTGGTTTTGTTTTTCTCTGCTTTGTCTTCTTCCCTTTTTTGTCCTCCTCTTTTTTCTGTTCATTGGGTTGTGATTCTTTTTTTGTTATCTTTGGATTGTGATGTTTCTCCCTACTCTATGATTGTTTCTATTCCCTCTGAGGTTTGTTTTCGAGTCACTCTTCTTTCACTAGGCTCAGCTTCATCTCTCTTTTGTTTTTTTTCTACATTGGATATGCGAGAAATAAGAGATTGATCTTCTATTGGTGACTCCCAAGCCGTTATTCTCCTAATCCATGCTCTTACTAATGGCTCTATGGAAAAGTCACCTTCCTTTTTGGGTTTACTTGATTCTACTTGTTGTTCATCAAGAGCTTCTAATTTCACTCCTCTAGTTCCTACGTCCGTTATGGTTATATTTTCATAGTGTTTTTTCATTCCTCCCTTACTATAATTTCCTTGCAAAGGTAGCATAGATCGATAGTCACATATTTTTTTATCTATGTCTATTACTAGTCGTTGCTCTTTAGCAGCCTTCAATAGTTCACAATCTCTCAAAAAGTGCTCTAACGAATCACACCAAGGACACCTATGAGGGCCACACACAAAACCATTTTGATTTTGAGGATTTTGATTAACTTGTGGTGGGAAATTTTGAAATTGAGGATTTTGTTGATAAGGTATTGCTTCAACAGGATAATTAGGATTTCGATAAGGTAATTGATGTATTTGAGGAGATTGGGGAGCAACATGTGGTACTTGAGGTGCAAGAGGAGCTTCCATAGTATACGGTTGATGATTTTGAAAATTTTGATTTTGAGGATTTTGAAAAGCTATTTGAGAAGCTTGAGGATATATGTTTTGATACATTTGAAAATTTATCACATGAGGATGAGGATTTTGCCTTGAAGGATTATGCATTGGAGGAACTTGATATGCTTGAGTAGGAGCTACTTGTGGATTTTGATTCATAGCTATAACACGTTGATTAGGCTTTTGAAAAAAAATTGGGTTCATTTGATTTTGGAAAGTTTTGGTGTAATTAGATTGTAAAGCATCTATAGTCTTAGCCAAATTGGATTGTTTAGCAATAAGAATTTCCATTTGCTTAGTGAGAATTTCCACTTGAGATTGTTCAACTACACTTTTATTTGGCTTTACTTTAAAACCTTGAGTAGGCTCCATCATTTGAGGAATAGGAGTAGATTCAAAAAGCATAGCATGGGATTGTTCCCTAACTTGCTCCTTAGTTTTTGGAAGGCTAGCTTGAGGAACACTAGTTTGTTCATAAAGCATGGATTGTCTTTGATGTCTATGGGCTACAGCCTCTACTAGTTTACGCACTTTTTGGCAATTGTCAGTAAGACCATAGCGCTTATCTGGCTCTTCTAATCGCCCTTCAACTTCCCTACAAGTTTCAGGATGATAAAGCTAAAGAAAATTGATCACAAGATCAGGTTCCAAAGTTATTTTATCCTCATCAGGAAGTTGTTCATAGCATCTAGTATACTCATTTTGTAAGTGAGTAATAGAGCTATTAGGCTTTGGGCAATCGACCCATCGTAAGAATCCATCCCGAGTATGTTGGCTATAATCTTCAAGATAGAATTCTTTGGGCATATCCTTTCTAAAATAACTCCAAGGAAGAGTATCATATTGAGTGACATGGTTTATGATAGAGCTATCAATAATTCATTCAAAGAATGATATCAAAAGATCTTCGGAAAGACAAAACATCATAGCTTGCTCTTCAAAGAAATCTAAGTAGCTTGTGATGTTGATGCCATTGAATTTTCCCTTCTCTCTCAACATAGAAGAGACTATTCTTTGGCCCTGTTTCTCAACAATAAGGGATTTGAATCCTTCCTCCATCTTACGTGAATGAGCAACTGATGCACCATTCTCTAGATCTCTCACAAATGCGTTTACTTCATGGCGAAGATGTGCACGATACTGTGCGAAATCCAGTGCAACACTCAAGAACTATGATGATGATATGATGAGGATGAAAAATATGAAACAAAGGTTATGGATCACAACCTCCCAACAAGATTAGAAGCAAATGCCATGTAGCGTTTCACATCAGGTTCAAATGTGGAGGTGATCGCAATCCAGGTGGATCAGGTCCGATCTGAAAGAACTTGGAGAAGCTTGTCGAAGGTAGAAAAGTGCGTTTCGAAGCGACGATTGGTCAAGCCACCCGGCAAAAGACCAGCCCTTGAGCTTATGGAGACTCCAATAGACCTTATAGGCATGCAATAAGTGCAAAGAAATACACTATGTACTTTGGATCATTAAGGAGAATGAGTCGAAACAAAACAAATAGGTTCGTGGGTCGACTAGCTCAAAAACTTACTATCTATGGAAGATACAATGAACTTCAAATGCCCATAGCGACCAGCGTGATTACAATTAGAAACAATCCTTTTATGGGAGTTATAAACATAGGGTTGAGTGTATAGAATGCACAAATGTATAAGGAATAAGAAAAATATGCTATAGGAATGAATGCGACATTCACCGATGGTACTTCCTATTTTTCAGGAATACGTAGAGATTGACGCCGAGGCAGAAAAACTCAGATTCCTCTCAATCTACTTAACCAAATGGTGTGAAGCTTTATAGGCATAAATTAGACATTGATAGCTTTCCAATGAGCCAACTTGCACTCAATTTGGAGCTCTGGAGAGAGAGCAGCAGCCTCTGCAAGATTACTATTCGCGAAGATGATGCACAAAATTGAAGGAGCAAGACAATGATGGTCACAAGTGTATGTATATTGCTTCCATGTAATGTACAAGTGATTTCAAGTCTATATATAGACTCTAGGAGTGTTCCACAAATTTTACAAGTTGAATTTGAATTCAAACGAAGGTGGGAATGGTTATTGGAGGGAATCAATTCACTTCCCTACAACCTAGGAAAAGTGAAGATCTAGTTTGATCTACTTTTAGGTAATTTGATTTGGTTGATTGAATGCAACTTCAACCACCACAAATTCGTGGGATTTGGGCTCTATCTTTCTACCTCTGCATGTTTAAAGCTCAAGGCTTTTACAACGGTAAATGAACCATCAAAAAATCTCTCAAAAAATACAATAAATGAGCATAAGAAAAAGAACTCTCCAACGGATATTCTTTCGACGTAATAGCCTTTGATGTACATCAAATCCACCTCAAGCATAGTGTAAGCTTGATGTTCCAACAGCTTCCCCTCAAGCTAAAGTATGCTTGAGTCTTCATTCTCTAATAGGTTGAATACCTTCCATAGCTTTGAATCTACAAAGCTTTATTCCATCAAGTGCCTTCGTCATCATATCTGCTACTTGCTTTTTAGTTGGAACAAAAGAAATGTCAATCTCCTTTGCCATGAGCTTCTCCGTGATGAAGTGGTAATGGACTTCTATGTGCTTGGTTCTTGCATGAAAAATAGGATTTGCCACTAGATGCATGGAACTTACATTATCTCCAAGTAGGTGAGGTTTGGAAGTCACTAGTCCCAAATCTGTATACAATGCTTTTAATCATATTGCCTCTTGAGTTGCTATGGTCAAGCCTCTCTACTCTGCTTCAGTTGAAGATAAAGCAACTGTTGGTTGCTTCTTGGAACTCCATGACACTAGCTTCGAACCTACAAATGCTAAGTAAGCAGATGTACTTTTTCTATCATCCTTAGCTCCTACGCAATCTGCATCTGAGTAGATTTTGATATCCAAATCTGAAGACTAAGGATAGAATATACCTTCGTTGATTGTACCTTTGAGATACTTAAGTACTCTCTTAGCCACATCCATGTGTGGTCTTCTCGGTGAGTGCATGAACTGACTAAGCACTCCCATACTATATGAGATATCTCCCCTTGTATGAGTAGCATATATCAAGCTACCTACCAAGCTTTGATACTCTTTAATTTCTTCAATTTTCTCACCTTCATAAACACTAAGTTTATGATTCATCTCCAAAAGTGTACCTGTAGGTTTAGTGTTCTCCATTTTGAACTTGAGAAGAAGATCCTGAATGTATCTTCTTTGAGTCAAATACATTCCTTCATCTGTGTATATCACTTGCATACCTAGGAAATATGTGAGCTCACCTAGGTCAGTGATTTTGAACTCCTCTTGCATGTGTCTCTTGATCCTTTGAATGCCATTTAGATCATCACCTGTCACAATAATATCATCTACATATACACATAGATAGATAACCTCATTGTGATCCCTTTTGATGAATAGAGAAGGATCTGAGCTGCTAGCTTTGAGCCCTTGATCTTGAAGATATGTAACCAACCTGTAATTCCAAGCTCTAGGAGCTTCTTTCAATCCATACAATGCTTTCTTAAGTCTGCAAACATAAGATGGATGATTAGGGTTTTCAAAACCTGGTGGTTATGACATGTATACCTCTTCACTTATCCAACCATTTAAGAATGCATTTTTCACATCAAGCTGGAGGAGTCCCCAATTCCTTGTGGCAGCTACACTTATCAATGTTCTGATTGTAGTCATCTTTGCAACTGGTGAGAATGTTTCCTCATAGTCTATACCATGAGTTTGTGAGCATCCTTTGGCAACTAGCCTTGTACCTACAAACTGATCCATCTGAATTTCTTTTAACTTTATATACCCATCTCCAACCAATTACCTTTTGATTCAATGACATTGGAACCAAATCCCAAGTGTCCATTTCCTTGAATGCATCTATCTCTTCGTTCATGGCCTTTTCCCAATTAGGGTTTCCCTTTGCCTCTTCATAGTTTGAGGGTTCCTCTAAAATAGAGTCTTTTGCCAAGTAGATTGAATGCTTCATAACAAATGTGGAATCATATCCATACCTTTCTGGTTGTTTCTTCTCTCCTGCTGATCTTCTAGGTGCTTGTTTGGAGCATTCTCCAACCTCTTGCATCTTTGCTTTGCCTCTTCACTTCTCTAGCTTGTAATCCTTTTCTCTTTCATCTTGGTCATCGTCTATATCACTTCTTGGATCCTGGACCTGTGTATCATGCTTGCTTGCTAATTGATGAGAATCAAAATCAAGATCATATGGTAGTGTTACCTTTTGTTTGTCTTCATCATACCAAGACCCATGTTCTTCAAACACAACATCTCTACTTGTAGTGAATTGCTTGGTTGAAGGATTGAAGAACCTATAACCCATCTGAGTTGAATCATATCCAATAAACACTACCTTTGTTGCCCTTTCATCTAGCTTACCTCTTATTTGTGATGGTACATGAACATAATCTAAACAACCAAAAACCTTGCAATGTCCAAGACTAGGTCTTCTTCCATGCCATGCTTCATAAGGAGTCATACCTTGAAGTGATTTGGATGGTAGTCTATTGACGAGGTACACTACAGTTGAAATAGCTTTTGCACATAGATAATGTGGCAACTTCTTCTCTTCAAGCATTGTTCGGGCTGATCCAACCAATGTATTGTTTCTCCTCTCTGCAATTCCATTTAGTTGAGGAGAGTACCTAGTAGTAACTTCCCTTTTGATACCTTTTTCCTGCAAGAACTCATCAAACTCTTTGGAGAAGTATTCTCCCCCTCCATAAGATCTGAGCTTCTTTAGTGATCTACCTGTATGATTCTCCACATGTGCAAGATACTTCTTGAAGCAATCAAACACTTCATTCTTACTGTTGATAAAGTATAGAATAGTCCATCTACTCTAGTCGTCAATAAATGAGACATAATACCTTGATCTTGCCAATGAAGATTCTTGACTTGGTCCCCATACATCTGTATGTACTAAGTCCAATAAGTTGTTGTGGATGTAGCCTTTGTGGTTGAATGGTTGTCTTTGTGCCTTCCCAATTTGACATGCATCACACTTGTTGATCATGTGTTGCTTTGATATGTTCGGGAGTCCTAGAACACTTTCATCCCTCCATATATCCTTCGAGGTTCTTTCATTCACATGAGCAAGTCTCTTATGCCACACTTCAAGCCCACTTAGGGTTTGAGACCCAAAGTTGAATAGAGCTATGTTCCTGGTTTCTCCTACTTCAAAAGTAAAGAGCCTACCATGCTTCTCACCTCGGGCTATCTTCTTGAAGCCTTGACATGGATCTTCCACAAAAGCTCCATGTTGGGTGAACCTAACTTGCAAGCCTTTTTCAACTATTTGGCCTACACTTATAAGGTTTTTAGTGATAGTGGGTACATAGAGAACCTTACTTAGAATGTTTGTCCTGCCATTGGAAGCTTTGACATTACCAATCTTCTCCACATTGTGCTTTGTGTCATCCCCTATTTGCACTTCATGTCTATGCTTTGGACTTTCCAAATCAGATAGAAGAGCAATGTTGCCTACAACATGATTGAATCTATGTAGAACAAATGATCATCTTCTTTACCTTCTTTGTGGCTTAGATTCATGAGTAGAAATGATTCTTCATGTGGTTGATCTTTTGAATAATTGTTGTAGTCCCTTCTATTATAGCCTCTATTGTTATTGCTGAAGTTGTGTCCACCTCTGCCTCTATTGCTGCCATATCCACCTCTTCCACTTCCTTTCTGGGTCTTCCCATTGAACCAGCAATTCTAAGTGGTGTTGTTGGACTTATCGCATATGGCACAAGGTTGAACATTCTGACCTTTGGCTTTGTCTTGCTTTGGTCCTTTCTTCTTCCCTTTCCACTTGCTCTTGCTTGCGAAGTTCGCTTGAGAAGTCTCTTCTTCATCTTCTTCCTTCTTCTTGCCTTTCTGCTTCTTATCCTTCTTATCTGCATATAGAGCACTAGTTGAATTACCAGGATAAGAGTTACCTTCCTTTATGCTATTGTTGGCTTCTTGATTGAAGAGTTGTTTAAGAAAGATGTTGAAGTCTGGAGTTCGCACATCCATGATGAGATCATAAGCCGTCCTGAAGGATTGCCATTGCTTATCACTTCGAATGTCGTTGAGAATTTGCCTCATGATGACCTCTTCTTCAATCAGCTCTCCAATGGATGCTAACTGATCCGCAACCTCCTTGACCTTGGTAACAAACACTGTGATGGTTTGTTTAGGTGTCGTCTTCATTTGGTTGAACTCGTTCCAAACATGATTCTTTCTTCATTTGGTACTAGCAGAAAAGAAAGTCTCCAGGGCATCCCAAGTCTCTTGAGATGTCTTGCATCCTCTAATATGTGGTAATAGAAAGTCAGAGATAGAGTTTAGTATGTACGACCTTGCATGAGCATCCCTTGCGCACCAAAGTGTGAGCTTATCTGTCTCCTCTTGTGTAGGTCCTCCTTTGGATCTTGGAATACGCATAGCTTCATCACCTGCTACAATTCCATAAAGATTTATACCTTGCAAATAGGCCTCCTTCTGATTTTCCAAGCCACGTAGTTGTGTCGATCAAGCTTCTCGATCATTGAGGAAAAGCCGTCACCCATCTTCATCTAGCTCTGATACCACTGAAAGGACTTGGAGAATCTTGTCGAAGGTAGAAAAGTGCGTTTACAAGCGACGAAGTTTGGTCAAGCCAACCGGCACAAGACCAGCCCTTAAGCTTATGGAGACTCAAATAGACCTTATAGGCATGCAATAAGTGCAAAGAAATACACTATGTACTTTGCAGCATCAAGGAGAATGAGTCGATACAAAACAGATAGGTTCGGGGGTGGACTAGCTGAAAAACTTACTATCTATGGAAGAGACAATGAACTTCAAATGCCCATAGCGACCAGCGTGATTACAATTAGAAAAAATCCTTTTATGGGAGTGATAAACATAGGGTCGAGTGTATATAACGCACAAAATTATAAGGAATAAGCAAAATATGCTATAGGAATGAATGCGACATTCACCGGTGGTACTTCCTATTTGTCAGGAATACGTAGAGATTGACCCCAAGGCAGCAAAACTCCGATTTCTCCAACTCTACTAAATGAAATGCTTTGAACATTTCTAGGCATAAACTAGACACTAATACCTTTCCAATAAGACATTTTTCACTCGATTTGGAGCTCTAGAGAGAGAGCAGCAGCCTCTCCAAGATTACTGTTGGTAAAGAAGATGATGCAGAAAATTGAAGGAGCAAGACAATGATGGTCACAAGTGTATGTATATTGCTTCCATGTAATGTACAAATGATTTCAAGTCTTTATATAGACTCTAGGAGTGTTCCACAACTTTTAAGAAGTTGAATTTGAATTCAAATGAATGTGGGAATGGTTCTTGGAGGGAATCAATTCACTTCCCTACAATCTAGGAAAAGTGAAGATCTAGTTTGATCTACTTTTAGGTGATTCGATTTACTTGATTGAATGCAACTTCAATGTAATAGGCCTCTTTTCTAGTGAAATAATTCATTTTGAACTTTTTGAATTTCATTGTGGGGATAATACTTAGAATGAATAATTAGGTAATTTTATGCATGTAGGAGAAATTTTGGGTTGACAAGTTTCATATTCTCTCTCTAGACCTTATTCGCATCATGTTTTCTAGGGGAATTTTGAAGGTGAAGATGAAAGAATTAAGGAAAACTCTGTATGAGGGAAAGGTAGAGCAAGTATCACAGAATAAAAGTGCCAGTGTGAAATTTTTGTGAATCATGTTTTAAGTACCTTGTTCAGGGTCCTACATTTAGTTCATTGTAAGAAAATGCCTTGATTTTACTCTCTCTCTTGAATTTTGAAACTTGTAGGGCTCAAAAGTGGCATTTGGAGGTGGATTTGGATCTCCGACATCTCTAACACTATTGTGCAGATCGAAAAATTGAATAAAAGTGTCTCTCACAAGCTCAAGCTAATTCCTCACTGTTTTTGAGTTACAAGGCTTTGAAAAGTGCCGGTTTTTCCAACACTTAAAAAAAAACGAGGGCTTATCTAATTCTATTCGAATCCGTGGTTCTCATGCTCACGTGTCACCATGTCAAATTATGGATATTTTCGGATATGTCTTCTTTTGGTGTTTTTCTCCTATTTTTGACAGGTATGCTAAAGAAAGGAAGAGCACTACGTTCGCATGGTTTTTTGCGAAAGTTTTAGAGAAACTCAACTTTTTCTAAATCTGGCGGATCACACACTTCTTTGGGGGCACGGCTGCGATCAAACTGGAGGATAAGGAGACCTGCGCATCAACACAGAGGACACACAGAAATCTGAGAATTACCTTGTGATTGAGAGTGAGAGTGAGAGTCTGATTGAGAGTGCGAGTGTGAATGCGATTGTGATAGCTCGGGGGTGGTCGGGAGGTAGAGGCTTCGTCAAGAAGCTATTGTCCAAAGCTATTGTAACCATTGATTCGCATCTATAATAGTAGAATTCTTCCTTCTCTGCGTCATATTTGTTTCTACTCTTCCGCATCAGATTTTCTTTACCTTGTGCAATCTCTGCGTTCTTCTCTCCACTGATATTTTTGAGTGATCGAAAGATTGTGATTGGGGATAGATTGTGATTGAGGAAACGCTACAAGTGGTATCAGAGCAGAATCAATCTGAGGGAACGATGGAAGGTCTAACAGAAAAGATTCGTGAACAAGAGGATCTTATTCAGAAGCTTCTTGGTGAATTGCGCAAAGAACTAGGGGGAAAGCAACCAGAAGGAGCAACAAATTTGTTTGTGGAGCTGAACGATGAAGTAGATGAAGGTGCGGGAACATCTAGTGTAACTCGCGGAAAAGAGAAACGCAATTATGAAGATATGGAACCAGGTGAGTTTGCCCTTAACCAAGTCTTCAAGAAGGCAAAGTTGAATGATTTTGATGGCGAGAAGAAGAGTGGCGAAGATCTTGAGGCATGGATTGAAGAACTAGAGGATTTCTTTGATCTTCGACAATTTAGTGAAGAGTCCAAGGCAAAAGTTGGGATCCTGCACCTGCGTGGGATCGCGAAGCTATGGTGGAAGTCATATATGCAGACTCGAACACGTTCTGGTCCAGTTCTATGGAAGGAATTTAGAGAACAAGCTGAAAAACGCTATTGTTCTCCACACTACCATATGGAGAAGAAGATGGAGTTCTACAACTTCGGACAACACGAAAGTGATAAGCATAGCTTATCTGTTGATGAGTACAAAGAGAAGTTCCTACGTCTTCATAAATATGCATTAGAGGTTAGTGGTAATGCTCTAAAGAGTAAACTTATTGAAGGGCTTCGTGAGGAACTGCGCTATCAAGTCAAGGGATCTAGATGCATTGATTTTCTTGATGTTGTTGGGATGGCTGAGAACTTTGAGAAGATGGAGAAGTTCAATTTGTAGAAGGCAAATAGAAGCAGATTCATTGCAATGGGACATAGGCCACAAAGACCTGTTGCAATGAACATGAACAATTCAAAGAAAACTCCATCTTCTAATAACCAAGGTAAGAACCCTGCTCAGGTGGAAAATCAAAGGAGGCGTCAACCAATCGAGTGGCAACAAGACCCTAATTTTATTGAGAGGGCAAAAAGACTTGGTCTGTGTTTTCGTTGCGGGGAGCAAGGGCATCGGACATATGAGTGCCCGAACAAGGCAGTCTTTTGACCCGCACAATCAAAAGCGATAAACATCATCGAGGACGGTACAATTATTGAGGAAGCAGATGATGGCGGTAAGTGCCCTGACTCTACTTTACGTTGCATGGTGGTTAGTTCTTTCCCAAAGGCTTCTGTAATCACGATTCCGGGTATGATTTCTACGCATAAAACCAGATTTTTGATCGATTCAGGTAGTACCCATTGTTTCCTATCTTTCAAATTGGTACAGAATCTAGGGATAGCCCTAAATATGCAGATAACCAAACCTGTAGAGATGGCCAATGGACAATTACACTACACAAGAGGATATGTTGAAAACCTTGAATTTTCTCTTTCTAATAGGCGCTTTTCTGGAAGTTTCCATGTAATCGAGATGAAACAGAGTGATGTAATCATAGGCATGGATTGGTTAGTTAAAAATTCTGCGACAATTAATTGTGAACAAAGAACAATCACTTTAAAGCTAGATGATGAATCTATTCATATTCTAGGTGATGTCTTTAATCCTAAACCTACTCTTATTTCTGCTATGCAGATAATTAGAGGTATACGTGATGGTTGTAAAACATTTGTAGTGTATGTGAACAATCTGCATGAGGAAGGTAATGAGGAAGATATTCCAGATTATGCAGGAAATCTCTTGAAAGAATATGCCGATGTATTTCCAGAAGACTTGCCTGGTATACCCCCACCTAGGCCGATTGACCATGCCATTGACCTATATCCAGGGAGTGAACCATATTCTAGGGCACCCTATAGATTTAACATTGATGAATTGAAGGAGCTTAAGATTCAATTAGATGATCTTTTGAAGAAAGGCTTAATAAGACCAAGTGTCTCACCTTGGGGTGCACCTGTTTTATTTTAGAAGAAGAAAGACGGATCTTATAGATTATGTATTGACTATAGGGGGTTGAATAAAAGAACAATTAAGAATAAGTATCCACTCCCTCACATAGATGACTTATTAGGTCAATTAAGTGGAGCGACTGTATTCACAAAGATTGACTTGAGATCTGGATATCACCAAATTAGGATCAAATCAGAGGATATTCCTAAGACGGCTTTTCAAACACGATATGGTCACTATGAGTTTACGGTTCTACCCTTTGGATTAACAAACGCTCCTGCCACATTTATGTGCTTGATGAATAATATTTTTCACGATTACCTAGATGAATTCATCTTAGTATTCCTTGATGATATATTTGTATACTCTAAAGATGATTCTGAGCATGCAGTACATCTCATGAAGACTTTGCAAACTCTTAGAGAACACAAATTGTATGGGAAAAAGAGTAAGTGTTTCTTTGCTAAGGATAAACTTGTGTATCTAGGAAGAGTAATATCAAAAGAAGGAATCCTTATAGATGAAGATAAAGTAAAAACAGTAGTTGATTGGCCGATTGCTAAGACTGTAAGGGATGTTAGAAGTTTTCTTGGGTTGGCACAATATGAAAGAGCTCATATTAAGGATTTCTCTAAGATAGCTACTCCCCTCACCGAATTAACTAAAAAGCATGTAGGATTTGTGTGGAGTGATGCCTGTTAAAAATCATTTGAAACATTGAAACAAAAAGTCGTTGAGAATTGTGTTTTGAAAATACTAGAAATGGGAAAGCCTTTTGTGGTTGCATGTGATGCAAGTGGTAGTCAGATAGGATGTGTTCTTTCACAGGATGGCAGGGTGGTTGCATATGAGTCCAGAAAACTAAGAAAACATGAACTTAACTATCCTACTCATGATTTAGAAATACTTGCTGTTGTGCATGCACTTAAGCATTGGAGACATCTATTGTTAGGAGTTAAGTTTGAATTGAAAACAGATCATCAAAGTCTAAAATACATCTTCACACAACCATTGCTTAACAACAGACAGAAGCGTTGGATTGAATTATTAAGTGAGTATGACTTTGACATTAAGTATCTCGCTGGTAAGGAAAATAAGTTTGCTGATGCATTGAGTAGGAGACCTTTGTGTAATCTTGTTTTTGTAATAAATTCTGATTTTCTCAATCAAATTCAAGAAGAGATAAAACATGATCCTTTTTATGCACCTATTTTGAGTTCTTTGAATGCAAACAGGGGATCGATGTATGAGGAAAAATTTCATTTGCAGAATGGAACATTGTATTGTAACAATCGTCTATGCTTATCGTCTGAATCTCCATTAAAAGTAAAAATATTGCATGATTGTCATGATGCACCATTTTCTGCACATCCAGGTTATTCAAGGACTTATGTTAAAACAAAGTATTCTTACTTTTGGCCATGTATGAAGCGGGATATTAAAAAACATGTAAGTGAATGTTTGAAGTGCCAGCAGGTCAAGTCTGAGTTTAAGAGGATGCCAGGTGTTGGGGGATTCTTTGACAAGAAGGAGTTTGAGGGTTTGTAGGAGAAAATGAAAAGACCAAAAGAGAAAATACACCTTGGAAGTTTCTGCCGTTTGATTACAATAAGAAAAGTACAAAGTTTGAAATACAAGATACACCAATACCTCTGTGCACAATCCCACAGAGTGCCCAATTACAAGATATCCAAGATCCCAATGTCCTCTTGCTGCCGACCTCCTCTGCAACAGACCTCCACCTGCTTCAAGCTTCTCCTTGTGCACACCTTGCACCAAGCTTCCACAAAGGGGGGAGGTGTGAATACCTGCTGTCGGCAAGCGTACACTGCCAAAGGACCTTGAGATACTTGGGGGAACTCTAGCTTAGCACACCTCTGCACTAAAATCCTTGGTCACTCTCTATGCACCTTGCACTTCCACTTCTGTGCGACGTACTCTGGTGACTCTTGCACTTCCCTCTCTTGCTCCACTTAGCCTATGCTCTCTTGCTTACTCCAAAAAACTGGTCCAAGAATGGCTCTTCCTTGATTTGAGTGTGCCGATCACGTACGCTCCTAACTGCAAGTGAATCTTGGTGCTCACTTTGATGTCCCAAGATGGCTCTCACAAGTGGCAGCCAACTACTCACTGTTTTGTCCTATAGTGACTTTAGTCTAAAACCAAAAATTTTAATGGGGGGCCATACTTTCACCTGTGCGTACACTTTGCCGCTTCACATGCCTTCACATTTCCTTTTAATTCTTCACTTTTGCACATAAGGGGGGTTCACCTGAACCTTCCAAAACACTTTAAAACACACTTTGAACCTTAGGGAAATTAGAGAAAGTACCTCTGCAACCTGCAACCTATTTTCTCCAATTTACCCTTTGTGGATAATTCATTGTGCACTACCTGTGCACTTTGACACCTGCACTTTGACTTTGCACCTATTGACTTTGACCTTTGACCTTGTAGACTTTGACCAGTTGACTTTGACCGTTGACTTTGACTGCAGTTGACTTTGACCAACATGACTTTTATGGGCTCAACACCAGGAATGCTTCAACCTTTGGATGTTCTAAATCAAAAGTGGGAGTCTATTTCTATGGACTTTATTACTAAGCTACCTATGCCCAAAAGTAAGCATGATACCATATTTCTTGTAGTCGATCGGCTTACCAAGATGGCACACTTCTTTCCTATGAGAAAGACTGATACTGCATTGAATGTTGCAAGAATCTTTGTAAAGGAAGTATTTCGATTGCATGGAATGCCTAAAAGCATAATTTCTGATAGAGATTCTAGATTTACGTCAAACTTCTCGAAAGCGACATTCGAATCCATTGGAACTGAACTTCGTATGAGTACAGCTTTCCATCCTCAAACTGATGGGGAAACCAAGAGGGTTAACAGGGTAGTTGAGGATATGTTGCGTATGTATGTGAATGAAAAGCAGGATAATTGGAGTGAATATTTACCCTTGGTTGAGTTTGCATACAAAAATGACTCCGTTTGAAGCTATGTATGGTTATAACTGTTTGACTCCACCTTCATTTTTGGGTTTTCCAAATAGAGTAGAGGTATCCAAAGAAATGCTTGATAAGATGGATGAAGAACTTGGAAAAATTAAGAAACATATAAGAGAAGCTCAGAAAAGACAAAAGAAGTTCTATGATTTAAAGAGAAGACCACTTGAATTCCAAGTTGATGATATGGTATTTCTTAAAGTTAATCCTCACCAATCTAACTTATTGCTAGGGAAGGATCATAGACTTTCTCCTCGATATGCAGGTCCTTTTAAAGTTTTGAAAAAGATTGGATCTCTTGCTTAGTTGCTGGAATTACCTAAATATCTAAATGTGCATCCTGTATTTCATGTCAGCTTACTTAAAAGATATGTGTCTAATGTTGCTCATGTTTTGCAGGACAATTATAAGCTGAAAGATGATGGCTCTTTTGAGCTTCAGCCAGAAATAATATTAGATAGGAAGGAAAGATTTCTTAGAAATAGATCGATAGTAGAAATTTTGATGAAATGGCATTCATACCCAGTTGAAGATTCCAGTTGGGTGAATTTGGATGATTTTCTAACACATTACCCTTCTTTCCAACTCTAAGGACAGAGTTCTTAAAAGGGGGAAGAATTGTAATAGGCCTCTTTTCTAGTGAAATAATTCATTTTGAACTTTTTGAATTTCATTGTGGGGATAATACTTAGAATGAATAATTAGGTAATTTTATGCATGTAGGAGAAATTTTGGGTTGACAAGTTTCATATTCTCTCTCTAGACCTTATTCGCATCATGTTTTCTAGGGGAATTTTGAAGGTGAAGATGAAAGAATTAAGGAAAACTCTGTATGAGGGAAAGGTAGAGCAAGTATCAGAGAATAAAAGTGCCAGTGTGAAATTTTTGTGAATCATGTTTTAAGTACCTCGTCGAGGGTCCTACATTTAGTTCATTGTGAGAAAATGCCTTGATTTTACTCTCTCTCTAGAATTTTGAAACTTGCAGGGCTCAAAAGTGGCATTTGGAGATGGATTTGGATCTCGGACATCTCTAACACTATTGTGCAGATCAAAAAATTGAATAAAAGTGTCTCTCACAAGCTCAAGTTAATTCCTCAGTGTTTTTTAGTTACAGGGCTTTGAAAAGTGCCGGTTTTTCCAACACTTAAAAACAAAAACGAGGGCTTATCTAATTCTATTCGAATCCGTGGTTCTCATGCTCATATGTCACCATGTCAAATTATGGATATTTTCGGATATGTCTTCTTTTGGTGTTTTTCTCCTATTTTTGACAGGTATGCTAAAGAAAGGAAGAGCACTACGTTCGCATGGTTTTTTGCGAAAGTTTTGGAGAAATTCAACTTTTTCTAAATTTGGCGGATCGCACACTTCTTTGGGGGCACGGCTGCGATCAAACTGGAGGATAAGGAGACCTGCGCATCAACACGGAGGACACACAGAAATCTGAGAATTACCTTGTGATTGAGAGTGTAATTGAGAGTGAGAGTGAGAGTGAGAGTGTGATTGAGAGTGCGAGTGTGAATGCGATTGTGATAGCTCGGGGGTGGTCGGGAGGTAGAGGCTTCGTCAAAAAGCTATTGTCCAAAGCTATTGTAACCATTGATTCGCATCTATAATAGTAGAATTCTTCCTTCTCTGCGTCATATTTGTTTCTACTCTTCCGCATCAGATTTTCTTTACCTTGTGTAATCTCTGCGTTCTTCTCTCCACTGATATTTTTGAGTGATCGAAAGATTGTGATTGGGGATAGATTGTGATTGAGGAAACGCTACATTCAACCACCACAAATTCGTGGGATTTGGTCTCTATCTTTCTACCTCTACATGTGTAAAGCTCAAGGCTTTTACAACGGCAAATGAGCCATCAAAAAATCTCTCAAAAAATACAATAAATGAGCATAAGAAAAAGAACTCTCCAACGGATATTCTTTCGACGTGATAGCCTTTGATGTAGATCAAATCCACCTCAAGCATAGTGTAAGCTTGATGTTTCAACACGGTCGTGGCACACACAGGGTGTATGAAGCTAATGGATGTTGGAAGGTTTAAGGACGTGAAAGTGAAATTAATGTTGAGTATGGAGAAGAGAGAGATGTTGAGATGACTATGGGAATGGGAATGTAGGAGTGCAAGTTAGATTTATGAACATGAATGATAAGAATGAAAGAAAACCATACACACGAATCAAATTTGGAAGGAAGAATGGTCCATTGAAGGAGCTTCTTAAACACTTCCTAATTCTAATCCATATGCATAGTCTTCTTTGGATGATATGTATGCATGACGAGAATAGATGGAATCCTTACACGTAAATCAGTTTCGAAAGGAAGAATGGTCCAATAGTGGAGCTTCTTATACACATTTAGAAAATAATCAATATGTATGGCTATGTATGGATTATATGCATGCAAGTGAATTACGATCATAGAGTTTAATCACAAGTTCAATGAAACATCCTCACTGGTTCAATGCAATACTGCGGAGCCTTCTCACACATAGAAGAAAATAGAAGACATGTAAAAATACTTAGGAGACTAAGAGACAAGAGACAAGAGACAAGTGACATGAATTAGAAGGATTTGAATTAAGATACATGTATAAGATCTTTGTGATACATCAAGTTAAGCAGTCTACTGATCAAAGGCGGTTTTGGACCCTCAAACCATGACAATTCAACCGAATGTCACACGTAAGAAGATGAGTTCCACTTCATTTACCATATGTATATCTATGCTCGTAATGTCCAACTAAAGAAGTATAAGACTCATTAAAACCAGCTCTCACTCACTCACACGCTCCACCGAGGTTGAGTCAAGATAGAGATGCTGGTTTGAAGAGCCTATCCTTGATTGGAGTTCCAACTTAAATTTGAAACTAGGTATTATACTCATACTAGCCCACCTTGGATCCTCACTTGCTCAGCCGAGGGTGATCCTCTAAAGGAAACCTTAAGCTAGCAAGAGCCCTATGGATGCCTAACAATGATGCTCTAGGAGTTTGGAGGGGGGTGTATATAGTTTTTTGAATGAATTTGGGCCCTTGGATCTACGGAAATCAACTCTCAACTCTAGGATCATTACTTTTGATTACAACCGTTTGATTAATCAAATCAATGGCCTGGAATTGTTCTTTCTATCAAATCTAGTGTAAAGGAGTGGAATTTAGGCACCTTCATTCTCCACCATTGGTCTGGGGATGATGTGGACCATCGGATCAGTGCTGACATCAATTCGGATAAGATATGCCACTATTTCTAGAGAAAAGTTGCATTATTGATCTTTAACTGTCAAAAAAGTCTTCTTTGATGAAAAAAAACTCGTGGATTCTCCTTGCTTTAATCATAAGTTCATCTCCATCCTTGAATATGAGCTCATCTTGATCGTACAACATGGCTCAATCAGCTTTAACCATGTGGCAACCCTTCAACCCTTCAATTTGCTTAAACTATAAAACTATGGTGACCTTGAAAACTGGACTTTCTGCTCTTTGACCCTCCAAAAAGGCTTTGATGAAGATGAAACTTTGTAGGACTATGTTTCCAAAGATCTCCTTCAGGAATATGCAGAAAAAACTTTGATCTAAATCTCCCTTGTACAAATTTGACTACATTTGGAAGCTTGCAAGGTGGCATTAAGGTGTCTAGAAAACTCTGATAGCCTTGAAACTTTGTACAAATATGTAGCCACATACCATGTTTATACATGCCAAAGTATATGGATAACAAAAAATTCTATACAAGATTTTGTAGGGTCTAAGTGGAAAAAGTATATTTTTTACAAAATGCACATGGCATATCAATGTGCTAGAAAATCAATTTACATGTGAAATTCGGGCTATACACTTCCTTTGATAGGCTTCATAAGTATATGAATTTTCATGTGATTTGGAGATATTGAAAATTTTGCACTAATTTCCAAAGTTTGACCAGCTTTGACCACTACCCTAGATTTGCTCAATTTCTTCCAAAATTTGCATGTGAACTCCCTTTGACATCCTTGATGCATCTTGGACTTCTCAGGGAATTTAGGCTACCTTCATGGAATGTGTTTTCCGTAGGCTTTCATGAGTGACAGAGGAGAAAAAATCTCGAGGACAGCACCGAAGTATCACCGGATAAGGAGAAGTCATCGAAGTGAACTCTCATGAATGTGGTTAGATAAGGAGAGAATTCTTGCATACAGCGCTGAAACGTACTTGGAGCATTTCGCAAACCAAACCACATCACTGTACACTGCATTATAAGGATAGGTCTTCGTAGTATGGTCCGTTGTATGGCAAATGGCGCAATACATCTGATTCAGAGTGCATGCTGAGCTGCTATGTCTTGTATTTTTACATTTAGTGCACTAAATTTGTTTCAGTGGATCCTAGTTTGACTGCTTGGACGCCTTCAACCACTCTAGATCTTCAGTGAGTCCACCCACTTTATTTTCTAACTGTAAAGCCATTGCAATTACGACATCCAAGGTCATGTCACCCACACATCATATGATCATGATCTGTTTCAATTAGGGGTTTGATCTGTTTATGAGCCACTGAGTAATGACATCGTCTAGTAAGTTGGCATGCGCTAGTGGCAACTACCGTAAATGAGTGCGAAAGAGAGTGGCATAGTCTTGTACATTCTGGTGTGGCTTCTACCTCTTATTTTGCAGGCAATTAAAGATTTCTGGTGGGTTTTTCTTTGACCGGAATCGTTGTAGAAATGCATTCTTCACGTCATCATACTGCCGGAAATGATTTAAATCATACTCGATTAACCAATGAGGAGCTTCATTAACCAAAGTTGACTAGAACACAATGGCTTTATAAGCACGGTCTGCTCGGTAATTCAAAACTGCATAATTAATTTCAAATGTCCACACATGCACGTTGGGATCATCTCCCGGAAAACCTCCAAATTTTGCAGAGGTGACTTCGGCTGGCACCAGATGTGGTGGAACAATTTGTTGTTGTTGTTGCTGCTCCTGCTCTTGTTTTTGCCATTGTTGTTGTTGTTGTTGTTGATGTGAACTACTCATGTTGCCCGAATTTTGGGGATGGATTTCTTGATGTTCCTGACCCGTATGGTCACTTTGCCAATTTTTCGGTCCAAAAATGTCTCTGAACCGATTACTTAACTCAACATCTAATAGCCCTTTCTCAACCTTAGAATCAAAATTGGCTAAGCTTACACCTAAAAATGGTCAATGGAGTAAATTCCTGCCAAACAATAATGCACTATCATCGAAAATCTCTGAATTGTCATCAGGGAGCACTCGATTGTCATCGGACAATACCAAACTATCACTAAAAATCACCAAATTATCTCCGGACAATGCTGAATTGTCATCGGACAGTGCCCAAAGACCACCAAAAACTAAGGTACTATCTTCCAAATGTACCAGACTCTCACCGGAACGCACCGGATTACCGCCGCACTCTACCGAAGTGCTTCTATACAACACCAAACTGCCACCGGAATTGCCACTCGCTTGTTGAATTCAACCTTCTGCAATTGAACTTGATTTTCTTCACTTCTACCACCAGAGGGTGGTCGTAACAATTTCAGAACTGCCCAGCGATGTGGATCACTTTGGTATTTGGGATAAGATTCACCGGAACGTGTTACCGGCATATATCAAAGGATTCTTCTTCGCTCCTTAACCTTTTCTTCAACTGGCTTCCATTTCCCACAGAAAGCGCCAGTGTTAAACTTATTGTTTAATTTGTTATTGATTCTGGGTTCTTGGGATTGTTAGGGGTCTGTAAAATAGAGGCCTTGTTTGTATTTTCTGGATTCTACAGGTTTAGTTATATACTACTTCACATACTTAACACACTGAATTATATTATCCTTCAACTACTATCTGGTTGCGCATTACAACATACTTCAACACAAGAGAGTTAACTGCACATTACAATGTTCTTCTCCACTAGATACAGAAACATGCACTTCGTTAATTCACCGAGATGTCACTTAACTTAATACTTCATCAACTTAATACATATTGAACTCAACTAACAGAGAGACAGATGACTCAAAGTTTCAACAAAGTGATACACTCCACTTCCGGCATTTTCCAAGACCACAGTCCAGCGACATACCTTCTGTTCACGCACGTTGCCTTTATTAATCAAAAGTTACAACTGTTGCACTACGCCCTTTTGGTATGCGTGCGACTTTTCAGGATTACATATTACATTCCGGTGGCTCACAACTCCCACCACTTGAAGTTTAGACTTACGGAGTTGGATAAGGTTCAAGAGTCCAACAAGAAAGGGGTACTAAAAAACCACAAAGGATTCCACCACTTTTCAAGAATACTCCAATTTGGTTATATTAAACCTGGAAGGATGATGGTATAAAGGAATATATTGCCCGAACCAAAATTCAAACAAGAAGACAAAAAGGAGACTAAGTAAATTATGCAAAAAAATTTGAGGTTCATAATATTGTAGCAGTTACTTGAGTTGAGAATGAACAAGCTAGTGTTCAAGATGCACTACATGGTCCTATATGGAAGAAAGCTATGTAAGAAGAGATTGATTCTATTCATAAGAATAAAACATGGAATCTTTGTGAGTTATCTATTAGGTTTGAAAAATCACATGTGGTTCCCACTCTTCATGTCAAATCTAATAAATATTATCTTTATTATTGTTGTCATATATGTTGATTTTATGATAATTATAGGTCCCAAGGATTCAAGTCTTTAGTACTGTAAATCAAAGCTTAGGCATCCATTTGATTTAAGTTATTTAGGATTTTTCAATCATTATCTTGGGATTGATTTAAGATATAGAGATGAGTGTATCTACATTAGATAATAGAAATACATTGAGAAATTATTGTAAAGGTTTGAGATGACATATTACAAGCCTATGCAGACAACTATGGATGTCAATGTGTAATTACAATCAAAAGCAGATTCAAAACCATTTGATCCAAGACTATATAGTCAAGCAGTTGGTTGCTTGATATATCTATGTAAATACACATCCAAACATTCAATTTGTAGTTTCTCAAGTATCCATGTTCATGCAAGGTCTGTTAAAAATTCATTGGAAAGCAACTAAGAGAATTTTTAGATATTTGAAGGGAACTTCAAATTATGCTATGTTATTCCTAAAATCTTCATATTTCTTACTTAAAGATTTTTTAGATTCTAGCTAGGAAGGTAATAAATAATGAAGAGGAAGCACAAGTGGTTATAATTTCTATCTAGGAGATTGTGTTAGCTCTTGGTTATCCAAGAAACAACCTATGTTTTCTATATCGTCAAGTGAAGCAGAGTATAATGCTCCCTTAACAACTATACTTGAATCAATTTGTTTACAAAAGATTCAGAGTTATGTTGATGTTCATGTAATCTTCCAATTCATATATTTCTAGATAGTCAAAGTGCTATTGCTAATGCAAAGAACCTTGCTCATCATGCTAGGACAAAGCATATAGAGGTTGATGATCACTATATTTAGGAATAGATATCTAAGAAGCACGTTGAGCTAGTCTATATACCTAGAGGGATATTGAGAGGAAGTTTTGTAGGTTATTGAACCTTGTACCATTATGAGATTGAAGAGGGGATTGTTGGAAACAATGTCAATAAAGTCCAACAACCAGCATATCTAATATTCTTTATTATATTCTTCATAAGAGAATGGCATGGGTAAAAGTGGATTTGAACAAACACATTACATGGAAGGCACCTGGGTTTAAATCTCACGAACGATTGGTAACGGTAGTTTTTCCAAAAAAACATGATTTTTGCGAGATGTTTTTAAGGAGCCAATTTTCATAGAAGTTATTTGGTTTGGTGCAATCGTGATATCGTTTAGAATTCTTTTTGATTGGTATCATAACTATATAAGAAGACCTTAGAAAATTGTTTAGCATCACTAAAGCTTCCACAAGCTCTAGTGTTGGAGATCTTTGGTGATCTTGGAGTTTCTCTCTTGGAGGAAACGTTGCTACACTCTTTGAGGTGTTGTGCTCTACATTAGGTGTTATCTAGAGGAGTGCATATCAGCTAACATACAATGAGTAACAAGTCTAGATCTATCTTCACTTGTTCATTCACTAGCTCTAATCTAGGGATAATGAGAATTGGAGTCTATTGTAAAACATTTCTAAATTTTTCATATTCTCCATATTCTCACACATACATTTTTCATACCTCTTAGGCACACAATTTTTTGTATCTAGTTCCTATTTGTGCCTAGACTTAGATATTATCAATTTTTATCATATTCACACATTGTAATTTGACATTGGAATATAAGTTAGTGTATATAAGCATCTCGGCTTATTGTACACTTTGAAATATATTTTCTATTCTCTCTCTATCTCTCGCTTATCATCTTTATCCGTATTAAGGTGTGTATGCTAAGGTTCATGTGTTGGAGGATCATATAAATCTATGAATAATTGTAATTGTGGCCCACCCCACTTCCAACACAAGACCTATTAGGAAAGCTCCTCTAAGGAGATAGCTAGCCAACACAAGGATGAAAGTTGGTGAATCAGTTCACTCACATACCTTGAAGCTCAAAGATTTATGAGATAAGTTACTCTAGGTGAGAGTGAATATTTCAGCTCAAGAGATGGTAAACACAGTTTGAAACTCACTTCCATCCTCATATTGCCCTTCTGTTATTTCTTTATCTCTTTTTACGAGAGATATAGAAATTTCATTTGAAGAATTACAATTTCTATTACTTCAAGATGAAGACCAAAAACAAGGTATGGAAGAGAATGATGAAGCCATGTTATCATCATAAAAAGGAAAGAACAAGAAGAAGGAGAGAAAGAGTCAACAATCCAAGGAGGAAAGTAGGTCTTCTAATCCTAAGTCTTCTAGTGCTTCCCCTGATACTTCCTCTACATCCAAAGAAAATTCCTCGACTACATCTGATTCAGAGAAAGGAACTCGCCATTATTTTAAGAAATTAGGTAATTATATTGTAGAATGCAAGACAAGGATTATTTATGAGAAGATAAAATCATCAGATAATAGAGTCAAAATGATCCAAAATCTAAATCTTCAAAGGTAGATTCATATGTATCAAAGGGGGGAGGGGGGGGGGGGGGGAGGGGGGGGGGGGGGAAGGGGGGGGGGGGAAAGGGGGGGGGGAGGGGGGGGGGGGGGGAGGGGGGGGGGAGGGGGGAGGGGAGAGGGGGGAGGGGGGGGGGGGGTAGGGGGGGGGGGGGGGGGGGGGAGGGGGGGGGGAGGGGGGGGGGGGGAGGGGGGGAGGGGGGGGGGAGGGGGGAGGGGGGAGGGGGGGGGGGGAGGGTGGGGCAGGGGGGGGGGGGAAAAAAGAGGGGGGGGGGGGGGGGGGGGAGGGGGGGGGGGAGGGAGGGGGGGCAGGGGGGGGGATTTGAATTTTGTTTTTTTTTTTTTTTTTTTTTTTTTTTTTTTTTTTTTGGAACCCCCAAATTCCCTAGGGGGCTTTTTTTTTTTTTTTTTTTTTTTTTTTTTTAAATTTTTAAATAGCCCAATTTAGAGAAAAATCAAGGAAAAATCTGAAAAAAATGCCAAAAATTGGCCAAAAAATTCTAAAAAAATTCTGAAAAAATTCTGATGAAATTTTCTACATGTTGAGCCTAAAATCCTTCATCAAACCACAGAGACCCTCCATTTATTCCTCAAATTGGGCAATAAAAAGACATCGGAAAGGGATAAAAATTGCTAGAAAAATGCTAAAATTGCTAGAAAATTTCCAAAAAAGAGTTTGCTTGGCCGTGGTTTTGAAATATCTTCTAGGTTTTCTAAAAACACCAATAACAAAGATGAAATTGATAAGGAAAACTACTAAAACTGAGCAAAATATGATGAGAAAGTTATGTACAACCTGGACATATTTGACAGTTCCAGGTGATCCATACGTCATTAAGTGTGTTGATGATAGGCCTTCAACCTTGAAATGTTGACCAGTGGCAAGGCCTCTCCTTTCAGCGTCTCTAACTCCACAGCACCCAAGTTTAGCATTGTTTTGACTCTATAAGGTCCTTCCCAATTTGGAAGCCATTTTCCTCTCAGTTGTGTATGAAGGTTAGGTCTATGGAGAAGAACCAACATGCCTGCTTCAATGTTGTTGTTCCACAGGTGTCGATCATGTGCCTCTTTCCTCTTCATCTGAGTCTCGCTCAGTTGTTTTGTTGCTAGGAGACGAATCTCCTCCACTTTATGTAGGGCCCCTATTCTCTGAGAGACATCACAGTCTTTTTTGCCCTGCATGTATGCTATCTTAGGTGAGCCATGTAAAAATTCAAAGGGCTCAATGGGCAATATTCCATAAACCAGTTGAAATGGAGAATATCCTGTGGCCTCTTTGTAAGCTAACCTGTATGCCCATAGGGTACCTTGATAAGCAATGCCCCAGGAAGTGGGTTGTAACATACATTGCTTCCTTAACATTGAGATCAAAACTTTATTTGTCGATTCAGCCTGTCCATTGGCTCTTGGATAGTAAGCACAAGAAGTCCTATGTAGAATTCTATACCTGTTAAAAATCTCCTGCAGGACCTTATTGACAAAATGTGTACCTTGATCTGTACAAATTTCAAATGGGCATCCAAACCTGCAAATGATGTTACTATAAATGAAATCGGCAACAGTTTGGGCAGTGCAGTCGGGGGAAGCAATAGCTTCAGCCCACTTGGTCGCATAATCGGTAGCTATCAAGAGATATTTCTCTCTTTTTGGAATTGTCGGAGGATAGATGGGCCCTACAAAATCCAGCCCCCACTTTTCAAATGGTTGCTAGGAAGTAGAAACAATCAAGGGGTTATGTCTCTGCGTTGTGGGCTTAGGTCCACACCTCTGGCAAACATCACATGCCTTTCCCCATTCATCTGCATCCTTAAATAGTGTAGGCCACCATAGACCAGCATCTAATATCCTCTGACTCATAATATGCCCTGGAAGGTGCCCACCACCTGGTCCTTCATGTGCAGAGTGAAGGACTTTCCTCACTTCTTCTTCCTCCAAGCACTGCCTAAGTCTGTCATCCTTTCCCTGTCTATATAATTTATCTTCAAGGAAGGTGTATGGTCTGCTCTTGAGTAGCAATCTCTTCCTTTGCACAGCACTAGCCGTTTTTGGATACATCCCTGTTTTAATGAAATTCTTGATATCATAATACCAACCTTGGGCCTGGACAGCAAACAGATGAGCATCTGGAAAATCATCATTGATTCCACTAACTTGCTCCATCATGTTGATTCTGGAAAGGTGATCCGCCATAACATTCTCTTTACCTGGTCTGTGGACCACAGAAAAATCGAACTCTTGGAATAACAATAACCACCTCCATATTCTACCAGTGGCTTGTGGTTTGTTGAGCAAGTACTTGAGAGGTTGGTGGTCAGTTATAATAACGAATTTTACTCCCAACAAGTAATGACGAAATTTTTGGACCGCAAAAACCATTGCTAAGGCTTCCCTTTCAGTAGTGCTGTAATTCCTTTCAGCCTTAGTCAAAATTCTACTAGCATACTGAATTGGTCTGTCCATCTTAAATTCTTCACTAGGTTGTGTCAAAACTGCCCCCACTGCATAGGCACTGGCATCTACATGTATATGAAAGATTCTTGACCATTCAGGTGTGATCAAAATAGGAGCAGACACTAACCTGGACCGCAATGTTTGATATGCTTTTTCTTCCTCTTCTTCCCATTTAAAAGGTACTTCCTTACCTGTAAGTCTAGCCAGAGGTCTAGCTATCTCTGCATACATTTTAATAAACCTTCTATGGTATCCAGTATGCCCCAAAAAACTCTGGATCTCTTTAGGGGATTTAGGTTTAGGCAACTTTAAGATAGAAATGATTTTGTCAGGATCCGGGGCCATACCTTTAGCTGACACCACATGTCCTAAGAGAGTTCCTTCTGTCACAAGAAAATGACATTTGTTTGGATTGAGCTTTAACTTAGTTTCTCTGCATCTTTTGAAAACATTCTGCAGCTGCCTCAGATGGTGGTCCAAACAATCTAGAGGAGTTTCTTTGTGAGATCCTGAAAACGAAGAGAAGTCATCCATGAAGATTCTAAGTGATTCCAGCAATAGGGGGCCAAAGATGAGATTGACCGTTCTGTTAAAGGTGGCTGGGGCATTTCTGAGCCCAAATGGCATTTTTACATACACATATGTTCCCCAAGGTGTGATAAAAGCAGTCTTTTCTCGATCCTCTGGGTGTATTGATATTTGATTATAGCCACTGAATCCATCCATAAAGCTATATAAGGCATGCCCAGCTACTTCTTCAATGACCTGTTCTGCAAAAGGCATTGGGAAACCATCTGGAATGGTCACCTTATTGAGTGCTCTAAAATCAACACAAATTCTGATTTTATTAGTATTCTTCTTTGGTACTATAACCATAGGGGAGAGCCACTCTGAGTGTTCTACAGGAATGATGATTCCTGCATCCTCCATCTTCTGGATTTCCACATAGACAGCTTCAGCATATTTTGGGTTAAGTCTATAACTCTTCCCTCTTATAGGTTTTGCTCCATCAACCAGAGGGATTCTATGCTCTCCATAAGTTGCCGGCACTCCTTCTAAGTCTTTATAATGCCAAGCAAAAACATCTATATATTTGGTCAAGAATGATTTTACCTTTTCAAGGAGCCCTGGGCGGCTCCACAACCAAGTGGCCACCAAAACTGGCCGATCATTGTCTTGATTGCCTAATTGTATTTCTTGGACAGGATTTCTCTCTACCAGAGTATCCTCCTTCTCCTCTCCTTCCTTGTCTTTGTCTTCTAGCTTTTCTTGCATTGCTTCATAAGCAGGGGTGTTTTGGATTTCAATCTGTTCTTCCTTATCCTGCATCCATCCTACAGGTATTTCTTGAATTGGAAAAGAACACTCTTCACTAGAATCTTTTACCTTGCCTTTAGCTTTATTAATTTCATTTTCTGTAGTAGTCATATCCTCCTCAAAAATGCATTTGAGGGTTGTCTTCCTGCCCCTTCTGTGGTTTGTAATGGGCTCTCCCAATCCATCAACCTGGACTTTTTCCTTATCTTCATCATAACCTTCAATTGTACAACAATTATTAAGAAAAATTCCAAAACAAGAGGAAGAGTTGCCTGCTTGGAGCCAATTTAGAATATCCTCTTCTTCCTCAAAATCTATTTGGGGTTGATCCTCCGATTCTGTTTCCATGCAAATGCCAACTGCTTGCATCATGCTAGTGTTTCCTTGATTATCTGGGCCCTCTTCTAAATGAATCTGTGTCAGCTCCTGCCCTTTCTTTTGTACCCACATAGTATCCTTGCCCCAATCATGAATGACACTTGCGTGCCTCAGCCATGGTCGTCCAATTAAGAGAGGAAATCCTCCTTCAACCTGGGGTAATCTTAAAACCACAAAATCCAGGATGAATAAATTACCTTGTACTTCAAGTGGAACTTTTGGGATTACTCCCAAGGGCCTTACTTTGCTCTGATCTGCCAAAGTGACAGTGAAATTTGCAGGCCTTGAAGGGTGGAGTCCAATTCTTTTCATTGTATGTTCAGGCATCAAGTTAATGCCAGAACCACCATCCACAATAACTCCTTTAAATTCATGACCCTTGATAGATACTGTCAGCCGAGGACTTTTATAATCTGTAAGGGGTGCTTCCCTTACAATTTTTCCTTCATGTACAACAGCAGTCTTTGCCACCAAACTTGTAGTGGAAGCTTCATCAATTATCTGCAAGAGTTCTGACCTGAACTTCCCATCCATCTTTATTAAATCAAAAATACTAACCTCCTTTTTCATGGACTTGAGCAGTCTGGAGGCTTCTGATTCCTTAAGAGCTTGGGCTCCATTTGACTTATCCAACTCCTCATGAGCCCTGCTGAATGCATGTCCAATGGCATCACTGGTACCTGTGCAATTTTCCTTTTGCCTTGTGTCTGCACTTGTGGTGGCTAGGTCTTCGGACACACCTTTGTCTCTGTTTAATCCATTAATCAATGATTCTTGACCCATGTCCACTGGAGCCATCCCCTTGCTTCTTGTCTGCACAGTAAAGGAGTCAATTTCCTCTAACTGCACCACCCTGGTAGATGGTGATGGCACCTTAACTTGATTTGCCATTTCTTCTTCCTTCACAGAAATCATTTGGATATGGGGCCCTGATGAAGAGGATTGATTCTTAGGACAACCATATGTATAATGGTCTCTGGCCTCAGGGCAGTTCCTGCAAGGAGGTGCATTCTCTGGTAGGGTGCACCTACTTTGGTAGTGCCCACATTCTCCGCACCTAAAACAGATTATTGGCCTCCTAGGCCCATTTCCAAAATTATTTCTCTGTCTAGGGTTATAGTTGTTACCTTGATTTTGTGCAGCCATCACATTTGTGGTTGTTGGAGGTCCTCCTTGGGTCCAGTATGTCGTTGCAGGCATTCCTCTTGATTGGCATTCATGGGCCTCATGGCCAACCTTCCTGCATAATTGGCAAGTTACACTTAACAGAGGGCACTCACTTACTATATGCCCTTGTTTGCTGCACATGGAACACCAAAGACCACTCTTGATGCCTCCTCCTTTGAGCTCCTGCAACTCCTGTCGCAGCTGAGCTAATTCCTCTGCCTGGGCTTCCTCTTCCTTTTGGAGCTTGAGTGCTTCAATCTCCCTTCTCAATTGAGCCACAGCAGTCTCCTCCTCTTTGTAGGGCTTATTTCTCTTTAAGCCCTCCAGCTCCCTCCTCAGCTGGGTCACTGGATCCTCCATGTCTGTACCATATGTTGGTGGTGAAGAAGTTGTCCCATATTGGTGCCTTATTTGCTCCAGTCTTGTAGCCGTGGTGATGAACTCCTCTATGGAGGCTGTAGGTAATACTAATTCCTTTATTTTGCATTGAGTGGCTACTGGTAGGGGCTTGGCTAACCATTTCTTGACAAAAAAATCATGGGGTGGATCTGGTAATTTGGCCATTAGTGCTTTGGCTCTGGTCACAAATTCTGGGAACTTTTCTCCTGGACCCAATCTCAAGTTCTCTAGCTCTTCTATGATAATCTCTGCTGTGTTCCCCTGCTGGAATTGATTTCTAAAAGCATCCTTCATCAAATCCCAAGTGGTAAAGTGGTTTTCAGCAAACTGGCTGAACCACTTGTCTGCGAGTCCTTCCAATGTGGCTGGGAAGAGTATCAAGAAAGCATCTTCCCTACCCATTAGCCCCCTAGTCTTACATAATGCAAGAAATCGTCGAATGTGCTCATCTGGGTCCTCCTGGGCTAAACCCCTGAAGGAGGGAAATTTTATGTTTAATCTGGAGAGCAAGATTTCTAGGTCCACCTGTCCTGCCATGCTTCCTACCGATGAAGTCGATGAAAGTGGACTCGATGATCTTCTGTTCGTCTTTCTTCTTGTCTGCTTGCACTTGATTCTCAAGGTTTGTGACCGGGTCGCGGTCATGAGCTATGCATAGTCCACTTAAAATGAGACACTTGATAAAAGTATGCACCTTTTGGCCCACTGGAGTAATGTTGTCGACACTGGAATATTGTCCTCCAATGGCAATATATAGCCTCCTATGCTCAAAGCTCCTTGGAGGTCCCACCGTGCGTGCCAAATTTGTTGGGGGATTCTTTGACAAGAAGGAGTTTGAGGGTTTGTAGGAGAAAATGAAAAGACCAAAAGAGAAAATACACCTTGGAAGTTTCTGCCGTTTGATTACAATAAGAAAAGTACAAAGTTTGAAATACAAGATACACCAATACCTCTGTGCACAATCCCACAGAGTGCCCAATTACAAGATATCCAAGATCCCAATGTCCTCTTGCTGCCGACCTCCTCTGCAACAGACCTCCACCTGCTTCAAGCTTCTCCTTGTGCACACCTTGCACCAAGCTTCCACAAAGGGGGGAGGAGTGAATACCTGCTGTCGGCAAGCGTACACTGCCAAAGGACCTTGAGATACTTGGGGGAACTCTAGCTTAGCACACCTCTGCACCAAAATCCTTGGTCACTCTCTATGCACCTTGCACTTCCACTTCTGTGCGACGTACTCTGGTGACTCTTGCACTTCCCTCTCTTGCTCCACTTAGCCTATGCTCTCTTGCTTACTCCAAAAAACTGGTCCAAGAATGGCTCTTCCTTGATTTGAGTGTGCCGATCACGTACGCTCCTAACTGCAAGTGAATCTTGGTGCTCACTTTGATGTCCCAAGATGGCTCTCACAAGTGGCAGCCAACTACTCACTGTTTTGTCCTGTAGTGACTTTAGTCTAAAACCAAAAATTTTAATGGGGGGCCATACTTTCACCTGTGCGTACACTTTGCCGCTTCACATGCCTTCACATTTCCTTTTAATTCTTCACTTTTGCACATAAGGGGGGTTCACCTGAACCTTCCAAAACACTTTAAAACACACTTTGAACCTTAGGGAAATTAGAGAAAGTACCTCTGCAACCTGCAACCTATTTTCTCCAATTTACCCTTTGTGGATAATTCATTGTGCACTACCTGTGCACTTTGACACCTGCACTTTGACTTTGCACCTATTGACTTTGACCTTTGACCTTGTAGACTTTGACCAGTTGACTTTGACCGTTGACTTTGACTGCAGTTGACTTTGACCAACATGACTTTTATGGGCTCAACACCAGGAATGCTTCAACCTTTGGATGTTCTAAATCAAAAGTGGGAGTCTATTTCTATGGACTTTATTACTAAGCTACCTATGCCCAAAAGTAAGCATGATACCATATTTCTTGTAGTCGATCGGCTTACCAAGATGGCACACTTCTTTCCTATGAGAAAGACTGATACTGCATTGAATGTTGCAAGAATCTTTGTAAAGGAAGTATTTCGATTGCATGGAATGCCTAAAAGCATAATTTCTGATAGAGATTCTAGATTTACGTCAAACTTCTCGAAAGCGACATTCGAATCCATTGGAACTGAACTTCGTATGAGTACAGCTTTCCATCCTCAAACTGATGGGGAAACCAAGAGGGTTAACAGGGTAGTTGAGGATATGTTGCGTATGTATGTGAATGAAAAGCAGGATAATTGGAGTGAATATTTACCCTTGGTTGAGTTTGCATACAAAAATGACTCCGTTTGAAGCTATGTATGGTTATAACTGTTTGACTCCACCTTCATTTTTGGGTTTTCCAAATAGAGTAGAGGTATCCAAAGAAATGCTTGATAAGATGGATGAAGAACTTGGAAAAATTAAGAAACATATAAGAGAAGCTCAGAAAAGACAAAAGAAGTTCTATGATTTAAAGAGAAGACCACTTGAATTCCAAGTTGATGATATGGTATTTCTTAAAGTTAATCCTCACCGATCTAACTTATTGCTAGGGAAGGATCATAGACTTTCTCCTCGATATGCAGGTCCTTTTAAAGTTTTGAAAAAGATTGGATCTCTTGCTTAGTTGCTGGAATTACCTAAATATCTAAATGTGCATCCTGTATTTCATGTCAGCTTACTTAAAAGATATGTGTCTAATGTTGCTCATGTTTTGCAGGACAATTATAAGCTGAAAGATGATGGCTCTTTTGAGCTTCAGCCAGAAATAATATTAGATAGGAAGGAAAGATTTCTTAGAAATAGATCGATAGTAGAAATTTTGATGAAATGGCATTCATACCCAGTTGAAGATTCCAGTTGGGTGAATTTGGATGATTTTCTAACACATTACCCTTCTTTCCAACTCTAAGGACAGAGTTCTTAAAAGGGGGAAGAATTGTAATAGGCCTCTTTTCTAGTGAAATAATTCATTTTGAACTTTTTGAATTTCATTGTGGGGATAATACTTAGAATGAATAATTAGGTAATTTTATGCATGTAGGAGAAATTTTGGGTTGACAAGTTTCATATTCTCTCTCTAGACCTTATTCGCATCATGTTTTCTAGGGGAATTTTGAAGGTGAAGATGAAAGAATTAAGGAAAACTCTGTATGAGGGAAAGGTAGAGCAAGTATCAGAGAATAAAAGTGCCAGTGTGAAATTTTTGTGAATCATGTTTTAAGTACCTCGTCGAGGGTCCTACATTTAGTTCATTGTGAGAAAATGCCTTGATTTTACTCTCTCTCTAGAATTTTGAAACTTGCAGGGCTCAAAAGTGGAATTTGGAGATGGATTTGGATCTCGGACATCTCTAACACTATTGTGCAGATCAAAAAATTGAATAAAAGTGTCTCTCACAAGCTCAAGTTAATTCCTCAGTGTTTTTTAGTTACAGGGCTTTGAAAAGTGCCGGTTTTTCCAACACTTAAAAACAAAAACGAGGGCTTATCTAATTCTATTCGAATCCGTGGTTCTCATGCTCATATGTCACCATGTCAAATTATGGATATTTTCGGATATGTCTTCTTTTGGTGTTTTTCTCCTATTTTTGACAGGTATGCTAAAGAAAGGAAGAGCACTACGTTCGCATGGTTTTTTGCGAAAGTTTTGGAGAAATTCAACTTTTTCTAAATTTGGCGGATCGCACACTTCTTTGGGGGCACGGCTGCGATCAAACTGGAGGATAAGGAGACCTGCGCATCAACACGGAGGACACACAGAAATCTGAGAATTACCTTGTGATTGAGAGTGTAATTGAGAGTGAGAGTGAGAGTGAGAGTGTGATTGAGAGTGCGAGTGTGAATGCGATTGTGATAGCTCGGGGGTGGTCGGGAGGTAGAGGCTTCGTCAAAAAGCTATTGTCCAAAGCTATTGTAACCATTGATTCGCATCTATAATAGTAGAATTCTTCCTTCTCTGCGTCATATTTGTTTCTACTCTTCCGCATCAGATTTTCTTTACCTTGTGTAATCTCTGCGTTCTTCTCTCCACTAATATTTTTGAGTGATCGAAAGATTGTGATTGGGGATAGATTGTGATTGAGGAAACGCTACATTCAACCACCACAAATTCGTGGGATTTGGTCTCTATCTTTCTACCTCTACATGTGTAAAGCTCAAGGCTTTTACAACGGCAAATGAGCCATCAAAAAATCTCTCAAAAAATACAATAAATGAGCATAAGAAAAAGAACTCTCCAACGGATATTCTTTCGACGTGATAGCCTTTGATGTAGATCAAATCCACCTCAAGCATAGTGTAAGCTTGATGTTTCAACACGGTCGTGGCACACACAGGGTGTATGAAGCTAATGGATGTTGGAAGGTTTAAGGACGTGAAAGTGAAATTAATGTTGAGTATGGAGAAGAGAGAGATGTTGAGATGACTATGGGAATGGGAATGTAGGAGTGCAAGTTAGATTTATGAACATGAATGATAAGAATGAAAGAAAACCATACACACGAATCAAATTTGGAAGGAAGAATGGTCCATTGAAGGAGCTTCTTAAACACTTCCTAATTCTAATCCATATGCATAGTCTTCTTTGGATGATATGTATGCATGACGAGAATAGATGGAATCCTTACACGTAAATCAGTTTCGAAAGGAAGAATGGTCCAATAGTGGAGCTTCTTATACACATTTAGAAAATAATCAATATGTATGGCTATGTATGGATTATATGCATGCAAGTGAATTACGATCATAGAGTTTAATCACAAGTTCAATGAAACATCCTCACTGGTTCAATGCAATACTGCGGAGCCTTCTCACACATAGAAGAAAATAGAAGACATGTAAAAATACTTAGGAGACTAAGAGACAAGAGACAAGAGACAAGTGACATGAATTAGAAGGATTTGAATTAAGATACATGTATAAGATCTTTGTGATACATCAAGTTAAGCAGTCTACTGATCAAAGGCGGTTTTGGACCCTCAAACCATGACAATTCAACCGAATGTCACACGTAAGAAGATGAGTTCCACTTCATTTACCATATGTATATCTATGCTCGTAATGTCCAACTAAAGAAGTATAAGACTCATTAAAACCAGCTCTCACTCACTCACACGCTCCACCGAGGTTGAGTCAAGATAGAGATGCTGGTTTGAAGAGCCTATCCTTGATTGGAGTTCCAACTTAAATTTGAAACTAGGTATTATACTCATACTAGCCCACCTTGGATCCTCACTTGCTCAACCGAGGGTGATCCTCTAAAGGAAACCTTAAGCTAGCAAGAGCCCTATGGATGCCTAACAATGATGCTCTAGGAGTTTGGAGGGGGGTGTATATAGTTTTTTGAATGAATTTGGGCCCTTGGATCTACGGAAATCAACTCTCAACTCTAGGATCATTACTTTTGATTACAACCGTTTGATTAATCAAATCAATGGCCTGGAATTGTTCTTTCTATCAAATCTAGTGTAAAGGAGTGGAATTTAGGCACCTTCATTCTCCACCATTGGTCTGGGGATGATGTGGACCATCGGATCAGTGCTGACATCAATTCGGATAAGATATGCCACTATTTCTAGAGAAAAGTTGCATTATTGATCTTTAACTGTCAAAAAAGTCTTCTTTGATGAAAAAAAACTCGTGGATTCTCCTTGCTTTAATCATAAGTTCATCTCCATCCTTGAATATGAGCTCATCTTGATCGTACAACATGGCTCAATCAGCTTTAACCATGTGGCAACCCTTCAACCCTTCAATTTGCTTAAACTATAAAACTATGGTGACCTTGAAAACTGGACTTTCTGCTCTTTGACCCTCCAAAAAGGCTTTGATGAAGATGAAACTTTGTAGGACTATGTTTCCAAAGATCTCCTTCAGGAATATGCAGAAAAAACTTTGATCTAAATCTCCCTTGTACAAATTTGACTACATTTGGAAGCTTGCAAGGTGGCATTAAGGTGTCTAGAAAACTCTGATAGCCTTGAAACTTTGTACAAATATGTAGCCACATACCATGTTTATACATGCCAAAGTATATGGATAACAAAAAATTCTATACAAGATTTTGTAGGGTCTAAGTGGAAAAAGTATATTTTTTACAAAATGCACATGGCATATCAATGTGCTAGAAAATCAATTTACATGTGAAATTCGGGCTATACACTTCCTTTGATAGGCTTCATAAGTATATGAATTTTCATGTGATTTGGAGATATTGAAAATTTTGCACTAATTTCCAAAGTTTGACCAGCTTTGACCACTACCCTAGATTTGCTCAATTTCTTCCAAAATTTGCATGTGAACTCCCTTTGACATCCTTGATGCATCTTGGACTTCTCAGGGAATTTAGGCTACCTTCATGGAATGTGTTTTCCGTAGGCTTTCATGAGTGACAGAGGAGAAAAAATCTCGAGGACAGCGCCGAAGTATCACCGGATAAGGAGAAGTCATCGAAGTGAACTCTCATGAATGTGGTTAGATAAGGAGAGAATTCTTGCATACAGCGCTGAAACGTACTTGGAGCATTTCGCAAACCAAACCACATCACTGTACACTGCATTATAAGGATAGGTCTTCGTAGTATGGTCCGTTGTATGGCAAATGGCGCAATACATCTGATTCAGAGTGCATGCTGAGCTGCTATGTCTTGTATTTTTACATTTAGTGCACTAAATTTGTTTCAGTGGATCCTAGTTTGACTGCTTGGACGCCTTCAACCACTCTAGATCTTCAGTGAGTCCACCCACTTTATTTTCTAACTGTAAAGCCATTGCAATTACGACATCCAAGGTCATGTCACCCACACATCATATGATCATGATCTGTTTCAATTAGGGGTTTGATCTGTTTATGAGCCACTGAGTAATGACATCGTCTAGTAAGTTGGCATGCGCTAGTGGCAACTACCGTAAATGAGTGCGAAAGAGAGTGGCATAGTCTTGTACATTCTGGTGTGGCTTCTACCTCTTATTTTGCAGGCAATTAAAGATTTCTGGTGGGTTTTTCTTTGACCGGAATCGTTGTAGAAATGCATTCTTCACGTCATCATACTGCCGGAAATGATTTAAATCATACTCGATTAACCAATGAGGAGCTTCATTAACCAAAGTTGACTAGAACACAATGGCTTTATAAGCACGGTCTGCTCGGTAATTCAAAACTGCATAATTAATTTCAAATGTCCACACATGCACGTTGGGATCATCTCCCGGAAAACCTCCAAATTTTGCAGAGGTGACTTCGGCTGGCACCAGATGTGGTGGAACAATTTGTTGTTGTTGTTGCTGCTCCTGCTCTTGTTTTTGCCATTGTTGTTGTTGTTGTTGTTGATGTGAACTACTCATGTTGCCCGAATTTTGGGGATGGATTTCTTGATGTTCCTGACCCGTATGGTCACTTTGCCAATTTTTCGGTCCAAAAATGTCTCTGAACCGATTACTTAACTCAACATCTAATAGCCCTTTCTCAACCTTAGAATCAAAATTGGCTAAGCTTACACCTAAAAATGGTCAATGGAGTAAATTCCTGCCAAACAATAATGCACTATCATCGAAAATCTCTGAATTGTCATCAGGGAGCACTCGATTGTCATCGGACAATACCAAACTATCACTAAAAATCACCAAATTATCTCCGGACAATGCTGAATTGTCATCGGACAGTGCCCAAAGACCACCAAAAACTAAGGTACTATCTTCCAAATGTACCAGACTCTCACCGGAACGCACCGGATTACCGCCGCACTCTACCGAAGTGCTTCTATACAACACCAAACTGCCACCGGAATTGCCACTCGCTTGTTGAATTCAACCTTCTGCAATTGAACTTGATTTTCTTCACTTCTACCACCAGAGGGTGGTCGTAACAATTTCAGAACTGCCCAGCGATGTGGATCACTTTGGTATTTGGGATAAGATTCACCGGAACGTGTTACCGGCATATATCAAAGGATTCTTCTTCGCTCCTTAACCTTTTCTTCAACTGGCTTCCATTTCCCACAGAAAGCGCCAGTGTTAAACTTATTGTTTAATTTGTTATTGATTCTGGGTTCTTGGGATTGTTAGGGGTCTGTAAAATAGAGGCCTTGTTTGTATTTTCTGGATTCTACAGGTTTAGTTATATACTACTTCACATACTTAACACACTGAATTATATTATCCTTCAACTACTATCTGGTTGCGCATTACAACATACTTCAACACAAGAGAGTTAACTGCACATTACAATGTTCTTCTCCACTAGATACAGAAACATGCACTTCGTTAATTCACCGAGATGTCACTTAACTTAATACTTCATCAACTTAATACATATTGAACTCAACTAACAGAGAGACAGATGACTCAAAGTTTCAACAAAGTGATACACTCCACTTCCGGCATTTTCCAAGACCACAGTCCAGCGACATACCTTCTGTTCACGCACGTTGCCTTTATTAATCAAAAGTTACAACTGTTGCACTACGCCCTTTTGGTATGCGTGCGACTTTTCAGGATTACATATTACATTCCGGTGGCTCACAACTCCCACCACTTGAAGTTTAGACTTACGGAGTTGGATAAGGTTCAAGAGTCCAACAAGAAAGGGGTACTAAAAAACCACAAAGGATTCCACCACTTTTCAAGAATACTCCAATTTGGTTATATTAAACCTGGAAGGATGATGGTATAAAGGAATATATTGCCCGAACCAAAATTCAAACAAGAAGACAAAAAGGAGACTAAGTAAATTATGCAAAAAAATTTGAGGTTCATAATATTGTAGCAGTTACTTGAGTTGAGAATGAACAAGCTAGTGTTCAAGATGCACTACATGGTCCTATATGGAAGAAAGCTATGTAAGAAGAGATTGATTCTATTCATAAGAATAAAACATGGAATCTTTGTGAGTTATCTATTGGGTTTGAAAAATCACATGTGGTTCCCACTCTTCATGTCAAATCTAATAAATATTATCTTTATTATTGTTGTCATATATGTTGATTTTATGATAATTATAGGTCCCAAGGATTCAAGTCTTTAGTACTGTAAATCAAAGCTTAGGCATCCATTTGATTTAAGTTATTTAGGATTTTTCAATCATTATCTTGGGATTGATTTAAGATATAGAGATGAGTGTATCTACATTAGATAATAGAAATACATTGAGAAATTATTGTAAAGGTTTGAGATGACATATTACAAGCCTATGCAGACAACTATGGATGTCAATGTGTAATTACAATCAAAAGCAGATTCAAAACCATTTGATCCAAGACTATATAGTCAAGCAGTTGGTTGCTTGATATATCTATGTAAATACACATCCAAACATTCAATTTGTAGTTTCTCAAGTATCCATGTTCATGCAAGGTCTGTTAAAAATTCATTGGAAAGCAACTAAGAGAATTTTTAGATATTTGAAGGGAACTTCAAATTATGCTATGTTATTCCTAAAATCTTCATATTTCTTACTTAAAGATTTTTTAGATTCTAGCTAGGAAGGTAATAAATAATGAAGAGGAAGCACAAGTGGTTATAATTTCTATCTAGGAGATTGTGTTAGCTCTTGGTTATCCAAGAAACAACCTATGGTTTCTATATCGTCAAGTGAAGCAGAGTATAATGCTCCCTTAACAACTATACTTGAATCAATTTGTTTACAAAAGATTCAGAGTTATGTTGATGTTCATGTAATCTTCCAATTCATATATTTCTAGATAGTCAAAGTGCTATTGCTAATGCAAAGAACCTTGCTCATCATGCTAGGACAAAGCATATAGAGGTTGATGATCACTATATTTAGGAATAGATATCTAAGAAGCACGTTGAGCTAGTCTATATACCTAGAGGGATATTGAGAGGAAGTTTTGTAGGTTATTGAACCTTGTACCATTATGAGATTGAAGAGGGGATTGTTGGAAACAATGTCAATAAAGTCCAACAACCAGCATATCTAATATTCTTTATTATATTCTTCATAAGAGAATGGCATGGGTAAAAGTGGATTTGAACAAACACATTACATGGAAGGCACCTGGGTTTAAATCTCACGAACGATTGGTAACGGTAGTTTTTCCAAAAAAACATGATTTTTGCGAGATGTTTTTTAGGAGCCAATTTTCATAGAAGTTATTTGGTTTGGTGCAATCGTGATATCGTTTAGAATTCTTTTTGATTGGTATCATAACTATATAAGAAGACCTTAGAAAATTGTTTAGCATCACTAAAGCTTCCACAAGCTCTAGTGTTGGAGATCTTTGGTGATCTTGGAGTTTCTCTCTTGGAGGAAACGTTGCTACACTCTTTGAGGTGTTGTGCTCTACATTAGGTGTTATCTAGAGGAGTGCATATCAGCTAACATACAATGAGTAAAAAGTCTAGATCTATCTTCACTTGTTCATTCACTAGCTCTAATCTAGGGATAATGAGAATTGGAGTCTATTGTAAAACATTTCTAAATTTTTCATATTCTCCATATTCTCACACATACATTTTTCATACCTCTTAGGCACACAATTTTTTGTATCTAGTTCCTATTTGTGCCTAGACTTAGATATTATCAATTTTTATCATATTCACACATTGTAATTTGACATTGGAATATAAGTTAGTGTATATAAGCATCTCGGCTTATTGTACACTTTGAAATATATTTTCTATTCTCTCTCTATCTCTCGCTTATCATCTTTATCCGTATTAAGGTGTGTATGCTAAGGTTCATGTGTTGGAGGATCATATAAATCTATGAATAATTGTAATTGTGGCCCACCCCACTTCCAACACAAGACCTATTAGGAAAGCTCCTCTAAGGAGATAGCTAGCCAACACAAGGATGAAAGTTGGTGAATCAGTTCACTCACATACCTTGAAGCTCAAAGATTTATGAGATAAGTTACTCTAGGTGAGAGTGAATATTTCAGCTCAAGAGATGGTAAACACAGTTTGAAACTCACTTCCATCCTCATATTGCCCTTCTGTTATTTCTTTATCTCTTTTTACGAGAGATATAGAAATTTCATTTGAAGAATTACAATTTCTATTACTTCAAGATGAAGACCAAAAACAAGGTATGGAAGAGAATGATGAAGCCATGTTATCATCATAAAAAGGAAAGAACAAGAAGAAGGAGAGAAAGAGTCAACAATCCAAGGAGGAAAGTAGGTCTTCTAATCCTAAGTCTTCTAGTGCTTCCCCTGATACTTCCTCTACATCCAAAGAAAATTCCTCGACTACATCTGATTCAGAGAAAGGAACTCGCCATTATTTTAAGAAATTAGGTAATTATATTGTAGAATGCAAGACAAGGATTATTTATGAGAAGATAAAATCATCAGATAATAGAGTCAAAATGATCCAAAATCTAAATCTTCAAAGGTAGATTCATATGCATATGTTATTACTAAAGAAGTATCCTTTGATCAAGCACCATTAATTGTCATCTCATCTAGTCATTGGATTTTTTGTCGATGAAGTAGCATTGCAAATGTTCATGATTTGGATATTGTAGGTGTTGGAGAAGTGATCCTTAAGTCAAGGGCATGCCCGAATTTCACAATTTTTAATGTTGTTTATGTTTCCGACATTATCTCTACTTTCTTGTGAGATGGTTATAAAGTTATTATTTAGAAAGAGTAATGTGATATGAGGAGCGTTGTCTACTTTAAGCTGAAAACAAAAGTGGAATGTTTATGTTATTAGAAATAAGTCTTGCTTATGTTGCTAAGTCTTCTAAACCTAAGGAGAACGTGAAGTTATGGCATGCTAAATTTGGCCATATCAGTTACAAAGCTCTCGAGCATATCAAAGATCAAGGTATGGTGGTGGGTTTTCCTTCTTTTTCTTTACCTGATGATGCAGAGTCATGTGATAAATTTCTTGATGAAAAGCTTCATAAACTTCCTTTCAAGAAGCATGGATATATCATGGCCACAAGGAAGTTGCAAATCATACAGATGTTAATGGTGTGATGAGAACACATTCTATTCAAGGTTTCAAGTATGTTTTTAATTTTATTGATGATTTCTCAAGATATTTGTGGATTTATCGTCTTATTGTGAAGTCAAAGGTGTTTATACTTTGAAAAATTCTTAGCTATGGTTGAAAATGAAAGTCAATCAAAGATCCATATTTTGAGAAGTGATAGAGGAGAAGAGTACATGTCTAAAGACTTTAAGTCTTTTATTGAAGAAGAATGTATCTCTCATCAACTCATTATTTCTTACATCTAGAACAAAATGTTGTTGCAGAGGGAAAGAACATGATACTTATTGAGATGATGCATAGTATGATGTCATCCAAAAAGGCGTCTCCCAAGTTTTCATTTGATGTAGTACATACAACTAATCACATTGCGAATAGGTCTTCCACAAAAGCTTTGAAGGGCATTATACCTTGTGAAGATTATTATGGTAAGAAACCCAATGTGAGTTATTTCAAATTTTTTGGTTCATCAACTATGTTCACATTGAGAATAAGGATCATGGTAAGCGTGATGTAATTAAAGCCATCTTTATGGTTATGTACTTCAGAGAAAATGACATAGATTCGATGTTCTAGATACAAGCAATATCCTACTCTCATGCAATGCATATATTGCAAAATGTCTGATTTATGATGAGAAGGAAAAGATTCCAGATTTTATAAAATGACTATGCATTTTTAGAAGCAATTTGGATTCTTGCATTCATCCATACAAGGGGTGATCAACCTTCTCAAATGCTAAGATATGTACTTGATAAAGGTGAAGAGAGAGAGTCACATTATCTAAATTAGTACCTAGTCCATCATTAGTACCTCTTGATAGTGCAACTCATAAAATTGGAGAAGGTTCTAGAGTTATAGAAGAAAGAGATATTAAAGAAATAGAAAGGAGTCAACCACTTTTCAAGAATATGCCAAAGTGGTTGTATCAAACCTAACAAGAGAGTGGTATTAATGAATATAGTAGAAGAAGCAAAAGTCAAACAAGGAGACAATAAACAAACCACATAAATTATGTAGAACATTTTGAGATTCATAATATTTTAGCTCTTAATTCACTTGAGAATGAACAACTAGTGTTCACGATGTACTTTAGATTCTTGTATGCAAGAGAGCTATTCAAGAAGAGATTGATTCTATGCATAAGAGTCAAGAATGGAAGCTCTATGGGTTATGAAAAGGTAAGAAAGCAATTGGTGTTAATTGAATCTTTAAAATTAAAACAAAAACAACTCGTACTATTGATAAGTATAAAGCAAGGTTAGTAGTCAGAGGTTATGCACCAAAAAAAGGAATTGATTGTTATGAGACTTTTGATCCTACATCTAGAAGGAAAGTAGTTAGGAAAATACTTTCTTTAGCTGCATTCTTTGGAAGGAAAGTTTACCAATTAGATATCAAAAGTGCATTTCTTGATGGTGTTCTTCATGGAGATGTTTATGTTCAATATCTTGAAGGTCTTGAAGAGACAAGTAAAGAGCATTTAGTATGCAAGCTTATCAAAGCTTTGTATGGACTAAAGCCGGCACCAAGAGCTTGGTATGAAAAGATACATGACTATCTTATATGTATTGGTTTTGAAAACTCAAATGCAGCTCCCAGTGTTTATGTTAAAGCTGAGAAACGTGTTTTGATTATTATTATTATTATCATATATGTAGATGATATGATCATGATAGGAACAAAGGATTCATACCTTTAGTATTTTAAACCAAAAATTAATCATAAATTTGATATAAATGATTTAGGTATTTCGCATTATTAGCTTGGGTTTGAATTCATATACGCAGATGTGTGTATCTACATAGCACAACAAAATAGATTGAGAAAGGTTTGAGATGTCATATTCCCAGCCTATCCAAAAACGTGAGGATGTCAATGTGTCATTATAGTCAAAAGTAGATTCACAACCATTTGATGGTACATTATAGTCATGGAGTTGGTTGCTTGATATATCTATGTAATACACCTTCAGACATTTAGTTTGGAGTTTATCAAGTATCCAAATTCATGAACAATTAGCTCAAGGTTCAATGGAAACCGGTTAAGAGATATATTTGTTGATATCTCAAGTTTTGTAGGTTATTGAACCTTGTACTATAGTGACATTGAAGGGGGGAGGGGGGGGGCAGGGGATGTTGGAGAAAATGTCCAATGGACTCAATGGGCCAAAGTTCCTCAACCAACACACATATGAATTATGGTTTGTAGAACCCTCTCCCAAAAATCACATGGGTGTGTTGGCTTAGGACAAATAACTGGAGATTAAATGTAGCGGTGCAGATTCAAGCCCCATGGATAATAGTTCACAAGCAAAATCTTTATTTTTGGAAATCTCTTGTTATTTTTGGTGTGATACCGGGTGTTCAATGAAGAAATTAGGATCACCTTTTTGCTTTTTGAGAAATAATTTTTATTAACACAAAATACTATAGACTAAGAACCTTAGCTCATTGTGTAATTATCATTGATAGGAAGTCTTTATCCTTTACCATTTGTAAAAGTCATTTTTGGACTTGAGAGAATATTTGTAATCACTACCAAACTCGTGGACTTGTTAGTTTTAAAAGTCATGACTTCATTTAAGGGAATATCTCCTAGATTGGAGGACTACCTTTTAGTGGGAGCCAATGGAGGTTTCAAATTCAAATTTAAACATCACATCTATAAAAGATGGCTGGAAAACGCACGGGCTGAGATCACTTCAATTCCGAGCCATTGCTGATTGGATTTGTAAGAGAGTGAGGTTCACATTGTAGCCTATACTACTCACCATCATTAGGCATTGATTATCAATCCTATGAGCTTGTACAACATTGTTCTTTAATACAATAGATCTACATTTCTCATCTATGGTCTCTCTATCATAGTCACTCATAAGAGTCAACGTGTATTGATTATATCTTAGTCATTTCTTTATTATTTTCAATGTTCTATAGCTTATTGAAATCAGAGCCAACTGCTCTACATGCTCATAGATTTTGAAGGAAATTCATTTAGCCAATTTAGAGAAAAGCATGTCAAAGTACTCACTGGTCAAACTCTCTAGAGGTCCTAAAAAATTGGGGGTAAAGATTTGATTGCTAAATTGATTGCTCTATGTATAGTGCATCATTTTACGTGATTCCACTTGGAATCATTAGCTTAATAAGCTAATTTGGTAGTTCTAAAAGGAAGTTTTCTAATTCCTATTGTACTGGAAGCAATGAGCATAACAAGTAGCACATGTGTGAACAAAAAGAGAAGGTTTTCATTGATCCTTCAACTTGGAAGTAGTCTATTTTTATTCAGTCATTTATCACATCATTTCCAAAGTACATACGCACTTTTATAGTGTCATTTGAAAGCTAAGAGGGACCACAAATCAACTCTGAAGCTACAAAGGCCTCGTACAAAGCAAGATTTGGCAGTATCGACTCATTTCTTGGAGAAATGGTTGGATTTCATGTGAGAAGTGGAGAATGACATGCCTAGGACTCACCTCCTAGCCTATTTATAGCCCTTGCCTAGTCACGATCTAGAGTTCTCTCTAAGGCCCCTCTACTCATCTGGCCATCATGAGTAGGCACCTTATATGAACTCTTTGGCTTTTGGCCTTGGCTATCCCCTGAGCAAGGAACTTCTCGTTCCTCCAACCATGTACATCTCTAGAATATAACACTCTCTCCCCCTCCTAATGATCATTTTCCTCAATGATATAGAAGGAGATATAAACCTGGGAATCAGAATTTGTGATTCCAAATAATAAAAGTAGAGTGTGGTAGGTGTCTGAAATACTAGATGCTCAAAAAGTAGACAACTAGTCTCTGTGCTTTATGTCTAACATTTCCACCAACAAATAGTAGTCCTTGCCTTGGGCATACTGTAGGAATCCCTCTAAGGCCCAATGAGTCCATATGTGCGCAACATAAGTACTCGGAATATCCTCGCACTCCCTATGCCTAGACCTTGACCACTAACTTGTGACGGCTTTTCACCTGTAGAGACCTCAGGAGCTTGCCCTTGTCTCCCTAAAATACCTACTGACAGCTTTTCATATGGTATAATCACAAAAAATCACTTACTCCACTGGAGTAATAAAATACTATGCTCATCTAAAATAATCTGACTATGTCCAACTCTTTGTGGAAGAATACTAAAAGAAATGGAAATCTTTTCCCAGTAGTGTTTTATCTCTAAGCTCAAGTAAATCTCCTTGATTTACTCATTGTAATGAAATAAAACTCAAGAAAATCTCATCATGATCCAAACTATGAATCTAAGTTGATAATCTATCAATGATCCAGACCATGGAACAAGATGTAAATATGTCAATGATCCAAACTATGGACCAAGATCTCAATCTATCACATCCAAACTATGGACTAAGATCACAATCAATCACATACAAACTATGGATCCAAATCTCAATCGATCATATATAATAATCAAAACTATGGATCAAAATATCTCTCATACAAAATAAATCCTAATCCACTCTATGGAACCAAGTCCATCATGCCAAGTGGAGACGTGCTAAGAAAGTCTAGCAACTAGTGGAACTACCACCGCCTTCTCAATAATAACATGCAAGATGTTCGAAGAGGATGAAACTTGCTTTATCCATGACCACCATCTGATCATCACTATGATCAAATCATTCCTAACTAGGAATGAGGTGTCTCAAGTAAACTATTGTAATAATCTGGCACTCCCAGATATAATGAGGACCATAATGTAAGTCCACTACATGCTCTGAAAATAATGGTAAGTAGATGTGTGCACACTCATAGCCCACTAGGCTAAGCATCTAGCTCACCTCATACACACTATGTAGGAACCATGGCCTAACCTCAGGCATATAAAATAAAGTAGTACATACTCTGTGAATTTCTTTTTAATGCAATTGCCTATTCATAGTTCTTATGTGCAAACATTGCCTTTTCGCTTCTAGGCCACTTTCCTACGGACTTGCCTTTTTTTGCGATTGTGTACAGAGTGACTGTCTCAACTGCCCCTCTGTTGTCTAATAATAAGATGATACCAGAAGACCATATAAATGAACTCCAAATCATATAAAAAATACAATCTTAGAGACTTCTGTCCCATACCATCTATCTTACACCTAGGTAGAATACAAATTTTGATGTCCCATATCACCAACTTTATACTCCACATAGATGTGTGTATGAGATTAAAGTCGAACACTTCTCTCAAAAATGATAAGAATAAATCGGTGAGTACTCATAACCATAAATAATGTAATGAAATCATGAAGTGTTCCTGAAGTGTTTCCTTCCCTTGATGGAAAGAATAGAGTCATTCCTATGACTCTATCACTCATAACTATCTCAAACATCAACTCATATTGAGTTGAGACATGAGAAACTATTTAATAAATCAACTCAACTAGAGCTATGAAGGATGTGGCTTGCATCCAATATCAAATCATGTGACTTGAATCAAATATTGGCTCACAATAAATTGGCATTTATACAACTTGTATAAATCCAACTATATGAAATGAGAACAACTAGCAAAGTTCTCTTGTTCCATGCTCTCATGTCATTATATATATTTCTCAATATTTCGATAGAGTCTCATCTGTCCTACTGATAATGGTCACCATAAACCAATGCTCAATGAACAAGTATCTAGGGCATAACTAGCCCATGGTGATCACACCATCTCAAAAAAATATCATAAAAAACTTGTGAAAAGTTTTTTCCTTTCAAAAATGTCTCCTGCATAAACAATTTCCAACAGCAGCATATTAACTCTTAATTTTAACTATTTTTTACTCTTCCAAAATCTACAAAATTCTCAAGCCTTATGTAGCTTTTTTCAAGCTTTCATTAGGCACAAAAAACACTTGATTTGGATATTTTCTCAGAGTTTTATGACCATTTTGCTAGAAGGGTCGAACACTCGACGACCAATTCTGAAACATGTACAGGGTCATCTTCTTGAAACCCATAGACTGATCAAACAAATTCTAAATTTCATTTTATTTGTGCCCAAATCTAGATTAACTTATCTAGTTTGGTCTCACAAATTTTACATTCAAAATTCAATCAAATACGCATTCAAAAGTATAAATCTATCTCTACCACACCTAGGCTTAGGTGAGCCTAGAAACACTACTATTGCACTTTTAAAATATCTTCTAACTATAAAGATAAATTCAAAAATCCTTGAATTTACCATGTGTGCATCACACACATGTACCACTCTTTTGAAAATCCTTGCCAGAGATTGGTCTGAGAAGAATAGATCATTTGACTTATCAAATGATGTTCAATTTCTTCCAAATTTTAATAGATATAGCTACTACTATATAATTGTATTAATATAAGTTGCATAGTATTTGGACATTTGGATCTTCCACAATGACCAAACTACTATTGATATATTTAGGTAGTGATGTGTGTGAACACACTAGGACGGCCGGGGCACTTTTTCCCTCTTTAGGAGGGTTTTTTCCCCCGGCTTGTATATACGCCTATTGCCCTAATGGGCTACTTATCTTTGTACATTCTCTAGTAATACATTCAGTATTGTGTGTTTGTGTTCCAAGCTTCTTCTTCTTCCTTGTGCTGTTTGCGTGCTTTCGCAGACGTCTAACTCCAACAATTGGTATCAGAGCAGGTCGTCGCTTCATCTAAGGTGCCATCGACACTCCTCCGTTTGCAGTCTCAGAATCGCACGAATTTTGGTGAGCATACTCAGCGTGTTTCCGAGATCAAAACATCTTCGTTCTGTGGTGCCAAAATCATGATCTGAGCTCGTTTCGGCCTCCGAACGCATTATCGTAGCGCTTGTGCAGGCTATTTTGTCTTTTTGTGCCAAAGTATATACCAGTTTCTGTTCGCCAGTTTAAGCGTGTCAAACTCTGCTACAAGTCTAGCAGAATTCATCTGGGCAATTCCGTTCAACTTTTTGAGATACAATCAATTTTGTGCATCAAGGTATTTTAGTCACCGGCCATGGCTGAAAGTAGTGATGTATTCCGTATGTTGGCTGTTGAGGATAAGTTGGATGGTACCAACTACCCATTATGGGCTTATATGATGCGACATGTTTTGGTTGCAAAAGGATTGTGGAACATTGTGCAGGGTGTTGAAAGATGTCCTGTTACACCTGTAATGACAAGTACTACAAATACAGGTGCTGGAGCTGATGAAGATGGTGTCGAAGATGATATTCCGCAGATTCCTGTTCGTGCTGCTGTTTCTGTTGCACCTACTGTAGAGCAGATTTGTTGGGATGGCAGAGATGCCCAAGCACATGCATTGATAGCTTTGTCTGTCAAGCGTGCCATTATTCCTCATATTCGCTCTTGCAGAACAGCTAGGGATGCTTGGGATACACTTACCACATTGTACCAAGCTAGGAATGAGGCTCGTGTTGCTTACCTCCGAAAACAGTTGGAGAGTGAGCACATGAATGAAGGTGATTCTATGGACAGTTTCCTAACAAAGATCAAAGATTTAAAGAAACAGCTGATTTCTACTGATGAGGTTATACCAGATAGTTCACCTATGGAGACCGTTCTGAATGGTCTTCCTGATTCATATCAGAGTTTTGCTTCTACTCTTCGGTTGATGGTGAAAGGCAATCCGAATGCCTTATCATTTGAGGAGTTAGTCTCTGTTCTGTTGCAGGAAGATCAGACCAGGCAGAACAGGTCCATTATGCGTGTTGCAGATCAAGCTTTCCTGGCTAGTCAGAAGGGCAAAGGAAAATGGAGCTCTTCTACTAGTAAGTAGAAATCTGCAAATGCTGCACATTCGAAGAACCAGGATAAAGATGAGAAGAAATCAGAAAAGCAAAAATTGTTTTGCAAGTACTGTAAAGGGAATAATCATATCATAAAGAGCTGTCCAAAACTGGCTGCAAAAGAGGCAAAGAAAAAGGAGGCTGGAATGGTTATTGCAGAAGCCTCTACACCAAAAACGGAGTCTGCTAATCTTGTGCAAGAAGAAGAATGGGCGTTTACTACTGTTTGCAATTTTGACCAATCTTCTCATGAGCAGTGCATGTCTGTAGTGGACTCAGATGTTTGGTACTTTGACAGTGGGGCGACCAAACATATTACCTCGGAGCACAGTTTCTTCTCTTCACTCAAGCCTTCCCCTACAGGGAATACTGTCACATGCGCCAACAACTCCTCTTATCCTGTTATGGGAGTTGGTAAAATCATTCTGACTACTGCTGATGGTAGTTCTCTCACCTTCTTAGATGCTTTATTTGTGCCAGGGATCAAGAAGAATCTCTTATCAATTTCTGCATTAGCCAAGACTGGCTTGGTTGTGAAATTCGTTGATGACAGGTGTACACTTCATGATCTATCAAATGGCGATGTGATTATTGCTTCTGGGATTTTATGTCGTGGGCTGTATAAGCTCATAGACTATGAAAGATCTATGAATGATTCGGCATGTGAAGTTCATGGTTCTCAGGCTATGTCAGATGCAAAGCTTTGGCATGCATGCTTTGGTCATCTGAATTTTGCTAGTTTGCTATGCCTTCAGAAATCTGATATGGTGTCTTCTTTGCCCAAGCTTGAGGCACCTGGAAAACATGTATGTGAAGGCTGTATTCTGGGCAAAATGCAGCGTTCCTCCTTTCCAAAAGATGGTTCAGTTCGGGCTACACAGAAATTGCAGCTTGTACATAGTGATGTTTGTGGTCCTATGCAGACACCCTCTTTTGGGAATTACCTTTAATTCGTGACTTTGATTGATGATTTTTCCAGGCATGCATGGGTATATCCACTCAAAGCAAAGTCCAAAGTGTTCATGTGCTTTAAATAGTTTTTGGTTTTGGCTGAAAATCTGTCAGCATGTAAAATGGGCACCCTCCGTTCTGATCGAGGGGGGGAATATATGTCTTCTGATTTTAATGCATTTCTAGCTGAACGTGGGATAAAACACCAGTGTACAGTGCCATATACACCTCAACAGAATGGAGTTGCTGAATGAAAGAACAGGTCACTCATGGAGATGGCGAGGTGCATGGTCAAGAGTCAGGCTTTACCACATAGTTTCTGGCTTGAGGCTTTCATGTGTGCAGCATATGTACTGAACAGGTGTCCCACTAAAGCGCTGCAGTCTATCACTCCATATGAGGCTTGGCATGACCGCAAGACATCTGTTGCTCATCTGCGTGTTTTTGGTTGTTTGGCATATGCATTAGTGCCTAAACAACATCGCAAAAAATTGGATGGTAAGGCAGTAAAATGTATTTTTGTTGGGTACAGTTCTGAAAGTAAAGGCTATTGTCTGTATCATCCACAGACTAAACACATTCTGGTTAGCCGTGATGTTGTCTTTGTGGAAGATGCTATTCAGCCATTGCTTTCATGTACTAAGGAGACATTTGTTAGCTCCAAAGACATGTATGATACTTTGATGCCTCTTTTTACAGGTGGATAGTCTAGTGCTAGTCCTAATGAGGCAACTTCTCAGCCTTTGCAGGTTTCATATGATGATGCAGATCATTCTATTTCTGATGCAGATTTACATGATGCACTTGTTGATCAGAGAGCTGATATTGAGCAGGCAAAAACTATGCCAAAATGGCTGGTGCAAACTTTGCGTGACAACAAATTAGATGCACCTTTGTCATATCGTACTCGTTCAGGCTCTCATAGTGCCTCCTTTGCATCAGATTGCTATGCTATGGCTGTGTCTAGTCTCTGTGATGAGAATGAGCCTGTTTCTTTTGATGAAGCACATAATTCAAAAAATTGGATGGCTGCTATGCAATCTGAATATGATGCTATAATGAAGAATGGTACATGGTCTTTATGTGACTTGCCTCCTGGCAAGAAGGCCATTGGCACTAAGTGGGTATACAAGTTGAAGCGTAAACTTGATGGTACAATTGACAGTTATAAGGCTAGGCTTGTTGCAAAGGGTTATGCGCAGGAAAGAGGCATTGATTTTGATGAGACTTTTGCACCTACATGCCGTATGACTACTGTTTGGAGCGTTTGTGCACTTGCAGCCCATCATGGTTGGAATGTACATCAGTTGGACATTAAAACAACATTTCTGAATGGTGACTTGCATGAAGAAGTGTATGTTTTTCAGCCCCGTGTCTTTGTGCAAAAAGGGCATGAAAACTAGGTTTTACTTATGCATTACTCGGCCAGATATTCAGTTTGCTGTCTCACAGATGAGCAGGTTTATGCATCGCCCAGGAGTCATGCATTGGAAGGCGGTTAAGCACATCTTTCACTACTTGAGTGGTACTCGGCTACTTGGGTTGTTTTATCCCAAGGGGGGATCACTACCGCCAGATTTGCATGCTTTTTCTGACTCAGATTGGGCTGGTTGCTATGACACTCATGTGTCCACCAGTGGTTTTTTCTTCATTCTTGGTACCTCATGTATATCTTGGTTGAGCAAGAAGCAGCCTACTATGGCCACTTCCAATTGTGAGGCTGAGTATAGGGCAGCTTTCACAGCAACTGTTGAGTGTGTGTGGCTCAGACGCCTTATGGCTGATTTGGGTGTTGGCCATTCTTCTGCCACCACCATCTTCACTGACAGTCAGAGCGCATTGGCAGTTGCGAGGAACCCTATGTTCCATGCTCGCACTAAGCACATTGAGGTGCATTATCACTATGTCAGGGAGAGGTTCTCTGCTGGGGAGATCAGCTTGGCATATGTGCCCACACAGGAGAACATTGCAGACCTTTTCACGAAGGCTTTGCCTAGGGAGAAGTTTGAAGCTTTCCGCAAAGCTTTGGGCTTACTTCCTTTTGTGGAGTGATTTCCACATAGCTTGGCACTTCATTATACATGAGTGCCAGCTCCTTGTTCACCGCATCACTCCTAGGGGGGATTTGTTGATATATTTAGGTAGTGATGTGTGTGAACACACTAGGAACACCGGGGCACTTTTTTCCCTCTTTAGGAGGTTTTTTTCCCCTGGCTTGTATATACACCTATTGCCCTAATGAGCTACTTATCTTTGTACATTCTCTAGTAATACATTCAGTATTGTGTGTTTGTGTTCCAAGCTTCTTCTTCTTCCTTGTGCTGTTTGTGTGCTTCCGCAGATGTCTAACTCCAACAAATACTAAGCCTCTATACCTCCAAAATGTTAAAAATTTGCAGAGGCGAATGTTTACGCTTTTCTTTATATCTCCTAAATGGAGAACAATTTCATATTGAAATTTTATACACACTATCTAAAGGTGTTTAGCTAATGTTAGAGACAAAAAACACTCAATCTGAGTAAATGATCTAAGAGAACCAATCACCTCTAGGTGACATGGTCGTTGATCATTTCATAAATTCCAAAGGCTACACCTATTTAGAGAGCTCATCTTTGACATGCCCTTCTAGTTAGCAACATGCTCATTTGCATTCTCTTTGTAGAAATAAATCATTTGGTCATAATTCATATTTGAATCATATGTTTGAAGAGATGTTTCACTATAAGATGACATCAAATAAGTTTCTAAATATTGTTTGGTTTCATCATTTAAGGAGCCATCTTGTGCTTAATCTTCACACAGACTCGCTGGATTCTCTTGAGGTATTTAATTTTCAATCTCCTTTTGATCTCCTTGACACCTCGTAGATATCTTAAAATCTTGGTTACTATCATGTCTTGATTCTTTGTTTGTTTGATTTCCCTCTATGAGATGTGAAGAGTTTATCGGAGTAGGGGAAGCCTCATCTAATTTTATTGTTTCAGTTTATTGATTTTTTTTCTTTATGTTTGATATTTGTTTGTTTTGATTACAATTAGCTTCCACGTGATCCTTTGCTCTTCTCATCATCAAGGTTTGTGCATATAAATCACTTAAAGATGTGACCATTATTAAATTTTCTATGGGCTCTTGGTACCTTAGATCCTTGGAGATTGTATCATTTATGTTCGTCAGTTATTTTTGAGAAACCTCATCATAAGCATGTACATGTAATCCATGCATATTTGATTTACGCCCAACTAGGGTTTCTATTATTTAGTATGGATTTGAAAATTATTCTTAGTTTCTGAAATGCATGGAATTTGTCTATCTTCTTCATCTCCATGAATGTGATCTTTACAAACATCAAGAATTTTTTGATTGTTTGTCGCTTCTTGATGTATCTCTCACAGCTTCATAGATGAGCGTCCAATCTTTTGTGAGTCGTGACTCCAAATCCATATCTTTTAGGAGTGGAATTAATTCCTCTCAAGCTTTAACATCGATTGATTGTCAAAATAACACCACCTTTTCATGTTCTATACATCTCTTATTGTGCTTAGAAAATATCATCAAATTTCTGCTCAAACTCTTTTTCAATCTCAAGAATTGATTGATCTTTAGTTGTATGAACCCACTTTAGAAAGGATGTCCATATCTCTTTGTCTAGGTCCTTTCGCATCAAGCTCTTGAGGAGCACCCCTTTGTATAGAGACCATGTGGTTTCTCTTTTTTGCATCAGCCACTCATGTAGATCATCTTTAGACACATAGACAAAGTTCTCGCAAAGCTCATGGTTTGTCATCCTTGTCAAACCAACACCTAGTACTTTTCCTCGAGTTCCTATTTTTTGCAAAACTTGGCTACATTCTTTCCATTGAAAAATCCACATTGGTTGGTTAATCTCTCATGAAGGGACTAGATACCTTTTTTTCATCTATCCTCTTGCTTAAAACATAGGAATTGGGCTAGGAGATCTTCCATTTTGAGTGGTTAGACCTTGTGTCATTGTCTCTATGTCATGAATTTTTTGATAAGGAGGGAGAAATAGAAATGACACATGCACGTCATGCTCTTTGGTTCAGCATATGGTGTTGAGAGGAAGTAATGCAAAGAAGGCTTCTATGAACGGATAGTTATAGAATCTCATTTGACTATACCACTCCATTTCCCTTTCGAAGGCAATGAATCAGCTTAGTTATCCTTCAAAGTACATGGGGTTCAAAGAAAAGAGGTAGGAAGTAAGATGCAAAGTTAGATTTGGGAGATTATGGAAGCATGCAATTGGGAGGAAAAACAAGTTTTATTTGTGCGTTTTTCTACCACTCAAAAAATTAGCTCATATAATTTGCTTCCATTACTCTAAGCATGGATTCCAACACAAACCTTGATAGAAGACCCATAGTAAGTCTTTAGGCAGACTCGTGATCTGATCTTGAACCTGAATGGGTATGCATCCTATTGTTCAACCCTCATAATGTTGAATGTGTAACAATCATTAAGCAATATTGATCCTTCCCTTATAAACTTCCAATGGTGTCTCTCCACTCCTAACATGGTATAATTGATGGTCATGTGGGACCACAACCTATGGTCATCTATATCCCTCATGATCTCTTGCATAATGACTTGCACTACAAAGCAATATTAGATCGTTCATTTGAAAGCATCCAGCATCCTCGCTCATGGATTTGATAGCCCGTTTTCATTCCCAAATCAGATGCTATAAGGCAAAGATGAACAACCCATTTGCATAGACAAAGTGCCTCACTCTTAAGGAGGCCCAATGAGCAAACACATTCCCAGATATATGGCGAAGCAAAGTTTTATCCATAGTACCATATGAACTAAGAATTCATAATTCGACTTCTTTGTGCTAGCGCAAGTAGAAAATAAAACTATTCAAACGGTTCAAGCTACCATATGAACTAAGAATTCATAATTCGACTTCTTTGTGCTTGCGCAAGTAGAAAATCAAACTATTCAAACGGTTCAAGCAAATGGAATGAAAGAATATCATTATGTCACAAAATATTCTCAGGTTAATTGTGTTGAAACATATCAAAGAATATACCTCATTGAAGCATTATATAAACTCCAACGTATTTCAATACTTTTGACAATGTCCAAGTAATTTGAAGAAAACGAAACGACCTGAAATAGTTGTGACTTTAAACAAAATATATAAGAAGCATACATGTTCAACACAGCTTACATCCTTTTCAGCCACTTTTGCGCTGCTGGTTAACTGTTGTATTTGTGTTAAGTTGTCAATTACACCTTAAACGCATCATCTAAACAGCTTCAAAAGATCACTTTTTTCTGTGTTATGTATAACTAGATCATGATGATTCTTGATTTAGAAAATCAATTTCAAAAATTTACCTTGATTAGTGAGTTCCAATACAGAGCTCAATGCTTCACAAAATATGCCTGCCACACTTCAATCTTTTGATGCATGTATGACTTATTCCCATGAACACAGACCTTTATTACATAAGAAATTTCCTTCCAGGAATGATTGCACAAGACAATCCATTGCAAGAGTTGCAGAGAAACATTTTCAAATCAATAGATAGCCTTCATCATCATTACCCCCTTTATCTCTAAACTCGATCATTTCTTGCAGTTGAAGAGGCACGTGTAACAATGCCATCTTGTAAATTGAATCCACATCGAAAGTTCACCTCCGTTTGTTCTTCAATGAACTCCCAAATTTTAGGTGTGATAAATCACATTCCAGATCTTGAAGCTTATCCTTCGTAACCTCCAAAACCTCCCAGTTTTGACATAGATATAGTGGACACATACTAGCTTGGTTTGATGTTCATTCTTGTCTGTGTACTATCCCTTCCCTGATGTACACCTCTCCAATAGCATCTGCATCTCTCCCACTTTTCATTGTTCTCCTCCGAGGAAAGACAAGAATTGTTGCTAAAGATTCTTCTTTTCTCCTAGTTGCTTTCTCTTGGGCACCACTGTCCCTTTTGATGCAGAGGGTTCCTCCACAGCAGCATAGGACTTCGAATCCATGCCCACCTTCTCTCTGGTTCCCCGCCAAAAAACAGAGGAGCACCCGAAAACCTTGGCATATCGAGGGCATTTCCGTAGAATTTTCCCCGTAGTGATTCTCCCCTGGAGCCCATTTTTAGCAGTTTCCTCTTATCAATGGGAGGAACGAACACTTCTTCTGGAGCGGCCATAGCCTCCCATAGCATGCATGTACATACATGCATAGTTTGAAAAGCCAAAAACATAAAGAGATATTCACATACACACATCTCGCAATGAAATCACATGCATGTGTGCCTAGATATGAATGCATATAAGCGTGAATATACATTAGAATTCGCACACATTGACATATACGATATGCGCACATGATAATGAATTAATTAAGTTTCTCACATTTCTAGACTTAGTTATGAACACACATATGTTTGTATATGTACACGCATACAATAAACGCACACATTTATAGATAATTTCTTTTGGACGCACATCAATTTTCATAGAATTCCATGTGCACACATTGATCAGAACACAAATACACACAAGCATCCACGCTTGGCTTGCAGATGAAATTTAGAAGTGCACAGGCAACACACATAGGATCCACACGTGTATATACTTGCGTTCATGGTCGAACTAGCCATGGCTTTTCTCTTTATAAAAGAACGTACCATAAAAGAAGATGGGTATCATCTGATTACAATCATAGTGATAGCATTCCACCTCAATTGCTTGTCATTTGTTACCTATCTGCAATCAATAAACATGCATGTTCTAGTTGTCCTATACTCGCATCAATTGAGCCTTTTACTTTTTACATGTAATTGAGTTGTATGCTAGAAATTCAAATCTTGACCACAATGGAAGCCACCTAGGTTTAAATCCCACCGACGATGGGCAACGGTAGTTTTTTGAGAAAACATGATTTTCACGAGGTGTGCTTTCCACTTTGACATGATCGTGATAGCTTTTAGAAAGCTTTTCAATTGGTATCATAGCGATATAATAAGATCTTAGCTCATTATCGAGAGTGACTCAAGCTTCCACAAGCTCTAGTGTTGGAGATCTCTGGTGATCTTGGAGATGCTCTCTTGGAGGAAAAGTTGCTACACTCTTGGAGTTGTTGTGATCTACGTTAGGTGTTATCTGGAGGATTTGGTGTCAGCCACCATACTGTGAGTAACACGTCTAGATCTGTCATTACTTGTTGATTCACAAGTTTTTCATCACTGTCCCTTTTGCTCATGATGCAGAGGGTTCCTCCACAGCAGCGTAGGACATCGAATCCATGCCCACCTTCTCTCTGGTTCCCCGCCAAAAAACAGAGGAGCAACCAAAAACCTTGGCATATCGAAGCCATTACCGTAGAAATTTCCCCGTGGTGATCTCCCCTGGAGGCCATTTTTACCAGTTTCCTCTTGTCAATGGGAACACTTCCTCTGGAGCGGCCATAGCCTCCCATAGCATGCATGTACATACATGCGTAGTTTAAAACGCCAAAAACATAAAGAGATATTCACATACACACATCTCGCAATGAAATCACATGCATGTGTGCCTAGATATGAATGCATATAAGTGTGAATATACATTAGAATTCGCACACATTGACATACACGATATGCACACATGATAATGAATTATTTAAGTTTCTCACATTTCTAGACTTAGTTATGAACACACATATGTTTGTATATGTACACGCATACACTAAACGCACACATTTATAGATAATTTCTTTTGGATGCACATCAATTTTCATAGAATTGCATGTGCACACATTGATCACAACACAAATGCACACAAGCACCCACGCTTGGCTTGCACATGAAATTTAGAAGTGCACAGGCAACGCACATAGGATCCACACGTGTATATACATACATTCATGGTCGAGCTAGCCATGGCTTTTCTCTTTATAAAAGAACCTACCATAAAAGATGGGTATCATCTGATTACAATCATAGTGATAGCATTCCACCTCAATTGCTTGTCATTTGTTAATCCTATCTGCAATCAATAAACATGCATGTTCTAGTTGTCTTATACTCACATCGATTGAGCTTTTTGTTTTTTTACATAAAATTTAATTGTATGCTAGAAACTCAAATCTTGACCACAGCGGAAGCCACCTAGGTTTAAATCCCAGGGACGATGGGCAATGGTATTTTTTTCAAAAATCATGATTTTCACGAGGTGTTTTTAGGATCTGGTCAGATGCTGTGCACTTTGATATGATCGTGATAGCTTTTAGAATGCTTTTCAATTGATAACATAGCGATATAATACAATCTTAGCTCATTGTTGAGAATGACTCAAGCTTGCACAAGCTCTATTGTTGGAGATCTCTGGTGATCTTGGAGATGCTCTCTTGGAGGAAACGTTGCTACACTCTTGGAGGTGTTGTGCTCTACATTAGGAGTTATCTGGAGGAGTTTGTCTCAGCCACCATACTATGAGTAACAAGTCTAGATCTATCATCACTTGTTCATTCACAAGTTTGTGATCTAGGGATAATGAGAATTCAGGTTTGTTGTAAAACATTTCTTAATTGTTCATATTCTCCATACTCTCACAAACACATTCTTCATACTTCTTAGGCACACAATTTTTTCTATCTAGTTCCTATTTCTGCCTAGATTCAAATATTACTAGTTTGTATCATATTCACACATTTTAATCTAGCATTGGAATATAAGTTACACTACAACAGATCGATGGTATACCGAGGTTTTTATCGAGGAAAATGAACACGGCTTTATTTGTCGAGATGCCGGTGTAAAGGTTGGTGTGCATGTTGGTACGAAAGCGTCGGTATATGCGTCGGTACTACTGACACATATACCGAGGCTTCTGCTGGACATACCATCACGTATACTGTCGCCTGCTCGGTGTACCGACGATTATTCCGATGACACTACTGGGCGTACAGTCGTGTATACCGACGACCATACCTGCAAAATTTTTTTTGGGCAGAGTGTTTTGTCTTTTGCTACAGCAACATTACCATGATGTTGTTTAACAAAAGATAATACACTCTGCCCAAAAAAAACCGAGTACATGTGATGTGTACTCTAATGACAATCGAAATATGATTTCATGAAACAGAGTATTATTGGACACAAAAGAGATAATCAGAATGAACTATGAACCATGTACAAAAGAAGTTATATATTTCAATAATGAAGCATGTACAAGAGTGTGGCAAACCACTGTCATATATGATGCTTTTACAAAATGTGGCAGAGCAATGTATTGCCATATGAAATTAAATACAAAATATTGGTCTTCCACTGCCATACACATGCAAAGAACGTTCCATATCAACAGTCTTGCAACAAAGAACATTAATGGAATGAGATAAATTCACATAAAAATTACAAACAACAAGTAAAAACCAAGTTTATAAATTAATTACCTCATCGCAAATGCTCCCATGAAACTACCGCACCGCGTCCCTCCAAGTCCTGCAATAGTGTAGTCAACCCATGACTATATCCAAAAGACTCCTCTGTTCGTGTTGGAGGACGACCCATTGCCAGCTCCTGAAACAAATATAAAAAGATTAGAGAAACATACATGAGAGATTTAACACAAATAAATTCAATAAACGAAATGGTACTTACAAACTCATGATGCATCGTGTCATATCTACCGCTGCCCAAATATGATGGTCCAATCGTATCTAAACGTGTGGCTGCGACATTTCGCTACTGGGGATATCGATCAAGAGTGTGTTGCTGCTCGTCACGAATCATGTCCCACTCCTCAGCATCTAACCATACAGGCTTTGGTAAGACTTCTGTGAAAGCATCACATGCCCCGGATCGTCGATGGGACATGACCTCACGTGCGGTGTGCAGAATCCACTCTGAACTGACAATAGCCTATCCATCGGCTGGTTCGAACTCCTGGTAAATCCTCTGTGTGATATAATTCTTCCGATCTTTATCCTGTTCACTCCATTTTAGCATGATGGACTGTCCAAAACTAGATGGAGCAAAGCTGTCGTATGCGTGCACCCATTGCTTTGCCAGCCGCATCCATCATCGGAGCTCCATCTCGGATACTATACACCTTGGATTCATCATGATCATGAGCACCCCAAGGTGTACGTGGTGTTCCACGTGGTGTACTGTGTGGCATAGCTACATCTGAGGTACTCGTCCTAGGAGTATAAGTGGGCGACACAACGTCCCTTGCACTGCCTCCACAACAACCACCTCCTCCACCTCTAGACCTACCTATAGATCCACTCATAGAACCTCCTGCTCCAGAGCGTGACCTCGATCTAGGAGACGGGCCAGAACCTGTATCGCGCTGAGGTGTCAAAAGCACATGTCTACTAGTAGACCCAGTAGGAGATGTCTGCAAAGATGGTCGTGGTGGAGTCACAAAGCTAGGAGACATACCTCCTACGGGAGTAGCACGACCCGCAGGAGTGACACCGGCAGGAGTGACACCGGCGGGAGTGACACCGGCGGGAGTAAGGCCAGCGAGAGTGAGGCCGGCAGGAGTAAGGCCCCCAGGAGTGAGGCCGGGAGGAGTGCTACCACGAGCGATCCAATACTGTGATGCAACAGCCATATACGCAGAAGGAACCTGAGAGATGAACTCCAAAAAATGCTCCTCTGTCATGGAATGTGGAGTGACTGGAGGACTGTCTCCCATCGTGCTCTGTAATAAAAAGACTCAAATAATTATCATGCCATAAGAAAAGTAATATAGAGAATAAACAAAAAAAAACAAAAATTAGTACGTACAAGTGTTTTATTCAAAAGTCCTCTATTCTAGCATCCTCTTGAAGATTCGATGCACCGAGAATATCTATCTCTATATTGATGGCTTCTAAATCGCTTGCTATGTTGGTTTCCTCCTGATCATCGTCTATTGCTTCGTCTTCTCGAACAATGACCTCTTCTTCAATGACCTCTTCTTCAATGACCTCTTCTTCTCGAACAATGATCTCTTCCTCCTCGACTATCGAATGAATCTTTGAGTCCACTAGAGATGGACTTTCTTCTACATCTATGTTTTAAAAAATTTATCTACTACGTGGAGCAACTTGTAAAACAAATAGCCACTCTGGGTCTTTTGAATCTGGTATAAAAAAAACTTGCTCATAGTGTTCAGGAAGTACAAATGTATCCCTTTCATCTATCCATAATCTTGTGGAGTCGATTTGAAGCAAACCGCTCTTATCCCGTCTCACTGTTGCGTTTCTTCAAGAGGTGACTACTTTGAACCATTTCACATCAAAAAAAAAGTAATCAAACTTTCTGAAAGATAGTATCAAGATTTCTTGAATCACACCACAATAATCTTACTCGCCTTCTAGAGCATTATCATCTCTTGCACTCGCTCTACTTTTTTGCAAAAAATTCACCATCAATCCACTATCAAAAGTAGACCTATTTTGATTGATTCGTGTGATTCGAAAGTGTCATCCATGAGACCATACTGCACCGTATTTAATATACTCCCAATCACATCCTTTTGCGAGTTCTTCTTCTTCAGAGATATCTTCACCTGCTGCCTTTGCTTGTGAAACCGCTATATCTAGCCATCTGCTCATTGGAAAAGGTGGGAGAAGTCGAAGATTTTCGGGAAGAGGCAAAAATCGAGTGGAACGATTTCTTCGAAACTGAGCTCTTTCCTTGGCAAGTTCATACCTTTCTAACCACTTTTGCATAGGCTCAGAGTTAACTATGCAAAACTTCATTGCCTTCTCTCTGAAAGCTGCATCCATTTTTCTTTGCAATCCTTTACCTTGTGGTTCATCGCCTACGAGATGAACATCTTCATCATCGCTCCATTCCAATGGACTGTAAAAGTTTTTTCGCATCTCCACATGTTTGAGGCATGTCATTGCCCTCTGGCAAAAATTGATCTTTAAGAAGCCTGCAATAAGCAATTAAAATGATATTAGTAAATGAAGTTATTGTGATACAACAATGAAAGCCAATTTGTTCTCCACTTACTTGAACAATTCAGTGACACTACTATCTGACCATCCATAAATGGATTGCAGATTGAGCATGGCGAGTGAAGCACGTAGTACAGATATCTTTGCTTCAAAGTAAAGTGGTAAACGAGCTAATCTTCGCATGTTTTCATATTCTTCATCAACTTCTGATCGTGGAATTTCTGTTGTGTCCATCTCGACACCTTCTTCACCATCATGATCTTCGTCCATCTCATAAAATACTTCAAGCATCTCTTCCATATGTTCATTCTCTGTAATATTATTAGTGCTTGCTTGTACGTCAAAGTCCTTTTTTTGCTCTCTTTTGTCCACGAGAGGTTACCGGTGCAATGTCGTTTGGGTCCATCTGCTCACCTAGGGGACCATGTGAATGATAACGTAGGTTTTCGAGTCAACTCCTATCAAAGGATCCATACTCTCTAACATGTGCAGTACAAATCCGTCGTTTCCGATAAATTTGATACTTGCACTGTGTGCAAGGACATGCCATTCTCTCTTCAGGATCCAAAGAAGCCATCTGCTACAATATGGACATTTTAGACCATTTTTTTTATTAAACCTAAAAATCTAACTCTTAAAGACTTAAATCTGAAATACTAAACCTAAATATTTAAATACCCTAAAAAACTTAAAACCCTATTTTTAAAACCCTAATCTATATAGCTATCCTATTTTATCTTTATATTCGGATTTTTTCTTGATTGATCCTATTTTATATATATATTTATTTATTTATTCATATTTTTTTCCTCTTAATTGAGTTATATGTATGCCTAAACCCTAAAACCCTAATTTTAAAGATCTAGTCCTAAATTATGTATATTTCTATACACATGTGTATATACATGTATATATGTATTATATGTGTATGTGTATGTGTGTATATATGTTATGTAGGTGTTAAAACCCTAAAACCCTAATCCAAATGACCTAGACCTAAAACATGTATATACATGTATGCATGTGTATATATATGTGTATATGTATATATATATGTGCATATAGATAGGTGTATAAGTATGTGTGCTTATGTATTGTATATATATATTCACTCTATTTAAAATGATTAAATTTAAACCTATTTCAATATATTTAATCATATATATTTCATTTATTTATTTAAAATACTAGTTCTTATCATATTTTATTATCTATATAATTATCCTACCTTATATATATATATATATATATATATATATATATATATATATATATATATATATATATATATATATATATATATATATATATATATATATATATATATATATATATATAATTTATATATTCAGATTTTTTCCTTACTTAATCCTAGTTTTATATATTTAATTATAAATATTTAATTAAATTTTTTAAAATACTAGTTCTTTTTAAATTTATTTATCTATATAATTATCCTATTTTATATATAAAATTTTTTATATATTCAGATTTTTTCATTACGTAATCCTATTTTTATATATTTAATTTTATATATTTAATTATATATATTTAATTAAATTATTTAAAACACTAGTTCTTTTTATATTTATTTATCTATATAATTATCTTATTTTATATATATATTTTTTATATATTCAGATTTTTTCATTACGTAATCCTATTTTTATATATTAAATTTTATATATTTAATTAAATTATTTAAAACACTAGTTCTTTTTATATTTATTTATGTATATAATTGTCTTATTTTTTATATATATTTATTTATATATTCAGATTTTTTCCTTACGTAATCCTATTTTTATATATTTATTTTTATATATATTTAATTATATATATTTAATTAAAACCCTAATCTTAAAATTCTAGATCTAAAATATGTATATTTTTGTATGCATGTGTATCTACATGTATATATGTATTATATGTGTATCTGTATGTGTGTATATATATTATGTAGGTATTAAAACCCTAAAACCCTAATCTTAAAGATTTAGACTTAAATCTGAAATACTAAAGCCTAAATACTTAGCTACCAATAAGAATCTAAACCCCTAATCCTAAAACCCTAATCATATTATATATATATATTTATTTATATATTCTGAGTTTTTTCCTTATTTTTCTCTATATTTTTCCTTAATATAAATATAATTGAGTTATATGTATGTCTAAACCCTAAAACCCTAATCTTAAAGATCTAGACCTAAAATATGTATATTTTTGTATACATGTGTCTATACATGTATATATGCATTATATCTACATGTGTATGTGTGCATATATGTTATGTAGGTGTTGAAACCCTAAAGCCCTAATCTTAAAGATTTAAATGTAAAATATGTATATTTTTGTATGCATGTGTATCTACATGTATATATGCATTATATCTATATGTGTGTTTGTGTATATATGTTATCTACGTATTAAAACCCTAAAACCCTAATCAGAAAGACTTAGACTTAAATCTGAAATACTAAAACCTAAATACTTAAACACCTATAAAAATCTAAACCCCTAATCCTAAAACCCTAATCGTATTTTGTATATATATTTATTTTTATATTCAGATTTTTTTTCTTATTTTTCTCTATATTTTTTCTTAATATAAATATAATTGAGTGATATGTATGCCTAAACCCTAAAACCCTAATCTTAAATATCTAGACCTAAAATATGTATATTTCTGTATACATGTGTATATACATATATATATATATATATATATATATATATATATATATATATATATATATATATATATATATATATATATATATATATATATATATATATATATATATATATATATATATATATTATATGTGTATGTGTATGTATGTGTAAATAGTGTAAAAACCCTAATACTATTTTTATATATTTGATGTAAAAAAAAACTTCAAAACAAAAATAGGATTATATGTGTGTATGTATGCATGTGTGTATATATGTGTGTGTATCTACGCATGTGTACATGTGTGCATGTGTATGTATGCATGTGTATACATGTGTGTGTATGTGTATGTGTGTGTATGTATGCATGCATGTGTGTATATGTGTATGTGTGTATATATTGTATGCATGCATGTGTGTATATATGTGTGTGTATGTATGTGTGTATGCATGTGTGTGTATGTATGCATGTGTGTATATGTGTGTATGCATGCATGTGTGTATATGTGTGTGTGTGAATGTATATGTGTGTATATATGTATGTGTGTATATGTGTGTGTATGTGTATGTATGCATATGTGTATATGCGTGTATGTATGTGTGTATGCATGTGTGTGTATGTATGCATGTGTGTAAATTTATATGTGTGTATATGTGTGTGTGTGTATGTAAGCATGCATGTGTGTATATGTGTGTGTGTGTATGTAAGCATGCATGTGTGTATAGGTGTGTGTATGTAAGCATGCATGTGTGTACATGTATGTGTGTATGTATGCACGTGTGTACATGTATGTGTGTATGTATGCATATGTGTACATGTATGTGTGTATGTATGCATGTGTAAATGTGTGTGTATGTATGCTCTATTTTCCTATCTCTATCTTCCTTTCTTTCGTTATTCTTTATCTCTCACTCTCTCTCTCTCTCTCTCTTCTCTCTCTCTCTCTCCTTCTCTCTCTATCAATAGAGAATAAAACAATCACTTACAAGTATGCCCCTCTTTTGGATCGTTGTCGTCAAAGCGTAATGTATGTCATCTATCGTCCAATTCCAAACAATCGACGCCAAAGAACTTCTGCAAAATCAAAGAAAAGAGAAATTATAAAACCTAAAGCATAGAGAAACACAAATGCTAACAGTATGCATAGCACTTACCAAGATGTGAGATCTAAGCCAAGAGAGAGTGTGTGTGTGTAGAGAGAGAGATCTGTGTGTGTGTGTGTGTGCACAAGACAATGCAGGTCGGAAGTCGGTTCGCGCATGCAAGTTCGACAGAGGACCAACAGTACTCAAATATGTGCAAAAATGTGAAGTTTTCCTCTCGTGTTTACAATATGTTTAAAACTCGCCGTCGGTATAGGCGCCGCTATGGGTGTCGATATACGTGTTGGTAGTTCCCAATAAATTACCGAAGCTTATACCGACGCTTATAACGACGCATATACTGGCGCCTATACCGGCGGCTGTGGGCCACACCGACGATCTGTTTAAAACGGTCATACCGACGGTCACTTGACCGTCGGTATGTCTAAGTGATATTTTCCGAGGCCCATACCGACGCCGACTGTGACCGTCGATATATGCAGCATCGGTATGCCCCTCATATGTTGTAGTGTTAGTGTAGGTGAGCATCCTTGCTTATCATACACTTTGAAAGATCTTGTCTATTCTCTCTCTATCTCTCACTTATCATATGTTTTAGTATTATGGTGTGTATGCTAAGGTTCATCTGTTGGAAGATCCTATGAACCTATGATTAATTGTTATTTCGGCCCACCACACTTCCAACACAAACTTGCTAGGAAAGCTCATCTAAGGAAATAGCTAGACAATACAAGGATGAAAGTTGATTAATCAGTTCACTCACATATTTTGAAGCTCAAAGATTTATGAGATCAGTTACTCCAGGTGGGAGTAAATATTTCAAATGAAGAGATGGTAGACACACTTCTAAATTCACTTCCATCTTGATATCATGCTTTTGTTAGTTGTTTATCTTTCTTTACAAGAGATAGAAAATTATCAATTGAAGAACCATAGTTCCTCTTACTTCAAGATAAAGACCGACAAAAAGGTATGGAAGAGAATGATGAATCCATGTCATCATCATCAAGAGGAAAGAAGAAGAAGGAGACAAAGAAGGCAAAAAGGAGTAAATAACCCAAGAAGGAGAGTAAGTCTTCTAATCCTAAGTCTTCCACTCCTTTCCTTAACGCTTCCTCTACACCCAAATAAAGGTCTTTGACTACATCTGGCTCAGCGAAAAGAATTTTCCATTACTATATAAAACCATATCATTATATAATGGAATAAAAAAACAAGGATTTTTTATGAGAAGAACAAAGCATTAGGTAATAATGCTAAAGATTATCTGAAAGATAGATCTTCAAAAGTAGATTCATATGCATGTGTTACTATTGAAGAAGTACCTTTTGATCAAGAAGCATTAAATGCAATCTAAAACAATCCTTGGATTTTATATTTCGGACATATTAAGCATATGACAGGTTGTGGGAAGGTATTTTCTTCTCTTACTTATTCTTTAGGTAGAAGAGGGACCATTGCAAATGTTCATGATTTGGATATTGTACGTGTTGGAGAAGTGATTCTTAAGTCAAGGGCAAACAAAAATTTCACAATTTGTAATGTTCTTTATGTTCTAGATATTATCTCCACTTTCTTGTTAGATAATTATAAACTTATTTTTATTAAAGATTAATCTCACATGAGGAGCATTGTCTACTTCAAGGTGAAAAGAAAAGTGGCATGTTTGTGTTATCCAAAATTAGTCATGCTAATGTTACTAAGTCTTCTAGACCTAAGGAGCACACAAAGTTATGGAATGCTAGATCTAGCCATATCAATTACAAAACTCTCAAGCATATCAGAGATCAAGGTATGGTGGAGAGTTATCCTAATTTTCCTTTACTAGATGATATAGAGTCATGTGATAGATGTCTTGAAAGAAACCTTCATAAAACTCCTTTCATAAAGCATGGGTATATCATGGCCACAAGGAAGTTAGAGAACATACATTTAGATCTCAAAGGCCCGATGAGAACACATTCTATTCCAGGTTTCACGTACTTTGTCAATTTTATTGATGATTTCTCAAGATATTCATAGATTTATGGTATTAAAGTGAAGTTAGAGATTTTTCCTACTTTTAAGACACTCTTAGCTATGGTCGAAAATGAAATTCAATAACAGATAAAGGTACCTCTCATCAAGTCACTATTACTTACATTCATAATAGAATGGTGTTGCAAAGAGAAAGAATAGGATACTTGTTGAGATGATGTGTAGTATGATATCATCCAAAAGGGTTTCTCCCAAGTTGTCGTTTGATGTAGTACATACAAGTAATCACATTCAAAATAGATCTTGCACAAAAGCTTTGAAGGTCATAACACCTTATAAAGCTTAATATGGGAAGAAACCCAATGTGAGTTATATCAATTTTTTTGGTTCACCAGCTTATGTTCACATTGAGAAGAAGGATCACCGGGAGATTGATGTGAAAACAATTAAAGCCCCCTTTATTGTTTTGCAATTGAACAAAAAGGATACAGATTCTCTATTACATGTACAAGTTATATCCTATGCTCATGCAATGCATATATTGTAGAAAGTGAGATTTATTAAAAGAAGGAAGAGACTCTTGATTTCATAGAAGTAGATGACTGTGCATTATTGACAAGGAATTCAGATTCTTACATTCATCCATACAAGGTGTGAGGAGATGCTTGGATACACTCCAAAGATGAAGTGGTATTGCAAACATCTTGCTCTACACCTGCCAATGTAACTTCAAAATACCTTGGTAGACACATTTAGCTTCTGAGATATGCATTTTGACTTACTATGTACCTTAGAACATAATTCCCAAATTGTTATAGCAAAATAGATAACTTTTAGATTTCAAGGACTCCTAAAACTTGCTATTTATGGACTAGGTTCCTCACACAAAAATATTTAGTGCTCACTTTGTGATAATGAAGGCCTTAGCTCACAATTAGAAGCTACTTCACTAATTTAAGATGAGTATATGATGAGAAATGATATTACAAAGTTGGGGGGAGTAATCCCCACGTTTTAGGAAGATGATACTAAGCAGACATAGGTTTCTTGAAGAGAACATATCTCACAATTTGATGAACAAAATGATGTAAAAATACTATATATAGCAACAAGAATGATCATGCTACCTATCCCAAGTTGAATCATATAAAAAGGATAAGTATACGCAAAGAACTTGATAAATCAATATCACTGAAATGAAAACTTGCAACAGACAATAGTACACAGAGAATGACTTGCACTCAATGAAACAAATGTATATGATTATGAAAGTATGTTACAAGGGAGATGATGTAGGCCTACTCATAAATATGTGGGCTTAGTGTAGCCAAAATCTTGAAGCTCAATGAATCTGGATCCTGTACATTCTATACACGACTAAAAGTCATGTGTTTTAATAGTTATAAAGTAAATTTGAGTTTTGAAATGTGCCACTAAAAGTATTACTACTTTTAGGATAGTGATTGATTTCATTAAAACCACTAGGTGAGTGTGACTTGCAACTTGTGATGACACAAGATTCCTTCAAACAAGCTCTTTTAATTTTATCTCAAGAGTTAAACTCCAATGCTTTTACAAGAGGGGTTGACATGTTCTCTATAACTGATCAAAGAATCATATGAGATAAACCTTTGATATTTGGTCAAGCATCAAGGCTTTCCAAATGTACCATTAGCTCCCCCTCAAGCCTAAGATTCTTGAGTCTTCAATCCTTGGGTATTTCATGTAATCCAATCAAGTATTTAAACCTATTAAGCTTACCTCCACAATGATTTGGTCATCATGTTTGCACATTTCATATGAGTAGATGCATAGGATAATTGTATCTCTGTACTTGCAATATTTTCCCTAACAAAGTGATAATGGACTTCTATATGCTTCGTCTTGGCATGAAAGATAGGATTAGCAGCTAAATGAAGTGAGCTCATGTTATCTTCAAATATAAAGGCAGTGCCAAAATCCAACCCTAAACCTATGTATAGGGTCTTGATCCACATTGCTTCTTGTGTTGCATTTGCTAACCCTTCATATTCAGCTTCAATTGAGGAAAGCGCTAGAGTAGGTTGCTTCTGGGAAGACCAAGAAATAAGTTTTGTACATGCAAATGATAGGTATCTTGATGTGCTTCTTCTATCATCCTTTGAACGTACCCAATCTGCATCAGTGAATAGCTTCACATTTAAATCAAATGTGTAAGGATAATATTTCCCTTCATTAAGTGTTCCTTTCAAGTACTTCAATATCCTTTTGGCTGCATCCATGTGAGGTTTCCTAGGAGTGTGCACGAATTGGCTAAGCACACTTACTCCATAGAAAATATCTACCCTAGTTAGGCTAGCATAATTCAAGCTTTCAACTAGACTTTGGTAGCTTGTTATGTCTTCAATAAGTTCTCTTTAATGAGCACTTGGGACTGCCTGCAACCTTAGTGTCTTGCATTTTGAACTTTGCAAGCATATCCTTAATGCATTTCCTTTGTGTAAGGAACATTCCTTGATTTGTGTACACTACTTCTAGTGTAGGAAAATATGTAAGCAATCCAAGATCACTTATCTTGAATTCTTCTTTCATATGGGTATTAATCTTTCTGATTCAATCAGCATCATCACCTATGAGAATTATGTCATCTACATACACATGCAAGTATAAAACTTCATATTCACTTTTCTTAATGAAAAGTGAAGAATCAGCTTTGCTTTGTTTGAATCCTTTGTCCTGCTAGAACGTAACAAGTATGGTTCCAAGCTCAAGGAGCTTGCTTTATTCCATATAGAGCTTTCCTGAGTTTGCATACATAGTTAGGGTATGAGTCATCTGTAAATCCAGGAGATTGTGACATGTACACTTTGTTTCAAATCCAACCACTCAAGAATCCATTTTTGACATCCATCTGATAGATATTGCAATTCCTTGAAGCCGCTTTACTCATGAGAACTCTGATTGTTGGAATCTTTGCCACAGGAGAGAAAGTCTGCTCATAGTCTATGCCTTGGGTTTAAGCAAACCCTTTTTCCACAAAGCTTGCTTTATATATGTTTATCGAGCCATCTGAATTCTTTTTTACCTTATAGATCCACCTAGTTCCAATGATCTTCATGGATGGCCTCTTGGAAACTAGGTCCCATGCGTGATTCTCTTGAAGAACTTCTATCTCTTCCAACCTTCATAGGGTGTCATCCCATCCAATGCCTTTGATGGGAGTCTATTAATGTGATAAGTGGCTATAGACACAACATCAGGCCATAGATAATTGGCTAATCTTTTCTCATTAAGCATGGACCTTGCAACTTCAACTTTGGTCCTATTTCTTCTCCATACTACTCCATGTTGCTCTAGAGTGTACTTGGTTGTAATCTCTCTTTTAATGCCTCTATCTTGTAGATAGGCATCAAATTCATGGGAGAAATATTTCCCCCCTCTATCTGACCTTAGCCTCTTTAATGTTTTCCCTATTTGATTTTCAACAAGAGCAAGCTATTTCTTGAAATAATTGAATAATGCATCCTTGTGTTTCATAAAAATATAGGATGGTCCATCAGCTACAATCATCTATAAAAGATACATAGTATCGAGATCTTGAAATTGATGGCTCCTTGCTAGGTCCCCGAACATCTATGTGCATTAGCTCCAATAGGTCACCATGGATGTAACCTTTCTTTATAAAGGGTTCTCTATGTGAATTTCCAAATTCACAAGAACTAAATTTCTATATCATATGTTGCTTGGATATATTAGGTAGGCCAAGCACACCTTGATCCTTGCATATTTTCTACAAACTTATTTCACAAATATGAGGCAATCTTTTGTGCCACATCTCTAATTCTGATAGGGTTTGTCCTCCATAATTCAATAGAGTTATATCTCTAGTATCTTGCAATTCAAATATAAAGAGTCTACCTAAATTTTCTCCCTTTGCAATTCTCTTGAATCCTTGTTGAGGATCTTCAACAAATGCTCCATTCCTTATGAACATTACTTGCAATCCTTTCTCAACAACTTGTCCAACACTTATCAAGTTCTTAGTTATGGTGTGTACATATAGTACCTTACTGAGTAGATTCATATTTCCATCTAGAGTCTTCACATTTCCAATCTTTTCAACTGAGCACCTAGTGTCATCTCTTGTTTGAACTTCATGTCTATTCCTTGGATCTTCCAAGTCTAATAGTAGAGCCACATTCTTTGGTATATGATTGGAACAACTAGAATCTATATAGAACGCATGCTCATCTGCGTTACCTTGCTTCATGTGATGTTCTTCAATAGAAGTAATTCCTCTTGTGTGTGATCTTCAGTGTAATTGTTGTAATCTCTTCTTCTTCTATATCCTCCTTGGTTATTTGTGTTGTTGAAGTTATGGTTGTAGCCATTGAAGTTATTTGATCTTCCTCTATTGAAGCATCGTCCTCTTTAAAATCTCCTTGCCTTGTGTACCTGCTCTGCCTCTTCCTCTTGTACCTTTATCTCTTCCTACAAAATTTGCTTCAGAGGTACTAGCTTCATCATTAGATCTTTTGCCTTTGAATTTGCTATCCTTACTCTTATTCTTTTCAGTATATAGGTCAGAGAATTGGTTACCTTTTGAGTTGTCATTATTCTTCATAGGCTTTGCCTCATGAGTGAGAAATTGCCCCATGAGAGTGTTGAAATTAGGTACCTACATATCTATGGATAGGTCCATTGTTGTGATGAAGGCTTCCCATTTATCATCTGCCTTGATTGCATTGATCACTTGTCTCACTGTCTGCTCCTCTTCAATGACTTCTCCGATGCTTCGAAGTTGGTCAGTTAGGTCCTTCATTTTGGTGACAAAATCACTCACACTTTTCTTGAGCATCTTCTTGAGTGTGGTGAATTCCATCTAGAGTTGATTCTTCCTAGCGCTAGTGCTTGAAGAGAAGAATGTTTCAAGAGCAATCTATGTCCCTTGTGATATCTTACAACTCCTTATTTATGGAAGTAAGAAATCAGAAACTGAGTTGAGAATATAAGACCTGGCTGAGGCATCATTTGAGCACCATGTTGTTAGCCTTTCTTGTTCTTCTTGAGTAGGTTGACATTTGCTTCTAAGTATTGGAATCCTCTCATCTCCTCAAATGTATGGATATAGATTTCTACCTTGAAGATATTCTTACATTCTAAGTGATCAAGAAGAGTAATTACCTCGATCCAATTTATCAATAAATGATGGGAATCTGTCTCCCATGTTGAGTTGATGATAGTTCTAATACCTGTGTGAGGAGATGGTTGGATGCACTCCAAAGATGAGGTGGTGTTGCACAAATCCTACTCTACACTTGCCAATGTAGATTTAGAGTACCTTAGTAGACACCTTTGGATTCTAGAGCTTGCATTCGGACTTACTATATACCTTGGAAGAACATTCCCAAATGGTTATAGCAAAACAGATAACTTTGAGATTTGAAGGACTCCAAAACCTTGCTACTTATGGACTAGGTTTCTCTCCAAAATATACTCAACGCTCACTCAGTAATAACAATTGACCCGAGAGCTTTTGGACATAGCTAAATGAAGACCTTATCTCACTATTAGTTATCTAACTAATTTACAATGATTTCATGATGAGAAATGATGTTAAGAAGTAAGTGGTGTAATCCTGACTTTTTAGGAAGGTGATAGTGAGCAGACATAGGTTGCTTGGAGAGAACTTATCTCACAATCTTATGAATACAATGATGTGAAAATTGATATTAGCAAGTAGAGTGATCATGCTACGTGTCCCAAGTTGAATCATATCACATGGTTAAGTATATGAAGGGAACTCGATTAGCTAATATCTAATATCACGAAAATGAAGACGTTGCAACAGACAATAGTACATAGAGAATGAATTGCACTCAATAAAACGAATGTATATGATTATGAAAGTATGATACAAGGAATATGATGTTGGCTTACTCATACATATGTGGGCTTAGTGTAGCCGCAAGCTTGAAGTTCAATGACTCTTGCTCCCCTACATTCTACACGCGACTAACAGTCATGTGTTTTATAGTCATAAAGTAAATTTGAATTTTGAAATCTACCTTGTAAAAGTGTTCATACTTTTAGGATAGTGATTGATTTGATTCCAATCACTAGGTTGGTGTGAGTTACAACTCCTAATGCCAAGAGATTCCTTTGTTTGAGGAGATGGTGGACACTTTCAAAAAATGGGATGGTGTAGTAAATTCCTGCTTCACACTAGCCAAAACTGCATTGAGGAGTGCAAAGTAGATCGCTTGAGCCTTCTAGGAAGCACAAATAATCATCTAGGCACTTTGGAAGATGATCCTCAAATCATTGGATCAAAATAGATAACTTTGATATTTACCATGAATCAGAAACTTTCTATTTTGGTCACTACACTTGCTCAAAGAAATCAAGAGTGATCTTTCTCTACTAACAATTGAACAAAATCATTTTGGGAATATCTAATTCACTTGGATACATAACGTTTGCAAGTTATTTCATGTGAGATGATAAACTATGCATTGAGAATGATGCTTAACAAGTCAGAGATGTATCTTGACGTTTTAGGAGGTTGATAGTATGGAGACTAGAGAGCACTATTTTGCACATTACTCAAGAATGGCTAAGGAAAAATGAATGAAACTTTGTAGCATGAAGAAGGACTGTCTAATAAATCTATATCAAGTTAAGTTGTTGAGAATGATTAATTATACATTGCAAAAAAAATCAGATAAGTTCACTGTTTTGAGTGGTAATGAGAGAGAAACAGAGATGACACATGATCAAAGTGTATGTATCAATGCATATAAATTACGACGATAGTGGAAATGAATGATTGCACAATGTGAGGGGAATGGTAGAGCTATAGTCTGAGCTCAATATACCATAAAAACGCCCTTCAAATCTTTGTTGAATTGGGGTCACCCCACGTGATTTTTTGTGCCTTCTTTTATAGCTGAAAATGGAGCCATCTTTTGCATTTTGAAATTTAAACTCTATCAAAAATGTTCTTAGTGTTTATGACTTCATCTATCATCACTCCTTCACCAAAATATCTTGTTACTAATTCTTCTAATAGCTCATGATTGAAAAAGCCTTCTACATAGCACTTTTACAAAGGATAAAATCAAGCTTTTACAAGTGGGCATTCCCATGAGTGTACATGAGGATATATGGAAAATTATGGCTAGGTAACCAAGGCTGAGTACAGTAGCTCTAACCACATTTCCTCTTGTGTTGTATTTTCTAGGCCCCTATATCTAGCTTTAGTTGATGCCGATGCCACAGTTGGTTGCTTCTTTGATGAACATGAAATTAACTTAGACCCTACAAAAGATAAGTAGCCATAGGTGCTCCTCTTATCATCTTTTGAGCCAGCCCAATCTCCATCAGAGTATAGCTTGATATCCAAGTCAAATGTAAATAGATAAAATAGTCCTTAATTTATGGTACCCTTCAAGTACTTTAAGATCCTTTTGGTAGCTTCCATGTGAGGTTTTCTTGGTGTATGCATGAATTGAATTAATGTAATTACTCTATAGCATATATCCACTCTTGTTAGGATTTCATAATTGAGACTCCCAACAAGACTTTGGTACCCTATAATGTCTTTGAGCAGCTCCTTTTCATGAGCAGGGAGCTTGTGATTCAATTCCATGGGTGTACCTGCAATGTTTTCATTTTCCATCTTGAACATAGCTAGCATAGCATGGATGTACTTTCTTTGACTAATGAAAACACTAGAATCTGTATAAACAATCTCTAAACCAAGATAAATGCAGTCCAAGATCATTGATCTTGATCTCCTCCTTTATCTGGGTTTTGATCTTCTTGATGCCATTGGCATCATTTGCTGTAATGATAATGTCATCCACATAAACACATAGATAAATAACTTTTGAATTAGTCTTCTTAATGAAAAATGAAGAACTTGCCTTGTAATGATAATGTCATCCACATAAACACATAGGGAGAGGGGGGGGGGGGGGGAAGGAGGGGGGAGAGGGAGGGAGGGAAGGAGAAAAGGGGGGGGGGGGGGGGGGGGGGGGGGGAAGTGCTCCAATTTCCTCTTGCATAGTTTCTCTCCATTCTTCATTCTTGTGGGCTTCCTCAAATGAAGAAGGTTCCTCTGACATAGAATTTTTAGCCATATATATAAAATGTTCGGTGACTAGTGATGTGCCATAGCCATACCTTATAAGTTTCTTGCTTTCCCTTTCAGATCTTCTAAGAGCTTGATTGGATGACTCTAGAATGTCTTCCAATTTTCTTATCTTTACTTTTCCCTTGGACTTGCAAGCTGTGAATTCCTCAAGATCGATTTGGTCTTTGTCTTTCGAGTTTACATCCTTTCATGTATGTGGTTCCTCCTTGGTTAGATTAGGAAAATCGTGTTCCAAATCATAGGGTAGCTTTATTTTCTTGCAATTATCCTCAAATCAAGAGTTATTTTCATCAGATATCACATCCCTACTAACTCTAAATCCTTTGTTAGTGGGATTATGTAACCTATATCCATTTTTATTCTGATCATAGCAAATAAATATGCATCTTTCAGCTTTTGGATCAAGCTTTCCCCTAATCTGTGAGGGTATGTGTGCATAACCAATGCACCCAAAGATGGTATAATGATCTAAAGAAGGTATCTTGTCATTCCATGCCTCCTAAGGTGTCATCCCATCCACATACTTGGATGGAAGCCTATTGATTAGGTAAGTAGCTATGGAAACAACCTCTGCCCATAGATAATTAGGGAGTTTTTTTCTCATTCAACATTGATCTTGTAGCCTCTACTATTAATCTATTTGTTCTCTCTACGACTCCATGACGTTCAGGAATGTACTTGGTTTTAGTCTCTCTCTTTATGCCTCTATCCTGTAAGAAGGAGGCAAACTCATGTGAGAAATACTAACCACCTCCATGAGATCTGAGCCTCTTCAAACTTTTAACTCTTTGATTCTCAACCAATGCCAAATACTTTTTGAAACAAGTGAAGACTTCACCTCTATGCTTCATAAAATAAAGTATTATCCACCTACTATAGAATCAAACATAATTCCTTGACCATGAAGTTGATTGTTGTCTCCTAGTACCTGACACATGTGTGTGGACAAACTCCAAGTAGTCTTCATACATGTATCCTCTTTTGTTGAATGGTTGCATATGTGACTTGCAAAATTGGCATGCTCCACATTTGTAAAACATGTGTTTCTTGGACTCATTTGGGATGGTAAGTGCACTCTCCTCCATGCATATTTGCTTCAATGTCCTTTCACCTATATGACCTAGTCTCTGCTGCCATATCTCCAATTCAGATAAGGTTTGGTCCTGCACTTGCTTAGAGAAATGAAAATTGCTCTTTCTGTGCTAACAATTGAAAAATATCTTTTTGAGCATATCTAATTAACTTGGGTAGCTAATATTTTCAATCTATTTCACTTGAAATGGTAAACTACGCATTCTAAATGATGCTTAACAAGTTAGATATGTATCCTACCATTTTAGAAGATTGATAGTATGCAGACTAGAGAGCATTATTTTGGACATTACTTGAGAATGGCTGAGTTAAAAAGAATGAAACTTTGTAGCATACAAATAGACTATCTAATGAATCTATAGCAATTAGAAGCTTTGAGAATGATCAAGTATACACTAAGAAATAGATTTGATATGTTCACTCTTCTAAGTCGTACATGTTAGAGAAATAGAGATGACACATGATAACTGTATATATTAATGCACACAAATTAAAATGACATTGGAAACGCGTGATTGCAGAATGTGAGGGAATGATAGAGCTACAATGTGTGCTCAATGTGCCATAAAAACCCCCTACAAATCTCTACTCATTTAGGCTAACTTTATGTAGGTTTTTGTGCCTTCTTTTAGAGCCAAAGTTGGAGTCATCTTTTGAATTTTGAAATTCAAAATCTACCAAAAAATATTCCTAGAGTTTAGGACTTCATCTATCATCACTCCTTCACCAAAATATCTCGTAATTGATTCTCCTAACAGCTCATAATTGAAAGATCCTTTTACATATGCACTTTTACAAAGGATAAAATCAAGATTTTACAATTGGGCATTCCCATGAGTATACATGAGGATATATGGAAACTTATGGCTAAGTAACCAAGTACGTAGGCTTGTGAATATTGCACCAACACATTTGATTTCTCTTCATCTCCTTTTGTAGATTTTGGATGCCTATCCAAACTTTCTCCATTGCCTTAAGACTCATGTGGATTCAAATTGTATACACAATGGGCAACAATAGTTTTTTGAAAAAAAGCATGATTTTTGCAAGGTGTTTTTAAGGAGCCAATTTTCGTAGATGCTTTCCATTTTTGTGTGATTGCGATAGCTTTTAGAATGCTTTTCAATTGAGATCATAGCCATATAATAATACATTAGCTCATTTTTGAGCATCACTCAAGCTTCCACAAACTTTAGCGTTGGAATGCTTTGATGATCTTGGAGGTGCTCTCTTGGAGGAAGAGTTAATCCACCTTTGGATGAGTTATGCTTTTCATGAAGAGTTATGTTGAGGAGTTTGTGTCAGCCAACATAATGTGAGTAACAAGTGTACATCTTTCCTCACTTGCTTTACTCACGAGTTTCTCATTTAAGGATAATAAAAATTTGGGTCTTCTATAAAAAACTTCTAAACTATTCACATTCTCTCTCACGCACAATCTTCATACCCCTGAGGCACACAATTTCTTGTATCTAGTTCCTATTTCTACCTAGATTCAGATATTTTCATCTTGTATCATATTCAAACATTGTAATGTGACATTGGAATATAAGTTGGTATAGGTGAGCATCCTAGCTTACCATAGACTTTGAAAGATTTTTTCTATTATCTCTCTATCTCTCACTCGTCATCGTTTTTAGTATTAAAGTTTGTATGCTAAGGCTCATGTGTTGGAAGATCCTATAAACCTATGATTAATTGTCAGTGTGGCCCACCCCACTTCCAAGGTTTGGTATTAAGGCATAGTTCACATACACGCTTAACAAGATGAGTGGCTATAGACTTTAAAATGAAGACAAGCATGGGGGAATGTCAAATTATCCAATGTGAGTTCTATGATGATGAATTTATAATTACTATGAAAGAACTTATGGAATACTCTGAATGACACTTATCCAAGGCTGAGAAAAGTTAGAGAAGATGTTGCTTCATACTTCAACACAAGACAGTTAATTGCGCATTACAATGTTCTTCACCACTAGATACATAAACATGCACTTTGTTACTTCACCGAGATGTCACTTTATTTAATACTTCCTCAACTTAATACATATTGAACTCAACTAATAGAGAGACAGATGACTCAGAGTTTCAACAAAGTGATACGCTCCACCTCCGGCATTCACACACACCAGAGTCTGGCGACATACCTTCTGTTCACGCATGCTTCCTTTATTAATCAAAAGTTACAACTATTGCGCTATGCCCTTTCGGTATGCGTGCAACTTTCCAGGATTACATATTACATTCTGGCGGCTCACACTGGCATGCACGGTGGACTCAAACCCAAAAAGGAAAATTACGAAGTTAAGATTCATCTATAATACCCTGTATGTAGATGGATCGGGCTAACTTAAAGGTTCGAGCGATCTTCTGCTTCAAGGAATCTAACATATTCTTCAAAAGGTCAGGTTCAATAAGCTGTGCATCAGTCCTAACTGAACTAGGAGCTATCACCTGACTTAGGAAAGGCTCAGCTTGAGTCTGCCAAAATGCTTCTTGTAAATAGAAATCATTTGTGAGAGCGACATCTCTATGCAGCTTCATTTCGGCGATTTCTGTATCAATCCTTGACAACCGGTCGGCTTGAAGTCCTAGTTGTTTTTCCCTGCATTTGAGTTCCTGAGATTGAAATTGCATTGTTTTGTAAAAATCTTCTCTTTCCTTTTGAATTGCTTCAATCTCCTTCTTCAACTTAATATTCCAGCCAATCTCTTCTTCCAAGGATCGGCTTTTCTGGAACAGCTCCTCGGTGACTTGCTTAAGCTCTCTCTCAGTGTTTATAACATTCGTAGCTAACGTTTGGAAGCCTCTTCTAATATGCTAAGTTTATCCCACATGTCATGAAGCTCGTTGCCTAACGTAGTCATGGCATCCTGCTTATCTATAACCTCTTGCTTTAATCCATTAATCTCGGTGTCCTATTTGGCAATAATATTGTCTTTTTCTCTCAATTGCTCTTGCAGTCACTGGATTTTGGTATGCAGGGAGTGAATATCTGTTTTGGCTTCAAGAAGTTCTTCTTGGAGGGGTGCGATATCAACTTCTAGGAGGTCTACTTTGTTCTGCAGCTCCTCTCGAATGCTCTGTGTTGCCGTCTTCAATTGAAGAGGTAATTTTTGGGATAACTGAATTAAGAACTGGCCCATGGATGCCAATTTGGTGAACATAGCAGGGGTGGAATAGAAGGTGTCGGCTACGATGGTTGGGAAGAAAGAAGGTGTGGAGATGGGGGTGGAGAATAGTCGGGTGAAGACAAAACTTTGGACATGGCCTCACGGATTGTAGTGGGAGGCGAGGAAGAAGAAGCACTGGTAGCGCCAAGAAGTGTAATTGGAGGGGGGAGAGGAAGAAGGGGTGGCTGAACAAGGAAAATTCCTGTTTCTTGTTGGAGTGACGATGATATAGTGGAAATTTTGATAATGGACGCTTCAGCACTTTGCAAATGCTTTGCTGTGTCTGTTTGATCATCTGCTACTTGTGAGGAGGATGGATGACATACCCTTGCCATGCTATCATCCAGTGTTTCCTTCACAGCCCCATCATCCTGTTGTTGCACTTCATCCCATTGTGAAGTTTCAGCTACATCTTCCATACTAATATCGGGAGGATCCTGCTGCTTAATTGGAGAAGTCTGGGCAGATTCTACCTGTAATGAAGTGGCTGTATCATGGAATACTTCAACTTCTTGAGCAGTAGTTGTTTCCTTCACTTGACTTTGGGATGGGCTGATACGACTGCGCTTGCGTCGGAAGAAGTGGAGAATATCTTCATCATCATCATCCTCCAGCATCTGTGTAGACTCCTCATGTAAGAGCAGAGTATGCGTTGGGGGTGGTTGCTCTACTTGGATCACCGGAAGGAGAAAGGTGAGCAAGTGTGGCAATCAAGTCCTAGGAATCTCATTCTTGGCTAGTTGTTTGGAAACTTCTTGGCACTCACGGTGAATGCGCTGGAAAAAGAATGAAGTGAAGTTGATGGCCTCTTGGGATGCAGTGTCAATCATGGAGTAGAAAGGACGTGAGATGCCGTAAGTGCATTTTTGGAGGTTTAAGCAGCTACTAGGAACTGGAGCGTGGTGCGCTCTAGTTCTGGACGACATAAAATGGCAAACTAGTTAGATGAGTGCCTGGGGAAAAGCTCCTTCATGGTCGCCATGGGGAGGAGAGGGCCATCAACCAACCCCTCCTTAGGGAAACGGAATCCCTCAGCGACGGTACTGAGAGTAACAACGACAATATTTTCCAAGGCTTCCATAGCGCAAGCAGAAACAGACAATAACATAGGGAATATAAAGGTTGCAAACACACAAGGACGCAATAGCGAATAACAGCATGAAGAATAGGATTAAGTAGAAACACTGGAAGAATCATACGAAAAGAAACCTAATCATCACACAATGTTGGAAATATATAGGTATAATGGTGACATGCACAGACTAATAGAATCGGAGACATAGAAGGCGGCTTGTAATCATGGTTAGTTAAGAAAACTAAAAGATTACAATCAATCGGTCAACTGGAATTACGTAGAGAGGACAAGAACGTTGAGGGCGAATAGTGGGAAAAAAAGGGTAAAAATACCAATCACGCATCATGAGGATGAAGGCGGTGGATAATAGCTTCGATCCATTGATCGCCTTAGGAAGAAGGGTGCCAGTTAGGGTGGATAACCAAAAATTTGTTGGTCCCACAATTTAAACTTTCCGACGGATCGGTTAGATTTAGCATTATAAAAGAGCACTACTTGGTTGTTGGTAAACCGGGGGGTTTTAAGGAAACGATCATGAGTTCTTGCTTATCTGAGCTGAACTTCTTGCAACACCAGAAAACTCTCGAGGTGCTGTTCATCTAGAGACCGTAAAGCCTCCAATCGAAAAGGGAAAGATTCTTTCGGTAGTAATTTTTGCCCTAATGCCACTCCTAGACTAGGAACCACCAGTTCCATAGGAGTAATCACCTCCAAACCATAAGCTAACTTGAAGAGCGTTGTTCTGGTCGCCACTTTATATGTTGTACGGTAAACCCATAATACGGGAGGTAGGAACTAGTCCCATCTCTTCAGGCAATCTAATACCAGTTTCTTTAAGATGTTCAACAAAGATTTGTTCGTGCTCTTAGCGAGTCCATTCGCTCGTGGATAGTAGAGAGAACTGAACATATGCACAAGCTAGAAGGTTTTAGTGAGCAATTGTATTAATGTGTTTGCAAAGTGGATACCTTGATCATTCACAATCTCCAAGGGTAAACCATAGCGTGCAAAAATATCTTTCATCAAACATTTAACGACCGCAGCAGATGTGGCTGACCGTAGATCCCAAGCTTCGGCCCACCTCATCGCATATCTGTGCAGGTAAGTATATATCGGTTACAGGTGAGTGTCGCAGGAGGTGTGATTGGCCTAATAAAATCCAAGCCCCATTTCTGAAAGGGTTCGAGAGCCAAAACTGCTTGGAGCAGAAAGTAATGGCGCTATAAAGGTTGACCTGAATGTTGACAGTCATCGCATTGCTACACATACTTGGTCACATCACGGTACATCGTAGGCCACCATAAGCCACTCTGTAGAATCTTCTGGTGGGTCAGGTCAACCACAAAATGACCTTTAGCTGGTGCCGAATGAGCCATTGTGATGACTGAAGTAATTTCGTGTGGGGGAACACATCTTAGCAGCACTCTCGAGTGATCCATGTAATATAACTGCATTACAATTAGCTGTAATCATCGACTAACATGGCCAGTTTACAGCGAGCAGCTAGAGAGGTCGTGCCGGGAGGACATCCACTAGTCAAGAAAACCATCAAAGTATCATAATAAGAGGATTTTATCGGCAATTCTTGTTGATCCTCCTCTACAGTCTCAGTTGCATAGATAGCAGGTATGGTATCATCAACTTCTTCTAGAAGTTAACCGGAATCCAACCGAGATAGAAAATCAGTAAGTGTGTGTGCGGACCTTGGTCGACGTACTACTGAATAATCAAAATCTTGAAGCAACAATACCCATCTAGCTAGCCTTCCTCCCAAATGCTATTGGTGAACAAGGTACACCAAAGCCGCATGATTGACATGGAAGGTGAAGTGGCGTCCCAGTAAATAATGCCAGAATTTCTTCACTGAATATACTAAACCGAGACATTCACGTTCAACGACTGAATAATTTCGCTCCATGGGAGCTAATCTGTGACTCGCATAATAAATTGGACGAAACCATTTTTCCATTTGCTGCATCAGCACGCTGCCAATTGTAATGTCGGATGCATCCACAAAGACATGAAATGGCAATTCCCAATTTGGCACTTGTAAAATAGGTGCTTGTGTTAACAGTGACTTCAACCAAACAAAAGAGTGTTCATAGGCCTCAGTCCATTCAAACTAATGAGGATTACTTAGTTATCAGTCCATTGAGTCGCATGGCCAGATGAGAAAGCCACGATAAATGTCATCCATGCCACCGGATTTGTCCAAAGAAGTGCATCACTTCTTTGGGTTTCGTGGGAACAGATGCCTCCAGTACAACCTTCACCTTATCTGGATCAACTTGAATCCCCTGTTTTGATATGATGTGTCCTAGAAACTTGCCGCAAGATACCGAGAACATCGATTTATTTGGGTTTAAGCACAAACGGTATTCTCAACACTTTGAAAAACATCACCGTAGATGATACAAATGCGTTGTTGAGGTGATCGCAATCCAAGTGGATCGGGTCTCGTCGTGGCACACACAAGGTGTATGAAGTTAATGGATGTTGGAAGGTTTAAGGACGTGAAAGTTAAATTAATGTTGAGTATGGAGAAGAGAGAGATGTTGAAATGATTATGGGAATGGGAATGTAGGAGTGCAAGTTAGATTTATGAACATGAATGATAAGAATGAAAGAGAACCATACACACGAATCAAATTTGGAAGGAAGAATGGTCCATTAATGGAGCTTCTTAAACACTTCCTAATTCTAATCCATATGCATAGTCTTCTTTGGATGATATGTATGCATGATGAGAATAGATGGAATCCTTACACATAAATTAGTTTTGAAAGGAAGAATGGTCCAATATTGGAGCTTCTTATACACTTTCAGAAACTAATCAATATGTATGGGTATGTATGGATTATATGCATGCAAATGAATTATGATGATAGAGTTTACTCACAAGCTCAATGAAACATCCTCACTAGTTCAATGCAATACTTAGGAGCCTTCTCACACATAGAAGAAAATAGAAGACATGTAAAAATACTTAAGAGACAAAGAGACAAGAGACAAGAGACAAGTGACAAGTGACATGAGTTAGAAGGATTTGAATTAAGATACATGTATAAGATTGTCTTGATACCTCAAGCTAAGAAGTCTACTGATCAAAGGCGATTCCGACCCTCAAACCATGATAGTTCAATCGAATGTCATACGTAAGAAGACAAGTTCCACTTCATTGACCCTATGTATGTCCAGGCTCGTAACGTCTAACTAAAGAAGTCTAAGACTCATCTCTAACTCACTCACACGCTCCACCGAGGGTGAGTGAAGATAGAGGTGCTGGTTTCAAGAGCCTATCCTAGATTGGAGTTCTAACTTAAATTGGAGACTAGGTACTATACTCATACTAGCCCACCTTGGATCCTCACTCGCTCAGTCAAGGGTGATCGTCTCAAGGAAACCTTAAGCTTGCAAGAGCCCTATGGATGCCTAACAATGATGCTCCAGGAGTTTGGAGGGGGGTTTATATAGTTTTTTGAATGAATTTGGGCCCTTGGATCTAGAGAAATCAACTCTCAACTCTAGGATCATTACTTTCGATTACAACCGTTTGATTAATCAAATCAATGGCTTGGAATTGTTCTTTCTATCAAATCTAGTGTAAAGGAGTGAAATTTAGGGGCCTTCATGCTCCACCATTGGATATGGGGATGATCTGTACCTTTGGATCAATGCTGACATCAATTCGGATAACATATGCCACTATTTTTAGAGAAAATTTGCATTATTGATCTTTAACTGTAAAGAAAGTCTTCTTTGATGAAAAAAAACTTGTGGACTCTCCTTGCTTTAAGCATAAGTTTATCTCCACCCTTGAATATGAGCTCATCTTGATCGTACAACATGGCTCAATCAGCTCTTACCATGTGGCAGTCCTTCAACCCTTCAATTTGCTTAAACTAAAAAACTATGGTGACCTTGAAAACTAGACTTTGTGCCCTTTGACCCTCCAAAAAGGCTTTGATGAAGATGAAACTTTGTAGGACTAGGTTTCCAAAGATCTCCTTCAAGAATATGCAGAAAAAACTTTTATCTAAATCTCCCTTGTACAAGTTTGACTACATGTGGAAGCTTGCAAGGTTGCATTAAGGTGTCTAGGAAACTCTGATAACCTTGAAACTTTGTACAAATATGTAGGCACATATGGTCTTTATACATGCCAAACCATATGGCTAACAAAAATTCCTATACAAGATTTTGTAGGGTCTAAGTGAAAAAATTACATTTTTTACAAAATGCATATGGCATATCAATGTGCTAGAAAATCCATTTACATGTGAAATTTGGGCTATACACTACTTTTGATAGGCTTTATAAGTATATGAAGTTTCATGTGATTTGGAGATATTGAAATTTTTGCCCTAATTTCCAAAGTTTGACCAGCTTTGACGGCTACCCTAGATTTGCTCGATTTCTTCCAAAGTTTGCATGTGAACTCCCTTTGACATCCTTGATGAATATTGGACTTCTCAAGGAATTCTGGCTACCTTCGCCGAATGTTTTTTCTGTGCGCCTTCATGAGAGAGAGGAGAGAAAATCTCGACGATATTCGCCCCAACTAAACCTGCGATTCCTCCGGAAGTGCCACTCTAGCATCTGTGAAAAACAAAATGTTGCAGACATCAAATTCTTTTATAGCCATCATAAGAAACATGGAAGGAAAATTGATTAGTAGGTAATGTGACATGAAGCAAAATTTGCATGAAAGAAAGAATTGAAACAAGCATCAATATGAAGTGGAAGTCGATGTATTGAGTCCTTTTAAGCATCAGTTCCTCTCATCTTGAAGAAAATTTTGTACGTTTTTTATAAAGCCATCTACCTTAAAATACGATTATAAACAAAGATTTAGGATTTTTAAGAGACATCTTTCATCTTTAGCTTATTTTAGATCAACTCATTTCCTACATAAGTATGAATATGCTCTTTCTCTAATAACATGCAAGGAAATCTAACTAAACTCCACTAATGCATAAATCTGCCTATATAGCCCGTGATTTATTCTACTATGCCTCCTTATCTTCCTTTGGCTCTCTCTCTCTCTTTCTTTGATGATGATGATGATGATGATGATTCGGCAACTTTATGGTTAGGATCACTTTTTTGGGGTAGAAGAAAGTGTAAACTTCCTGGTAACATGTAGTAGTGTTTGTTTTTATGATGGGAAAAAGTTAAACCCCGATACACAGTACAACCATTTTTGATGATGGAGAACAATCGGTTAAACTCCGATACAAGTGCTGTGAGATGGACTAAGGATGTAGAAACATGCAGTAGCAGGAGCTACGATTTCAAAAATTATGCTTTCGATACAGGATACATATGCATGTTTACATATGAAAGTCATGTCACCAAAAAAAACGTCCAAATATACATGCCCTATCTTTCCACAATCCTAGATTATAATGAATTTCTTAGTAGATAAATTACTACTTAACATACAATTTTACACAAGTAGAGAAATAATCATTTGCCCTTTTTATTTTGACTCAAGTGATGTGGATATGCAATGCAATGCAAAGACTGAATAAAAAACATGCATGAAACAAAAATGGAAAAAAAGTAGAATGAACTTGAAAAAACACAAAGCAACATGAACTTGAAAAATTAATGATATATTTTTTTAATAATTTTTTTTATTCTTATAGCATGGACACTCTTGTTTATGAATTGTCCTAGTTGTTGTTATCTTCTTCAATGTCCTCATCCAAAATGTACTCATCATTATCACGTTTCTTGAATAGCTTTATCCTTTTACCTGCAATCAAAGTTTTTAGTGCAACACCATTTAATTCACAAAGAGCGTATGTACCATTGTTGTTGACTTTTGATATAATGTATGGCCCAAACAACCGTTGAGTGAGCTTTTTGCATGCATCATATTGAGATTCAAATGTACTATCATAAATGAACACCCAATCTCCTACTTCAATTGGCTTAGGGTGCAATCGATGAGTTTTATCAAAATAATGCTTGTTCTTCATTCTAGATTCTCTTAATTTTTCAACGGCATCATCAAGTCTTAATTTACCTTATTCTAACTGTTTAATGCGCAAACTCAAAAAATCATCAATAGACATGTTCTCAGACCAAGGCAAATTTGACCATGCAGAAATATGAGACTAAATTGGAAACAATGGTTTTTGACAATACATGAGTTCAGCAGGCATATACCCAATAGTACGTGTGCATGTCATTCTATATGCCCAAAGTGCAAAAGGTAAGAATCTAGGCCATTGTTTGATGTCACCATTACATGCTTTAGATATGGCTTTCACAATAGGTGGATGCCCTCTCTCTATTTTACCATTGGCCTCTGGATTATATGCAGTAGTGAGAGACAAACGAATACCGTGATGTTCAAAGAATTCTCTAGCTTCTCTCGCATTTAACTCTCAACCGATCGGCAACTACTTTCTCTATGTACCCAAAGCAACTTATGACATCTTCAAGCAAGAACTTGCAAACATTGTAAGTGGTCTTAGATCGTAGTGCAGGTCCCTCTACATGATTAGCTAAATCTTCTCTTGCAAGTACAATGTAATGCATTTTGTCAATACCTTTATGTATAGTTACAAGATCTACTACCGACTTGTAGTGAATACAGGGTGGATGAGTAGGATGCAATGGATCTCTATGTTTGCCTAATGAATGAAGTTGACAAGTAGAACATGTAGAAACATAGCTACTAATGTCAACATACATCCTAGGCCAATAATAGGTACTTCTAATTTTTTCATATGTTTCAAAAAATCTTTATGACCTGCCCATAATGTCTCATGCAGTTCCTTCATTACTTGAAATTGAAGACCTCATTTTCCTAGGACTCGTTGTGGATTCTTAACCTTACCCTTTGCATGTCTCCAAAAATAAACGTTACATAGGAAGAAGTTATAAGATTGTTTCCTAATGTTATGGAATCTATTCGTAGTCCAGCTAGGTAATGGTTATAGTGTACTCAGATACTTTCCTATGTCTCTCTATTCATTTTCCTACTCAGACTCATGAAATTTCTCATACTCGTATATATATGGAACATAGTCAACTAAGTTCACATTCTTTATTAGATCACTTTCAAGATCATCATCAAATCTAGCTCTCGATAACATATCAGCAATTGAGTTTGACTTACATGAAATATGAAGTAACTCAGGATTTATGAACTTAATATATGAGATCCATCTAAGCATGGCTATATCAAGAGATGAACAATTGGCTATCATTCCAATGAGAGGCAAACAATCAGTCTCAACTTTGACATTTGCACCAATGAAATATTCTTTATCTGTTTTCAAAGATGTTACCATACCCCATAGTTCTCGTTTGATCTGTGGATATTTTCGTTGTGTTTCATGTCAAAGTTTGGCACCAAACCTAATTGCATATCTATTCCCTTCACTATCATCTTGATTTATGACCCAACCTATACCAATAGGACTAGTATCAAGAGTCAATATAATAGGTTTGTTAGGAGAATAGCATACATGCTTAAGGATGGGAGCTTCAAGCAATAATTTCTTCAATTTACGCATAGCTTGAGTGTGTTTGTCAGTCCAAATAAATTTTCATTTCTTCCTCAACAAGTCATAGAGACAATCAGCAACATGAGCAACGTGTGCGATCCAAATAACATAAAAGATGCAAGCACCAAGAAATTTGTGTACCTCATGATGTTACATGTTTCAGAAATGTTGTCAATGGCATCAACCTTTTGTGGGTATGGCTTTCGATCATAATGACCACATAAATGTCCAACAATAAGAACCTCATTGACACCAAAAAAAGATTCTTCTATGGAAAATGTGAGACCTACCTCTTCAGACCATTGAAATATTCTTTCACAATCACAGATATGGTCAAGAACAAATTTACGACATCCAGATGAGTCTAAAGTAATGTCCTTTACACGTTCCTCAATCCCTTTAATTGGAATATCATCAATGAATGGCATGGTTATATGAGGGATAAAATCATGTAAGACCATATTCATAGCACTCATCATATGAGCCACAGAATTAGTCGCTCCTTGAGGTAAATTACACATTCGCACTAAGCCTAAAGGAGTTTTCATTGTGGTTATGTCACGACCATCAACTGCTAATTGGAATTGGTTATATCCCGAATATAAATCACCCATTGAATAGATAGAATGTCTTGAAAATGATTCAGCAAACTCATCTACAATGGGTCCCATTCCTACATTCTTTATGGTGACTTTATTGACAGGTTGGAGATCTTGAATAAAATGTAGTTTCCCATTTTTTTAGGCACAGTGGACCATCTATTTGAGTAAGGTGCAAAAGATGGCTCTAAAATTCTCATCTTTATCTTCTCCTTAAGTAGTTTCATTAGCTCAGGTAAGTGAGCCTTTGGAACCGGTATAGGGTGAAGATTCCATGGAATATGTGGAATAGTAAAGATTATCATGGATGCAATTAGCTTAGGATCTACGCAACCAATCTCATGAGGATACATAGTAAAGACTTTTCCATGGCTACCTATGACTCTCTCAAATTTATCTCTCTCTGCTGGCAAAAGAAAGTCATCATCTCTACGAATTTTCACCTGTTTGATTGTCTCATCTGTGAATGTATGTCCTATGTTTTTCTTATCCCGAAGAATTGGATCATTTTTCATATTAATGTTTTTTTCATTACTTCCTTGAGGTAATGGTTGAGCTATGGGTTTGATTTTTTTGTCTATAGTTTTGTACTTTGTCTCAACTAAGGCATCATGTGTTTGGTTAAATTTTGAGCACTTGTCAACATTGAGAGCATATTCTTGGATAAGAGCATACTCATCAAGAGAAGAAAGAAGAATAATATGGGAATTAGAATTTTGTTGAAGACATAACTCTAACTCCTCAAGAGTAGAGAAACAATGAGATGTCTCAATCACATGCTCAATGTTCTCATCATGTTTCATGATTTTGTTGTTTTGACAATTTTTTTGAGTTTTTTAAATAAAAGACTTAGACAATTGACTCTTATGAAGAATATCTAATCTATAATGTGGAAAACAAAGTGACAAACTATTGTACATGTTGGTTGAATGCGAGATGTCAAACCAATATCCACTGTTTTCCCGCTCAACAATGGATTCTATCCAAAATTTTGATCATATGTAGCTCCAAACATGAATTGAGCTCCACAATCACTACAAGCATGCTCATGACCCTAAGTAACAATAGGTTTCTTTCTAATTGACAATTGATTCCTAAGATGCTTCACTCCTACCGTCATGACTTGAAGTGATTGCATTCCATCCTTAGACTTAAATCTAGCATAGGTAGACCCATCATCCATGGCTTTAGTTTCCATATGACTCTCACAAATAAAGGGTTGACCTAAGAGAACTTCATAGGAGAAAATATCTTGAATAAAAAAGTGAAACTCTTCTGTGATTCCTCCTATGGATATGGGCACACTAGCACAAGCTCCTTACAGGGTAGCTACACCATTATTTGTTGTTCTCATACGCCATCCACAATCTTTATCTATGGGCCATCGAAACTTATCATAGACTTCTCTTGAAATCACATTGATTTCGGAGCTGGAATCTACTAATGCATTTACAGTGATAGTGTTCTTATCATTTCCTATTTTAACATGCATCTCTGATGTACCTCTAGACCAAAATTTTCTTTTAAAGTGACTTTCAAGATTGTTTTCATGATTTTCATGGTCAAGTTGAATAGGTCCTAAGAATTTTTTATTAACATTTAGTTCATCATCATCAAAGTCCTCTTCATGAGATTCATCAAAGTTTAAGGCTTCATTCATAGCTTGATCTTGATCTAGAGAATCTTGCATCTCAGTATCTAGATTAAGCGGAAACCTCTTCCTTTGAATTAGGCCGATAAAGTTATCTTTAAAAACAGGCTTTGCAATAGAGAAAACTTGTTCTAAAGACATAGTCACTTGACTCTTAAGCAAAATGTCATCTAAAATCTCCATAGGATCTATTTTGCTCTCAATTTCTAAAATCAAGATGGCTTTAGTTTTTCTCTTTGGTTTCTTCTGTTTTTGCTCAGGATCTTGTTTTTGTTCTTCAGTTTGTTTTGATTGCTCTTGTTTATCTAAAGGCTTTGGTTTTGTTTTTCTCTGCTTTGTCTTCTTCCCTTTTTTGTCCTCCTCTTTTTTCTGTTCATTGGGTTGTGATTCTTTTTTTTTTTATCTTTGGATTGTGATGTTTCTCCCTGCTCTATGATTGTTTCTATTCCCTCTGAGGTTTGTTTTCAAGTCACTCTTCTTTCACTAGGCTCAGCTTCATCTCTTTTTTGTTTTTTTTCTACATTGGATATGTGAGAAATAAGAGATTGATCTTCTATTGGTGACTCCCAAGCCGTTATTCTCCTAATCCATGCTCTTACTAATGGCTCTATGGAAAAGTCACCTTCCTTTGTGGGTTTACTTGATTCTACTTGTTGTTCATCAAGAGCTTCTAATTTCACTCCTCTAGTTCCTACGTCCGTTATGGTTATATTTTCATAGTGTTTTTTCATTCCTCCCTTACCATAATTTCCTTGAAAAAGTAGCATAGATCGATAGTCACATATTTTTTTGTCTATGTCTATTACTAGCTGTTGCTCCTTAGACGCCTTCAACAGTTCACAATCTCTCAAAAAGTGCTCTAACCAATCACACCAAGGACACCTATGAGGGCCACACACAAAACCATTTTGATTTTGAGGATTTTGATTAACTTGTGGTGGGAAATTTTGAAATTGAGGATTTTGTTGATAAGGTATTGCTTGAACAGGATAATTAGGATTTCGATAAGGTAATTGATGTACTTGAGGAGATTGGGGAGCAACATGTGGTACTTGAGGTGCAAGAGGAGCTTCCATAGTATACGATTGATGATTTTGAAAATTTTGATTTTGAGGATTTTGAAAAGCTATTTGAGAAGCTTGAGGATATATGTTTTGATACATTTGAAGATTTATCACATGAGGATGAGGATTTTGCATTGAAGGATTATGCATTGGAGGAACTTGATATGCTTGAGTAGGAGCTACTTGTGGATTTTGATTGGTAGCTATAACACGTTGATTAGGCTGTTGAAAAGACATTGGGTTCATTTGATTTTGGAAAGTTTTGGTGTAATTAGATTGTAAAGCATCTATAGTCTTGGCCAAATTGGATTGTTTAGCAATAAGACTTTCCATTTGCTTAGTGAGAATTTCCACTTGAGATTGTTCAACTACACTTTTATTTGGCTTTACTTTAAAACCTTGAGTAGGCTCCATCATTTGACGAATAGGAGTAGATTCAAAAAGCATAGCATGGGATTGTTCCCTAACTTGCTCCTTAGTTTTTGGAAGGCTAGCTTGAGGAACACTAGTTGGCTCATAAAGCATGGATTGTCTTTGATGTCTATGGGCTACAACCTCTACTAGTTTATGCACTTTTTGGCAATTTTCAGTAAGACCATAGCGCTTATCTGGCTCTTCTAATGGCCCTTCAACTTCCCTACAAGTTTCAGGATGATAAAGCTAAAGAAAATTGATCACAAGATCAGGTTCCAAAGTTATCTTATCCTCATCAAGAAGTTGTTCATAGCATCTAGTATACTCATTTTGTAAGTGAGTAATAGAGCTACTAGGCTTTGGGCAATTGAGCCATCGTAAGAATCCATCCCGAGTATGTTGGCTATAATCTTCAAGATAGAATTCTTTGAGCATCTCCTTTCTAAAATCACTCCAAGGAAGAGTATCATATTGAGTGACACGGTTTATGATAGAGCTATCAACAATTCATTCAAAGAATGATATCAAAAGATCTTCGGGAAGACAAAACATCATAGCTTGCTCTTCAAAGAAATCTAAGTACCTTGTGATGTTGATGCCATTGAATTTTCCCTTCTCTCTCAACATAGAAGAGACTATTCTTTGGCCCTGTTTCTCAACAATAAGGAATTTGAATCCTTCCTCCATCTTACGTGAATGAGCAACTGATGCACGATTCTCTAGATCTCTCACAAATGCATTTACTTCATTGCGAAGATGTGCACGATACTGTGCGAAATCCAGTGCAACACTCAAGAATGATGATGATGATATGATGAGGATGAAAAATATGAAACAAAGGATATGGATCACAACCTCCCAACAAGATTAGAAGCAAATGCCACGTAGCGTTTCACATTAGGTTCAAATGTGGAGGTGATCGCAATCCAGGTGGATCGGGTCCGATCTGAAAGTTGGAGAAGCTTGTCGAAGGTAGAAAAGTGCGTTTCGAAGCGACGAAGTTTGGTCAAGTCAACCGGCACAAGACCAGCCCTTGGGCTTATGGAGACTCCAATAGACCTTTTAGGCATGCAATAAGTGCAAAGAAATACACTATGTACTTTGGATCATCAAGGAGAATGAGTCGATACAAAACAGATAGGTTCGCGGGTCAACTAGCTCAAAAACTTATTATCTATGGAAGATACAATGAACTTCAAATGCCCATACCGACCAGCGTGATTACAATTAGAAACAATCCTTTTATGGGAGTTATAAACATAGGGTTGAGTGTATAGAATGCACAAAATTATAAGGAATAAGAAAAATATGCTATAGGAATGAATGCGACATTCACCGGTGGTATGTCCTATTTTTTAGGAATACGTAGAGATTGACCCCGAGGCAAAAAAACTCAGATTCCTCTCAATTTAATTAACCAAATGGTGTGAAGCTTTATAGGCATAAATTAGACACTAATAGCCTTCCAATGATCCATTTTGCACTCAATTTGGAGCTCTGGAGAGAGAGGAGCAGCCTCTGCAAGATTACTATTGGCGAAGATGATGCACAAAATTGAAGGAGCAAGACAATGATGGTCACAAGTGTATGTATATTGCTTCCATGTAATGTACAAGTGATTTCAAGTCTTTATATAGACTCTAGGAGTGTTCCAAGACTTTTACAAGTTGAATTTGAATTCAAACGAAGGTGGGAATGGTTATTGGAGGGAATCAATTCACTTCCCTACAATCTAGGAAAAGTGAAGATCTAGTTTGATCTACTTTTAGGTGGTTTGATTTGGTTGATTGAATGCAACTTCAACCACCACAAATTCGTGGGATTTGGGCTCTATCTTTCTACCTCTACATGTGTAAAGCTCAAGGCTTTTACAACGGTAAATGAGCCATCAAAAAATCTCTCAAAAAATACAATAAATGAGCATAAGAAAAAGAATTCTCCAACGGATATTCTTTCGACGTGATAGCCTTTGATGTACACCAAATCCACCTCAAGCATAGTGTAAAATTAATGTTCCAAGAGCTCCCCCTCAAGCTAAAGTATGCTTGAGTCTTCATTCTCTAATAGGTTGAATACCTTCCATAGCTTTGAATCTACAAAGCTTTATTCCATCAAGTGCCTTCGTCATTATATCTGCTACTTGCTTTTTAGTTGGAACAAAAGAAATGTCAATCTCCTTTGCCATGAGCTTCTCCGTGATGAAGTGGTAATGGACTTCTATGTGCTTGGTTCTTGTATGAAAAATAGGATTTGCCGCTAGATGCATGGAACTTACATTGTCTCCAAGTATGTGAGTTTTGGAAGTCACTAGTCCCAAATCTGTATACAATGCTTTTAACCATATTGCCTCTTGACTTGCTATGGTCAAGCCTCTGTACTCTGCTTCAGTTGAAGATAAAGCAACTGTTGGTTGCTTCTGGGAACTCCATGACACTAGCTTCAAACCTACAAATGCTAAGTAACTAGATGTACTTTTTCTATCATCCTTAGCTCCTGCCCAATCTGCATCTGAGTAGATTTTGATATCCGAATCTGAAGACTAAGGATAGAATATACCTTCGTTGATTGTACCTTTGAGATACTTAAGTACTCTCTTAGCCACATCCATGTGTGGTCTTCTCGGTGAGTGCATGAACTGACTAAGCACTCCCACACTATATGAGATATCTCCCCTTGTATGAGTAGCATATATCAAGCTACCTACCAAGCTTTGATACTCTTTAATGTCTTCAATTTTCTCACCTTCAGAAACACTAAGTTTATGATTCATCTCCAAAAGTGTACCTGTAGGTTTAGTGTTCTCCATTTTGAACTTGAGAAGAAGATCCTGAATGTATCTTCTTTGAGTCAAATACATTCCTTCATCTGTGTATATCACCTGCATACCTAGGAAATATGTGAGCTCACCTAGGTCAGTGATTTTGAACTCCTCTTGCATGTGTCTCTTGATCCTTTGAATGCCATTTAGATCATCACTTGTCACAATAATATCATCTACATATACACATAGATAGATAACCTCATTGTGATCCCTTTTGATGAATAGAGAAGGATCTGAGCTGCTAGCTTTGAACTTTTGATCTTGAAGATATGTAACCAACCTGTAATTCTAAGCTCTAGGAGCTTCTTTCAATCCATACAATGCTTTCTTAAGTCTGCAAACATAAGATGGATGATTAGGGTTTTCAAAACCTGGTGGTTGTGACATGTATACCTCTTCACTTATCCAACCATTTAAGAATGCATTTTTCACATCAAGTTGGAGGAGTCCCCAATTCCTTGTGGCAGCTACACTTATCAATGTCCTGATTGTAGTCATCTTTGCAACTGGTGAGAATGTTTCCTCATAGTCTATACCATGAGTTTGTGAGCATCCTTTGGCAACTAGCCTTGTACCTGCAAACTGATCCATCTGAATTTCTTTTAACTTTATATACCCATCTCCAACGAATTACCTTTTGATTCGATGACATTGGAACCAAATCCCAAGTGTCCATTTCCTTGAATGGATATATCTCTTCGTTCATGGCCTTTTCCCAATTAGGGTTTCCCTTTGCCTCTTCATAGTTTGAGGGTTCCTTTGAAATAGAGTCTTTTGCCAAGTAGATTGAATGCTTCATAATAAATGTGGAATCATATCCATACCTTTCTGGTTGTTTCTTCTCTCTTACTATTCTTCTAGGTGCTTGTTTGGAGCATTCTCCAACCTCTTGCATCTTTGCTTTGCCTCTTGACTTCCATAGCTTGTAATCCTTTTCTCTTTCATCTTGGTCATCGCCTATATCACTTCTTGGATCCTGGACCTGTGTATCATGCTTGCTTCCTAATTGATGAGAATCAGAATCAAGATCATATGGTAGTGTTACCTTTTGTTTGTCTTCATCATACCAAGACCTGTGTTCTTCAAACACAACATCTCTACTTGTAGTGAATTGCTTGGTTGAAGGATTGAAGAACCTGTAACCCATCTGACTTGAATCATATCCAATAAACACTACATTTGTTGCCCTTTCATCTAGCTTACCTCTTATTTGTGATGGTACATGAACATAATCTAAACAACCAAAAACCTTGCAATGTCCAAGACTAGGTCTTCTTCCATGCCATGCTTCATAAGGAGTCATACCTTGAAGTGATTTGGATGGTAGTCTATTGACGAGGTACACTACAGTTGAAATAGCTTTTGCACATAGATAATGTGGCAACTTCTTCTCTTCAAGCATTGTTCGGGCTGATCCAACCAATGTATTGTTTCTCCTCTCTGCAATTACATTTAGTTGAGGAGAGTACCTAGTAGTCACTTCCCTTTTGATACCTTTTTCCTGCAAGAACTCATCAAACTCTTTGGAGAAGTATTCTCCCCCTCCATCAGATCTGAGCTTCTTGAGTGATCTACCTGTATGATTCTACACATGTGCAAGATACTTCTAGAAGCAATCAAACACTTCATTCTTACTGTTGATAAAGTATAGAATAGTCCATCTACTCTGGTCGTCAATAAATGAGACATAATACCTTGATCTTGCCAATGAAGATTCTTGACTTGGTCCCCATACATCTCTATGTACTAAGTCCATTAAGTTGTGGATGTAGCCTTTGTAGTTGAATGGTTGTCTTTGTGCCTTCCCAATTTGACATGCATCACACCTGTTGATCATGTGTTGCTTTGATATGTTCGGCAGTCCTAGAACACTTTGATCCATGCATATATCCTTCGAGGTTCTTTCATTCACATGAGCAAGTCTCTTATGCCACACTTCAAGCCCACTTAGGGTGTGAGACCCAAAGTTGAATAGAGCTATGTTCCTGGTTTCTCCTACTTCAAAAGTAAAGAGCCTACCATGCTTCTCACCTCGGGCTATCTTCTTGAAGCCTTGACATGGATCTTCCACAAAAGCTCCATGTTGGGTGAACCTAACTTGCAAGCCTTTTTCAACTATTTGGCCTACACTTATAAGGTTTTTAGTGATAGTGGGTACATAGAGAACCTTACTCAGAATGTTTGTCCTTCCATTGGAAGCTTTGACATTACCAATCTTCTCCACATTGTGCTTTGTGTCATCCCCTATTTGCACTTCATGTCTATGCTTTGGACTTTCCAAATTAGATAGAAGAGCGTATATGAATTCAAACCCAAGCTAATAATGTGAAATACCTAAATCATTTATATCAAATTTATGATTAAGGTTTAGTTTAAAATACTAAAGGTATGAATCCTTTGTTCCTATCATGATCATATCATCTACATATATGATAATAATAATAATAATCAAAACACGTATCTCAGCTTTAACATAAACACTGGGAGCTGCATTTGAGTTTTCAAAATCAATACATATAAGACAGTCATGTATCTTTTAATACCAAGCTCTTGGTGCCGGCTTTAGTCCATAAAAAGCTTTGATAAGCTTGCATACTGAATGCTCTTTACTTGTCTCTTCAAGACCTTCAAGATATTGAACATAAACATCTCCATGAAGATCACCATCAAGAAATGCACTTTTGATATCTAATTGGTAAACTTTCCTTCCAAAGAATGCAGCTAAAGAAAGTATTTTCCTAACTACTTTCGTTCTAGATGTAGGATCAAAAGTCTCATAACAATCAATTCCTTTTTTTGGTGCATAACCTCTGACTACTAACCTTGCTTTATACTTATCAATAGTACGAGTTTTTTTTGTTTTAAGTTTAAAGATTCAATTAACACCAATTGCTTTCTTACCTTTTCGTAACCCATAGAGCTTCCATTCTTGATTCTTATGCATAGAATCAATCTCTTCTTGAATAGCTTTCTTCCATACAAGAATCTAAAGTACATCTTGAACACTAGTTGTTCATTCTCAAGTGAAATAAGAGCTAAAATATTATGAATCTCAAAATGTTCTACATAATTTATGTGGTCTATTTATTGTCTCCTTGTTTGACTTTTGCTTCTTCTACTATATTCATTAATACCACTCTCTTGTTAGGTTTGATACAACCACTTTGGCATATTCTTGAAAAGTGGTTGACTCCTTTCTATTTCTTTAATATCTCTTTCTTCTATAACTCTAGAACCTTCTCCAATTTTATGAGTTGCACTATCAAGAGGTACTAATGATGGACTAGGTACTAATGTAGATAATGTGACTCTCTCTCTTCACCTTTATCAAGTACATATCTTAGCATTTGAGAAGGTTGATCACCCCTTGTATGGATGAATGCAAGAATCCAAATTGCTTCTAAAAAATGCATAGTCATTTTATAAAATCTAGAATCTCTTCCTTCTCATCATAAATCGGACATTTTGCAATATATGCATTGCATGAGAGTAGGATATTGTGTGTATCTAGAACATCGAATCTATATCATTTTCTTTGAAGTACATAACCATAAAGATGGCTTTAATTACATCACGCTTACCATGATCCTTCTTCTCAATGTGAACATAAGTTGATGAACCAAAAAATTTGAAATAACTCACATTGGGTTTCTTCCCATAATAATCTTCACAAGGTATAATGCCCTTCAAAGCTTTTGTGGAAGACCTATTCGCAATGTGATTAGTTGTATGTACTACATCAAATGAAAACTTGGGAGACTCCTTTTCGGATGACATCATACTATGCATCATCTCAATAAGTATCATGTTCTTTCCCTCTGCAACAACATTTTGTTCTAGATGTAAGAAATAATGAGTTGATGAGAGATACATTTTTCTTCAATAGAAGACTTAAAGTCTTTAGACATGTACTCTTCTCCTCTATCACTTCTCAAAATATGGATCTTTGATTGACTTTCATTTTCAACCATAGCTAAGAATTTTTCAAAGTATAAACACCTCTGACTTCACAATAAGATGATAAATCCACAAATATCTTGAGAAATCATCAATAAAATTAAAAACATACTTGAAACCTTGAATAGAATGTGTTCTCATCGCACCATTCACATTTGAGTGTATGATTTGCAACTTCCTTGTGGCCATGATATATCCATGCTTCTTGAAAGGAAGTTTATGAAGCTTTTTGTCAAGAAATTTATCACATGACTCTACATCATCTGGTAAAGAAAAAGAAGGAAAAGAAGGAAAACCCACCACCATACCTTGATCTTGGATATGCTCGAGAGCTTTGTAACTGATATGGCCAAATTTAGCATGCCATAACTTCACGTTCTCCTTAGGTTTAGAAGACTTAGCAACATAAGCAAGACTTATTTCTGATAACATAAACATTCCACTTTTGTTTTCAGCTTAAAGTAGACAACGCTCCTCATATCACATTACTCTTTCTAAAAAATAACTTTATAACCATCTCACAAGAAAGTAGAGATAATGTCGAAAACATAAACAACATTAAAAATTGTGAAATTCGAGCGTGCCCTTGACTTAAGGATCACTTCTCCAACACCTACAATATCCAAATCATGAACATTTGCAATGCTACTTCATCGACAAAAAATCCAATGACTAGATGAGATGACATTTAATGGTGCTTGATCAAAGGATACTTCTTCAGTAATAACATATGCATATGAATCTACCTTTGAAGATTTAGATTTTGGATCATTTTGAGCACTATTATCTGATGATTTTATCTTCTCATAAAGAATCCTTGTCTTGCATTCTACAATATAATTACCTAGTTTCTTAAAATAATGGCGAGTTCCTTTCTCTGAATCAGATGTAGTCGAGGAAGCTTCTTTGGATGTAGAGGAAGTATCAGGGGAAGCACTAGAAGACTTAGGATTAGAAGACCTACTTTGCTCCTTGGATTGTTGAATCTTTCTCTCCTTCTTCTTGTTCTTTCCTTTTTATGATGATAACATGGCTTCATCATTCTCTTCCATACCTTTTTTTTGGTCTTCATCTTGAAGTAATAGAAATTGTAATTCTTCAAATGAAATTTCTATACCTCTCGTAAAAAGAGATAAAGAAATAACAGAAGGGCAATATGAGGATGGAAGTGAGTTTCGAACTGTGTTTACCATCTCTTGAGCTGAAATATTCACTCCCACCTAGAGTAACTTATCTCATAAATCTTTGAGCTTCAAGGTATGTGAGTGAACTGATTCACCAACCTTCATCCTTGTGTTGGCTAGCTATCTCCTTAGATGAGCTTTCCTAATAGGTCTTGTGTTGGAAGTGGGGTGGGCCACAATAACAATTATTCATAGATTTATAGGATCCTCCAACACATGAACCTTAGCATACACACCTTAATACGGATAAAGATGATAAGTGAGAGATAGAGAGAGAATAGAAAATATATTTCAAAGTGTACAATAAGCCGAGATGCTTATAGACACTAACTTATATTCCAATGTCAAATTACAATGTGTGAATATGATACAAATTGATAATATCTAAGTCTAGGAACAAATAGGAACTAGATACAAAAAATTGTGTGCCTAAGAGGTATGAAGAATGTATGTGTGAGAATATGGAGAATATGAACAATTTAGAAATGTTTTACAACAAACTCCAATTCTCATTATCCCTAGATTAGAGCTAGTGAATGAACAAGTGAAGATAGATCTAGACTTGTTACTCATTGTATGTTAGCTGATATGCACTCCTCTAGATAACACCTAATGTAGAGCACAACACCTCTAAGAGTGTAGCAACGTTTCCTCCAAGAGAGAAACTCCAAGATCACCAAAGATCTCCAACACTAGAGCTTGTGGAAGCTTTAGTGATGCTAAACAATTTTCTAAGGTCTTCTTATATAGTTATGATACCAATCAAAAAGAATTCTAAACGATATCACGATTGCACCAAACCAAATAGCTTCTATGAAAATTGGCTCCTAAAAAACATCTCAAAAAAATCATGTTTTTTTGGAAAAACTACCGTTACCAATCGTTTGTGAGATTTAAACCCAGGTGCCTTCCATGTAATGTGTTTGTTCAAATCCACTTTTACCCATGCCATTCTCTTATGAAGAATATAATAAAGAATATTAGATATGGTGGTTGTTGGACTTTATTGACATTGTTTCCAACAATCCCCTCTTCAATCTCATAATGGTACAAGGTTCAATAACCTACAAAACTTCCTCTCAATATCCCTCTAGGTATATAGACTAGCTCAACGTGCTTCTTAGATATCTATTCCTGAATATAGTGATCATCAACCTCTATATGCTTTGTCCTAGCATGATGAGCAAGGTTCTTTGCAATAGCAATAGCACTTTGACTATCTAGAAATATATGACTTGGAAGATTAACATGAACATCAACATAACTCTGAATCTTCTGTAAACAAATTGATTCAAGTATAGTTGTTAAGTCAGCATTATACTCTGCTTCACTTGACGATATAGAAACCATAGGTTGTTTCTTGGATAACCAAGAGCTAACACAATCTCCTAGATAGAAATTATAACCACTTGTGCTTCCTCTTCATTCTTTATTACCTTCCTAACTAGAATCTAAAAAATCTTTAAGTAAGAAGTATGAAGATTTTAGGAATAACATAGCATAATTTGAAGTTCCCTTCAAATATCTAAAAATTCTCTTAGTTGCTTTCCAATGAATTTTTAACAGACCTTGCATGAACATGGATACTTGAGAAACTACAAATTGAATGTTTGGATGTGTATTTACATAGATATATCAAGCAACCAACTGCTTGACTATATAATCTTGGATCAAATGGTTTTGAATCTGCTTTTGATTGTAATTACACATTGACATCCATAGTTGTTTGCATAGGCTTGTAATATGTCATCTCAAACCTTTACAATAATTTCTCAATGTATTTCTATTATCTAATGTAGATACACTGATCTCTATATCTTAAATCAATCCCAAGATAATGATTGAAAAATCCTAAATAACTTAAATCAAATGTATACCTAAGCTTTGATTTACAGTACTAAAGACTTGAATCCTTGGGACCTATAATTATCATAAAATCAACATATATGACAACAATAATAAAGATAATATTTATTAGATTTGACATGAAGAGTGGGAACCACATGTGATTTTTCAAACCCAATACATAACTCACAAAGATTCCATGTTTTATTCTTATGAATAGAATCAATCTCTTCTTACATAGCTTTCTTCCATATAGGACCATGTAGTGCATCTTGAACACTAGCTTGTTCATTCTCAACTCAAGTAACTGCTACAATATTATGAACCTCAACATAATTTACTTAATCTCCTTTTTGTCTTCTTGTTTGAATTTTGGTTCAGGCAATATATTCCTTTATACCATCATCCTTCCAGGTTTAATATAACCAAATTGGAGTATTCTTGAAAAGTGGTGGAATCCTTTGTGGGTTTTTAGTACCCCTTTCTTGTTGGACTCTAGAACCTTATCCAACTCCGTAAGTCTAAACTTCAAGTGGTACGAGTTGTGAGCCACCGGAATGTAATATGTAATCTTGAAAAGTCGCATGCATACCGAAAGGGCGTAGTGCAATAGTTGGAACTTTTGATTAATAAAGGCAACGTGCGTGAACAGAAGGTATGTCGCTGGACTGTGGTCTTGGCAAATGCCGGAAGTGGAGTGTATCACTCTGTTGAAACTCTGAGTCATTTGTCTCTCTGTTAGTTGAGTTCAATATGTATTAAGTTGATGAAGTATTAAGTTAAGTGACATCTCGGTGAATTAACAAAGTGCATGTTTATGTATCTGGTGGAGAAGAACATTGTAATGTGCAGTTAACTCTCTTGTGTTGAAGTATATTGTAATGCGCAACCAGATAGTAGTTGAAGGATAATCTAATTCAGCGCGTTAAGTATGTGAAGTAGTATATAACTAAACCTGTAGAATCAAGAAAATACAAACAAGGCCTCTATTTTACAGACCCCTAACCATCCCAAGAACCCAGAATCGATAACAAATTAAACAATAAGTTTAACACTGGCGCTTTCTGTGGGAAATGGAAGCCAATTGAAGAAAAGGTTAAGGAGCGAAGAAGAATCCTTTGATATATGTCGGTAACACGTTCCGGTGAATCTTATCCCAAATACCGAAGTGATCCACATCGCTGGGCAGTTCTGAAACTGTTACAAACACCCTCTGGTGGTAGAAGTGAAGAACAATCAAGTTCAATTGCAGAAGGTTGAATTCAACAAGCGAGTGGCAATTTCGGTGGCAGTTTGGTGCTGTATAGAAGCACTTCGGTAGAGTGCGGCGGTAATCCAGTGCGTTCCGGTGAGAGTCTGGTACATTTGGAAGATAGTACCTTAGTTTTTGGTGGTCTTTGAGCACTGTCCGATGACAATTCAGCATTTTCCGGAGATAATTTGGTGATTTTCAGTGATAGTTCGGTATTGTCTAATGACAATCCAGTGCTCCCTGATGACAATTCAAAGATTTTCGGTGATAGTGCATTATTGTTTGGCAGGAATTTACTCCATTGACCGTTTTTAGGTGCAAGCTTAGCCAATTTCGATTCTAAGGTTGAGAAAGGGCTATTAGATTTTGAGTTAAGTAATCGGTTCAGAGACATTTTTGGACCGAAAAATTGGCAAAGTGACCATACGGGTCAAGAACATCAAGAAATCCATCCCCAAAATTCAAGCAACATGAGTAGTTCACATCAACAACAACAACAACAATGGCAAAAACAAGAGCAGGAGCAGCAACAACAACAACAACAACAACAACAAATTGTTCCACCACATCTACTGCCAGCCGGAGTCACCTCTGCAAAATTTGGAGGTTTTCCGGGAGATGATCCCAACGTGCATGTGCGGACATTTGAAATTAATTATGCAGTTTTGAATTACCCAGCAGACCGTGCTTATAAAGCCATTGTGTTCTAGTCAACTTTGGTTAATGAAGCTCCTCATTGGTTAATCGAGTATGATTTAAATGATTTCCAGCAGTATGATGACATGAAGGATGCATTTCTACAACGATTCCGGTTAAAGAAAAACCCAGCAGAAATCTTTAATTGCCTGCAAAATAAGAGGCAGAAGCCACACCAGAATGTACAAGACTATGCCACTCTCTTTCGCACTCATTTACGGTAGTTGCCACCAGTGCATGCCAACTTACTAGACGACGTCATTACTCAGTGGCTCATAAACAGATCAAACCACTAATTGAAACAGATCTTCATCATATGATGTGTGGGTGACATGACCTTGGATGTCGTAATTGCAATGGCTTTACAGTTAGAAAATAAAGTGGGTGCATTCACTAAAGATCTAGAGTGGTTGAAGGCATCCAAGCAGTCAAACTAGGATCCACTGAAACAAATTTATTGCACTAAATGTAAAAATACAAGACATAGCAGCTCAGCATGCACTCTGAATCAGATGTATTGTGCCATTTGCCATACAACGGACCATACTACAAAGACCTATCCTTATAATGCAGTGTACAGTGATGTGGTTTGGTTTGCAAAATGCTCCAAGTACGTTTCAGCACTGTATGCAGGAATTCTCTCCTTATCTAACCACATTCATGAGAGTTCACTTCCATGACTTCTCCTTATCCGGTGATACTTCGGCGCTGTCGTCGAGATTTTCTCTCCTCTGTCACTCATGAAGGCCTACAGAAAACACATTCGATGAAGGTAGCCTGAATTCCCTAAGAAGTCCAAGATGCATCAAGGATGTCAAAGGGAGCTCACATGCAAATTTTGGAAGAAATCGAGCAAATCTAGGGTAGTGGTCAAAGCAGGTCAAACTTTGGAAATTAGTGCAAAAATTTCAATATCTCCAAATCACATGAAAACTCATATACTTATGAAGCCTATCAAAGGCAGTGTATAGCCCGAATTTCACATGTAAATTGATTTTCTAGCACATTGATATGCCATGTGCATTTTGTAAAAAAATATACTTTTTCCACTTAGACCCCACAAAATCTTGTGTAGAAATTTTTGTTATCCATATAATTTGGCATGTATAAACATGGTATGTGGCTACATATTTGTACAAAGTTTCAAGGCTATCAGAGTTTTCTAGACACCTTAATACCACCTTGCAAGCTTCCAAATGTAGTCAAATTTGTACAAGGGAGATTTAGATCAAAGTTTTTTCTGCATATTCCTGAAGGAGATCTTTGGAAACATAGTCCTACAAAGTTTCATCTTCATCAAAGCCTTTTTGGAGGGTCAAAGAGCACAAAGTCCAGTTTTCAAGGTCACCAGAGTTTTCTAGTTTAAGCAAATTGAAGGGTTGAAGGGCTGCCACATGGTTAAAGCTGATTGAGCCATGTTGTACGATCAAGATGAGCTCATATTCAAGGATGGAGATGAACTTATGATTAAAGCAAGGAGAATCCACGAGTTTTTTTTCATCAAAGAAGACTTTTTTGACAGTTAAAGATCAATAATGCAACTTTTCTCTAGAAATAGTGGCATATCTTATCCGAATCGATGTCAGCACTGATCCGACGGTCCAGATCATCCCCAGATCCAATGGTGGAGAATGAAGGTGCCTAAATTCCACCCCTTTACACTAGATTTGATAGAAAGAACAATTCCAAGCCATTGATTTGATTAATCAAACGGTTGTAATCAAAAGTATTGATCCTAGAGTTGAGAGTTGATTTCTCTAGATCCAAGGGCCCAAATTCATTCAAAAAACTATATACACCCCCCTCCAAACTCCTAGAGCATCATTGTTAGGCATACATAGGGCTCTTGCTAGCTTAAGGTTTCCTTTAGAGAATCACCCTCGGTTGAGCGAGTGAGGATCCAAGGTGGGATAGTATGAGTATAATACCTAGTTTCAAATTTAAGTTGAAACTCCAATCAAGGATAGGCTCTTCAAACCAGCATCTCTATCTTGACTCACCCTCGGTGGAGCGTGTGAGTGAGTTAGAGCTGGTTTTAATGAGTCTTAGACTTCTTTAGTTGGACATTACGAGCCTAGATATACATATGGTAAATGAAGTGGAACTCATCTTCTTACGTGTGACATTCGGTTGAACTGTCATGGTTTGAGGGTCGAAACCGCCTTTGATCAGTAGACTGCTTAGCTTGATGTATCACAAAGATCTTATACATGTATCTTAATTCAAATCCTTCTAATTCATGTCACTTGTCTCTTGTCTCTTGTCTCTTAGTCTCCTAAGTATTTTTACATGTCTTCTATTTTCTTCTATGTGTGAGAAGGCTCCACAGTATTGCATTGAACCAGTGAGGATGTTTCATTGAGCTTGTGATAAAACTCTATGATCGTAATTCACTTGCATGCATATAATCCATACATACCCATACATATTGATTAGTTTCTAAATGTGTATAAGAAGCTCCACTATTGGACCATTCTTCCTTTCAAAAGTGATTTACGTGTAAGGATTCCAACTATTCTCGTCATGCATACATATCATCCAAAGAAGACTATGCATATGGATTAGAATTAAGAAGTGTTTAAGAAGCTCCTTCAATGGACCATTTTTCCTTCCAAATTTGATTCGTGTGTATGGTTTTCTTTCATTCTTATCATTCATGTTCATAAATCTAACTTGCACTCCTACATTCCCATTCCCATAATCATCTCAACATCTCTCTCTTCTCCATACTCAATATTAATTTCACTTTCATGTCCTTAAACCTTCCAACATCCATTAGCTTCATACACCCTGTGTGTGCCACGACCGTGTTGTAACATCAAGCTTACACTATGCTTGAGGTGGATTTGATCTACATCAAAGGCTATCACGTCGAAGGAATATCCGTTGGAGAGTTCTTTTTCTTATGCTCATTTATTGTATTTTTTGAGAGATTTTTTGATGGCTCATTTGCCGTTGTAAAAGCCTTGAAATTTACACATGTAGAGGTAGAAAGATAGAGCCCAAATCCCACGAATTTGTGGTGGTTGAAGTTGCATTCAATCAAGTAAATCAAATCACCTAAAAGTAGATCAAACTAGATCTTCACTTTTCCTAGATTGTAGGGAAGTCAATTGATTCCCTCCAACAACCATTCCCACATTCATTTGAAATCAAATTCAACTTTTAAAAGTCGTGGAACACTCCTAGAGTCTATATAAAGACTTGAAATCACTTGTACATTACATGGAAACAATATGCATACACTTGTGACCATCATTGTCTTGCTCCTTCAATTTTCTCCATCATCTTCTTTACCAACAGTAATCTTGGAGAGGTTGCTGCTCTCTCTCTAGAGCTTCAAATTGAGTGAAAAATGTCTTATTGGAAAGGTATTAGTATCTAGTTTATGCCTATAAAAGTTCAAAGCATTTGATTCATTAGAGTTGGAGAAATCGGAGTTTTGCTGCCTTGGGGTCAATCTCTACATATTCCTCACAAATAGGAAGTACCACAGGTGAATGTCGCATTCATTCCTATAGCATATTTTGCTTATTCCTTATAATTTTGTGCATTATATACACTAAAACCTATGTTTATCACTCCCATAAAAGGATTTTTTCTAATTGTAATCACGCTGGTCGCTATGGGCATTTGAAGTTCATTGTCTCTTCCATAGATAGTAAGTTTTTGAGCTAGTCGACCCCCGAACCTATCTGTTTTGTATCGACTCATTCTCCTTGATGCTGCAAAGTACATAGTGTATTTCTTTGCATTTATTTCATGCCTATAAGGTCTATTTGAGTCTCCATAAGCTTAAGGGCTGGTCTTGTGCCGGTTGGCTTGACCAAAATTCGTCGCTTCGAAACGCACTTTTCTACCTTCGACAAGATTCTCCAAGTCCTTTCAATGGTATCAGAGCTAGATGAAGATGGGTGACGACTTTTCCTCAATGATCAAGAAGCTTGATCGACACAACTACGCGGCTTGGAAAATAAAAATGGAGGCCTATTTGCAAGGTATAAATCTTTATGGAATTGTAGCAGGTGATGAAGCTCTGCCTATTCCAAGATCCAAAGGAAGACCTACACAAGAGGAGACAGATAAGCTCACACTTTGGTGCGCAAGGGATGCTCATGCAAGGTCGTACATACTAAACTCTATCTCTGACTTTCTATTACCACATATTAGAGGATGCAAGACATCTCAAGAGACTTGGGATGCCCTGGAGACTTTCTTTTCTGCTAGTACCAAAGCAAGAAAGAATCATCTTTGGAACTAACTCTATCTCTGACTTTCTATAACCACATATTAGAGGATGCAAGACATCTCAAGAGACTTGGGATGCCCTGGAGACTTTCTTTTCTGCTAGTACCAAAGCAAGAAAGAAGCATCTTTGGAACGAGTTCAACCAAATGAAGAAGACACCTAAACAAACCATCACAGAGCTTGTTACCAAGGTCAAGGAGGTTGCGGATCAGTTAGCATCCATTGGAGAGCTGATTGAAGAAGAGGTCATCATGAGGGAAATTCTCAACGACATTCGAAGTGATAAGCAATGGCAATCCTTCGTGACGGCTTATGATCTCATCATGGATGTGCGAACTCCAGACTTCAACATCTTTCTTAAACAACTCTTCAATCAAGAAGCCAACAATAGCATAAAGGAAGGTAACTCTTATCCTCGTAATTCAACTAGTGCTCTATATGCAGATAAGAAGGATAAGAAGCAGAAAGGCAAGAAGAAGGAAGAAGATGAAGAAGAGACTTCTCAAGCGAACTTTGCAAGCAAGAGCAAGTGGAAAGGGAAGAAGAAAGGACCAAAGCAAGACAAAGCCAAAGGTCAGAATGTTCAACCTTGTGCCATATGTGATAAGTCCAACAACACCACTCATAATTGCTGGTTCAATGGGAAGAACGAGAAAGGAAGTGGAAGAGGTGGATATGGCAGCAATAGAGGCAGAGGTGGACACAACTTCAGCAATAACAATAGAGGCTATAATAGAAGGGACTACAACAACTATTCAAAAGATCAACCACATGAAGAATCATTCCAAAAACGTGAGGATGTCAATGTGTCATTATAGTCGAAAGTAGATTCACAACCATTTGATGGTACATTATAGTCATGGAGTTGGTTGCTTGATATATCTACGTAATACACCTTCAGACATTTAGTTTGGAGTTTATCAAGTATCCAAATTCATGAACAATTAGCTCAAGGTTCAATGGAAACTGGTTAAGAGATATATTTGTTGATATCTCAAGTTTTGTAGGTTATTGAACCTTGTACTATTGTGACATTGAAGGGGGGAGGGGGGGCAGGGGATGTTGGAGAAAATGTCCAATGGACTCAATGGGCCAAAGTTCCTCAACCAACACACATATGAATTATGGTTTGTAGAACCCTCTCCCAAAAAGCACATGGGTGTGTTGGCTTAGGACAAATAACTGGAGATTAAATGTAGCGGTGCAGATTCAAGCCCCATGGATAACAGTTCACAAGCAAAATCTTTAGTTTTGGAAATCTCTCGTTATTTTTGGTGTGATACCGGGTGTTCAATGAAGAAATTAGGATCACCTTTTTGCTTTTTGAGAAATACGTTTTATTAACACAAAATACCATAGACTAAGAACCTTAGCTCATTGTGTAATTATCATTGATAGGAAGTCTTTATCCTTTACCATTTGTAAAAGTCATTTTTTGGACTTGAGAGAATATTTGTAATCACTACCAAACTCGTGGACTTGTTAGTTTTAAAAGTCACGACTTCATTTGAGGGAATATCTCCTAGATTGGAGGACTACCTTTTAGTGGGAGCCAATGGAGGATTCAAATTCAAATTTAAACATCACATCTATAAAAGATGGCTGGAAAACTCACGGGCTGAGATCACTTCAATTCCGAGCCATTACTGATTGGATTTGTAAGAGAGTGAGGTTCACATTGTAGCCTATACTACTCACCATCATTAGGCATTGATTATCAATCCTATGAGCTTGTACAACATTGTTCTTTAATACAATAGATCTACATTTCTCATCTATGGTCTCTCTGTCATAGTCACTCATAAGAGTCAACGTGTATTGATTATATCTCAGTCATTTCTGTATTATTTTCAATGTTCTATAGCTTATTGGAATCAAAGCCAAGTCCTCTACATGCTCATAGATTTTGAAGGAAATCCATTTAGCCAATTTAGAGAAACGCATGTCAAAGTACTCACTGGTCAAACTCTCTAGAGGTCCTAAAAAATAGGGGGTAATGATTTGATTGCTAAATTGATTGCTCTATGTATAGTGCATCATTTTATGTGATTCCACTTGGAATCATTAGCTTAATAAGCTAATTTGGTAGGTCTAAAAGGAAGTTTTCTAATTCCTACTGTACTCGAAGCAATGATCATAACAAGTAGCACATGTGTGAACAAAAAGAGAAGGTTTTCATTTCCTTCAACTTGGAAGTAGTCTGTTTTGATTCAGTCATTTATCACATCATTTCCAAAGTACATAGGCACTTTTATAGTGTCATTTGAAAGCTAAGAGGGACCACAAATCAACTCTGAAGCTACAAAGGGCTCGTACAAAGCAAGATTTGGTAGTATCGACTCATTTCTTGGAGAAATGGTTGGATTTCATGTGAGAAGTGGAGAATGACATGCCTAGGACTCACCTCCTAGCCTATTTATAGCCCTTGCCTAGTCACGATCTAGAGTTCTCTCTAAGGCCCCTCTACTCATCTGGCCATCATGAGTAGGCACCTTGTATGAACTCTCTGGCTTTTGGCCTTGGCTATCCCCTGAGCAAGGAACTTCTCGTTCCTCCAAGCATGTACATCTCTAGAATATAACACTCTCTCCCCCTCCTAATGATCATTTTCCTCAATGATATAGAAGGAGATATAAACCTGGGAATCAGAATTTGTGATTCCAAATAATAAAAGTAGAGTGTGGTAGGTGTCTGAAATACTAGATGCTCAAAAAGTAGACAACTAGTCTCTGTGCTTTATGTCTAACACTTCCACCAACAAATAGTAGTCCTTGCCTTGGGCATATTGTAGGAATCCCTCTGAGGCCCAATGAGTCCATATGTGCGCAGCATAAGTACTCGGAATATCCTCGCACTCCCTATGCCTAGACCTTGACCACTAACTTGTGACGGCTTGTCACCTGTAGAGACCTCGACAGCTTGCCCTTGTCTCCCTGAAATACCTACTGACAGCTTTTCATATGGTATAATCACAAAAAAAATCACTTACTCCACTAGAGTAATAAAATACTATGCTCATCTAAAATAATTTGACTATGTCCAACTGTTTGTGGAAGAATACTAAAAGAAATGGAAATCTTTTCCCAGTAGTGTTTTATCTCTAAGCTCAAGTAAATCTCCTTGATTTACTCATTGTAATGAAATAAAACTCAAGAAAATCTCATCATGATCCAAACTAATAATCCAAGATGATAATCTGTCAATGATCTAGACCATGGAACAAGATGTAAATATGTCAATGATCCAAACTATGGACCAAGATCTCAATCTCTCACATCCAAACTATGGACTAAGATCTCAATCAATCACATACAAACTATGGATCCAAATCTCAATCTATCATATATAATAATCAAAACTATGGATCAAAATATCTCTCATACAAATAAATCCTAATCCACTCTGTGGAACCAAGTCCATCATGCCAAGTGAAGACGTGCTAAGAAAGTCTAGCAACTAGTGGAACTACCACCGCCTTCTCAATAATAACATGCAAGATGCTCAAAGTGGATGAAACTTGCTTTATCCATGACCACCATCTGATCATCACTATGATCAAATCATTCCTAACTAGGAATGAGGTGTCTCAAGTAAACTATTGTAATAATCTGGCACTCCCAGATATAATGAGGACCATAATGTAAGTCCACTACATACTCTGAAAATAATGGTAAGTAGATGTGTGCACACTCATAGCCCACTAGGCTAAGCATCTAGCTCACCTCATACACACTATGTAGGAACCATGGCCTAGCCTCAGGCATATAAAATAAAGTAGTACGTACTCTGTGAATTTCTTTTTAATGCAATTCCCTATTCATAGTTCTTATGTGCAAACCTTGCCTTTTCACTTCTAGGCCACTTTCCTATGGACTTGCCTTGTTTGCGATTGTGTATAGAGTGACTGTCTCAACTGCCCCTCTGTTGTCTAATAATAAGATGATACCAGAAGATCATATAAATGAACTCCAAATCATATAAAAAATACAATCTTAGAGACTTCTATCCCATACCATCTATCCTACACCTAGGTAGAATACAAAATTTGATGTCCCATACCACCAACTTTATACTCCACATAGATGTGTGTATGAGATTAAAGTCGAACACTTCTCTCAAAAATGATAAGAATAAATCGGTGAGTACTCATAACCATAAATAATGTAATGAAATCATGAAGTGTTCTTGAAGTGTTTCGTTCCCTTGATGGAAAGAACAGAGTCATTCCTATGACTCTATCACTCATAACTATCTCAAACATCAACTCATCTTGAGTTGAGACATGAGAAACTATTTAATAAATCAACTCAACTAGAGCTATGAAGGATGTGGCTTGCATCCAATATCAAATCATGTGACTTGAATCAAATATTGGCTCACAATAAATTGGAATTTATACAACTTGTATAAATCCAACTATATGAAATGAGAACAACTAGCAAAGTTCTCATGTTCCATGCTCTCATGGCATTATATATATTTCTCAATATTTCGATAGAGTCTCATCTGTCCTACTGATAATGGTCACCATAAACCAATGCTCAATGAACAAGTATCTAGGGCATAACTAGCCCATGGTGATCACACCATCTCAAAAAAATATCATAAAAGACTTGTGAAAAGTCTTTTCCTTTCAAAAATGTCTCCTGCATAAACAATTTCCAACAGCAGCATATTAACTCTTAGTTTTAACTATTTTCTACTCTTCCAAAATCTACAAAATTCTCAAGCCTTATGTAGCTCTTTTCAAGCTTTCATTAGGCACAAAAAGCACTTGATTTGGATATTTTCTCAGAGTTTTATGACCATTTTGCTAGAAGGGTCGAACACTCGACGACCAATTCTGAAACATGTATAGGCTATTTCATCTTTTTGTGCCAAAGGTATATACCAGATCCATTTGCCAGTTTAAGCCTCTCAAAGGCTGCTACAGGTCTAGCAGAATTAGTCTGGGCAGTTCCGTTCAACTTTTTGAGATACAGTCAATTTTTTGCATCAAGGTATTTTAGTCACTGGCAATGGCTGAAAGCAGTGATGTATTCCGTATGTTGGCTGTTGAGGATAAGTTGGATGGTACCAACTACCCATTATGGGCTTATATGATGCGACATGTTTTGGTTGCAAAAGGATTGTGGAACATTGTGCAGGGTGTTGAAAGACGTCCTCTTACAACTGTAACGATAGGTTCTACAAATACAGGTGCTCGAGCTGATGAAGATGGTGTCAAAGATGATATTCCGCAGATTCCTATTCGTGCTGTTGTTTCTGTTGCACCTACTGTATAGCAAATTCGTTGGGATGGCAGAGATGCCCAAGCACATGCATTGATAGCCTTGTCTGTCAAACGTGCCATTATTCCTCATATTCGCTCTTGCAGAACAACTAGGGATGCTTGGGATACACTTACCACATTGTACCAAGCTAGGAATGAGGCTCGTGTTGCTTACCTCCGAAAACAGTTGGAGAGTGAGCACATGAATGAAGGTGATTCTATGGACAGTTTCCTAACAAAGATCAAAGATTTAAAGGAACAGCTGATTTCTGCTGATGAGGTTATTCTAGATGGTTCACTTGTGCAGACCGTTCTGAATGGTCTTCCTGATTCATATTAGAGTTTTGCTTCTACTCTTCGGTTGATGGTGAAAGGCAATCCGAATGCCTTATCATTTGAGGAGTTAGTCTCTGTTCTGTTGCAGGAAGATCAGTCCAGGCAGAACGGGTCCATTATGCGTGTTGCAGATGAAGCTTTCCTGGCTAGTTAGAAGGGCAGAGGAAAATGGAGCTCTTCTACTAGTAAGCAGAAATCTGCAAATGCTGCACATTCGAAGAACCAGGATAAAGATGAGAAGAAATCAGAAAAGCAGAAATTGTTTTGCAAGTACTGTAAAGGGAATGATCATATTATAAAGAAGTGTCCAAAACTGGCTGCAAAAGAGGCAAAGAAAAAGGAGGCTGGAATGGTTATTGTAGAAGCCTCTACACCAAAAACGGAGTCTGCTAATCTTGTGCAGGAAGAAGAATGGGTGTTTACTACTGTTTGCAATTTTGACCAATCTTCTCATGAGCAGTGCATGTCTGCAGTGGACTCAGATGTTTGGTACTTTGACAGTGGGGCGACCAAACATATTACCTCGCAGCACAGTTTCTTTTCTTCACTCAAGCCTTCCCCTACAGGGAATACTGTCACATGCGCCAACAACTCCTCTTATCCTGTTATGGGAGTTGGTAAAATCATTATGACTACCGCTGATGGTAGTTCTTTCACCTTGTTAGATGCTTTATTTGTGCCAGGGATCAAGAAGAATCTGTTATCAGTTTCTGCATTAGCCAAGATCAGCTTCGTTGTGAAATTCGTTGATGACAGGTGTACAGTTCATGATCTATCAAATCGCGATGTGATTATTGCTTCTGGCATTTTATGTCGTGGGTTGTATAAGCTCATAGACTATGAAAGATCTGTGAATGATTCGGCATGTGCAGTTCATGATTCTTAGGCTATGTCAGATGCAAAGCTTTGCCATGCGCGCTTTGGTCATCTGAATTTCGCTAGTTTTCTACGCCTGCAGAAATCTGATATGGTGTCTTCGTTGCCCAAGCTTGAGGCACCTGGAAAACATGTATATGAAGGCTGTATTTTGGGCAAAATGCAGCGTTCCTCCTTTCCAAAAGATGGTTCAGTTCAAGCTACACAGAAATTGCAGCTTGTACATAGTGATGTTTGTGGTCCTATGCAGACACCCTCTTTTGGGAATTACCTTTACTTCGTGACTTTCATTGTTGATTTTTCCAGTCATGCATGGGTATATCCACTCAAAGCAAAGTCCGAAGTGTTCATGTGCTTTAAACAATTTTTGGTTTTGGCTGAAAATCTGTTAGCATGTAAAATGGGCACCCTCCGTTCTAATCGAGGGGGGGAATATATGTCTTCTGATTTTAATGCATTTGTGGCTGAACGTGGGATAAAACACCAGTGTACTGTGCCGTATACACCTCAACAGAATGGAGTTGCTGAACGAAAGAACAGGTCACTCATGGAGATGGTGAGGTGCATGGTCAAGAGTCAGGCTTTACCACATAGTTTCTGGCTTGAGGCTTTCATGTGTGGAGCATATGTACTGAACATGTGTCCCACTAAAGCACTGCAGTCTATCACTCCATATGAGGCTTGGCATGACTGCAAGCCATCTGTTGCTCATCTGCGTGTTTTTGGTTGGTTGGCATATGCATTAGTGCCTGAACAACATCGCAAAAAATTGGATGATAAGACAATATAATGTATTTTTGTTGGGTACAGTTCTGGAAGTAAAGGCTATTGTCTGTATCATTCACAGACTAAACACATTCTAGTTAGCCGTGATGTTGTCTTTGTGGAAGATGCTATTCAGCCATTGCTTTCATGTACTAAGGAGACATCTGTTAGCTCCAAAGACATGTATGATACTTTGATGCCTCTTTTTACAAGTGGACAGTCTAGTGCTGGTCCTAATGAGGCAACTTCTCAGCCTTTGTAGGTTTCATATGATGATGCAGATCATTCTATTTCTGATGCAGATTTACATGATGCAGTTGTTGATGAGAGAGTTGATATTGAGCAGACAAAAACTATTCCAAAATGGCTGGTGCAAACTTTGCGTGACAGCAAATTAGATGCACATTTGTCATATCGTACTCGTTTAGGCTCTCATAGTGCCTCCTTTGCATCAGATTGCTATGCTATGGCTGCGTCTAGTCTCTGTGATGAGAATGAGCCTGTTTCTTTTGATGAAGCACATAATTCAGAAAATTGGATGGCTGCTATGCAATCTGAATATGATGCTATAATGAAGAATGGTACATGGTCTTTATGTGACTTGCCTCCTGGCAAGAAGGCCATTGGCACTAAGTGGGTATATAAGTTGAAGCGTAAACCTGATGGTATAATTGACAGGTATAAGGCTAGGCTTGTTGCAAAGGGTTATGCGTAGGAAAGAGGCATTGATTTTGATGAGACCTTTGCACCTACATGCCGTATGACTACTGTTCGGAGCATTTGTGCACTTGCAGCCCATCATGGTTGGAATGTACATCAGTTGGACATTAAAACAACATTTCTCAATGGTGATTTGCATGAAGAAGTGTATGTTTTTCAGCCCCGTGGCTTTGTGCAAAAAGGGCATGAAAACCAGGTGTGCCGGTCAAAGAAGGCATTATATGGTTTAAAGCAAGCACCATGTGCTTGGTATGAGAAGATACATGCCTATCTGGTTGCACATGGTTTTGTGAATAGTCCAACTGAAAGCACCTTATATGTTAAGCGTGCTAATGATGTGCTTCTGATCATTGTTGTCTATGTTGACGACATGCTGCTCACTGGTCCTATTGAGAAGCATATTGCTATTTCAAGGCTGATTTGCATGCATCATTTGAGATGTTTGATTTGGGGCATTTGCATCACTATTTGGGCATTCAGTTTATGCAAGTTGATGGTGGAATGGCTTTGTGTCAAACGAAATATATTGACACATTATTGCAGCGTTTTGGCCTTGAAGACTGTAAGCCTATTGCCACTCCTATGGAGATAGGTTTACGATTGAGTCTTCATGATTTTGGACATGCATTTGATGTTGTTCCCTATCAGCAAGCTGTTGGATGCTTGATTTACTTATGCATTACTCGGCCAGATATTCAGTTTGTTGTCTCACAGATGAGCAGGTTTATGCATTGCCGAGGAGTCACGCATTGGAAGGGGTTTAAGCACATCTTTCACTACTTGAGTGGTACTCGGCTACTTGGGTTGTTTTATCCCAAGGGGGGATCACTACCGCCAGATTTGCATGCTTTTTCTGAATCAGATTGGGCTGGTTGCTATGACACTCGTGTGTCCACCAGTGGTTTTTGCTTCATGCTTGGTACCTCATTAATATCTTGGTTGAGCAAGAAGCAGCCTATTGTGGCCACTTCGAGTTGTGAGGCTGAGTATAGGGCAGCTTTCACAGTGACTGTTGAGTGTGTGTGGCTCTAACGCCTTATGGCTGATTTGGGTGTTGGCCAGTCTTCTGCCACCACCATCTTCACTGACAGTCAGAGCGCATTGGGAGTTGCGAGAAACCCTGTGTTCCATGCTTGCACTAAGCACATTGAGGTGCATTATCACTATGTCAGGGAGAGGTTCTCTACTGGGGAGATCAGCTTGGCATATGTGCCCACGCACGAGAACATTGCAGACCTTTTCATGAAGGCTTTGCGTAGGGAGAAGTTTGAAGCTTTGCGCAAAGCTTTGGGTTTACTTCCTTTTGTGGAGTGATTTCCACATAGCTTGGCACTTCCTTATACATGAGTGCCAGCTCCTTGTTCACCGCATCACTCCCAGGGGGGATTTGTTGATATATTTAGGTAGTGATGTGTGTGAACACACTAGGACCGCCGGGGCACTTTTTTCCCTCTTTAGGAGGTTTTTTTCCCCCGGCTTGTATATACACCTATTTCCCTAATGGGCTACTTATCTTTGTACATTCTCTAGTAATACATTCAGTATTGTGTGTTTGTGTTCCAAGCTTCTTCTTCTTCCTTGTGCTGTTTGCGTGCTTCTGCAGACGTCTAACTCCAACAAATACTAAGCCTCTATACCTCCAAAATATTAAAAATTTGCAAAGGCGAATGTTTACGCTTTTCTTTATATCTCCTAAATGGAGAACAATTTCATATTGAAATTTTATACACACTATCTAAAGGTGTTTAGCTAATGTTAGAGACAAAAACCACTCAATCTGAGGAAATGATCTAAGAGAACCAATCACCTCTAGGTGACATGGTCGTTGATCATTTCATAGATTCTAGAGGCTGCACTTTCATGTATAGAGATCTTTTGACTTATCAAATGATATTTAAAAATCATGAAACTTGGCATGCACAAAGTGCACCTATCAAGCGTTCATTTCGAATAAAAGTCATTCCATTTGGCTACCAAATAAGAGAAATGACCTTTGCAACAGGCCTATGTCACTTGTTTCAGGCCTCTACCTCTAGTAGCAGCACTTTTAGTGCAGAGGTAACTTGACCTATCTAAAAGTCTCCAAATTACGTGAAACTTTGTCATCTTAAAGAAAAGCCTAAGAGCTACGTGCCTTCCAAATTTCAATAAATTTGAGCATTCCCTCAAAGAGTAGCATCCAAATCTCTATGAGGTTGTTACCTCACTAACTATTTGCTCGATCATTTTTTTCAAACTTAAAAATGAGGACATGTTAGTCCTTATGGTTAAACAAAATAATTCATTATCTTGGATGGATTATGTCATGGAGATATATCGATGCATATAATGATCATCTAGATCAATGCAAACCAAATAATCATCCAAATCTCCTCGTTGAAAAATGAACTCTTTACATAGTATCCACCCTTTTGTAAAAGTGAACATCTATGGATGTCATTCTATTCATTGTGCTTCTTGCACATTCATTAATCTCATTACAAATAATCATATACAAGCACTTAATACTTGTATTGATGATCATATCCATAGCACGCTTGTGCGGACTCGAGATAAGCGTCTATATCAAGTACATATACTCGCATGAAAAACAATTCATGTGTTCATGCGTTACTAGACGAAAACACATTTTAGTTGCTCTTTATGTATATCCCTTATCCTTTACTCTCTAAAGGCACAATTAGTCTATGGTACCTCGATCACATATCTCATGCTCACCCTAACTCATAGTGGTGATACATAAAAGTGATCTTCTATAAACAGAAAATGCATCATGCATTTCAACTTTCTAGCAATCATATCGTCTATGTATACATGCATTCACTCATGCATTTTATTCTCTACTTCAATAAAATTATATGCTTTTATCTATGCTAATAGAAGACTTCCTCTCTCACATAACACAACATCACTCTAGTTCTTATATCGCATATAACACCATGTGGCTAGAAAATTTCCGGCAGCATTTCGCCTGAAAAATGAAGCCTGAAAAAAAATAATAATAGTCTCTACAATGATAGGCATCAGCCTAGTGGTTGGCAAACCACTCTCTTTACTCCAGAAACCTCCAAATAAGAAACTTTGCCAAAATGTGCTGTTTGGCACTACACACCCTCATAACCATGTCTTTTTTTCTGCCTTCAATACCTACAAAATATTCTAAAACACACAAACAAGATCTGCAGATGCTTTTATGAATCAACATTAGTTAGTGTAACTTTATGGGCATAGATAAATTCATGTAAAAACTAGCTTTCATGCACATTCCAATATTGATTTCTTAAAACTTGGAGAAAATAGAATGCAAAATTATAAACTTTGATGTGAGAGGTATTCAAATGAATATATTTGAGAGCAAAACTATGATACAAATGTATGAAAATTACTTCATTCTTATCTAAAATGGTTCAAAATATTATTAGAGACTCCTAATTATCATGATCGAATACTCAATTCACTCAAAACGGGTTTCTCCCCAGTGAATACCCATCTAAAAGCTTGTGCAAAGATGGCTTTAAATGGTATAAATATGGATTGCACCAGTCAAAAGAAAGGTATTGAAGTGCAAAATCTATAACTAGTTGAATTTCTTGATTTGGAGCTTCCATTAGGAAGTTATGCCAAAACAATCAAGCTAGGCGTGTGGGCAGCATACCTCCTGAAATGATATGCAGATAATTAAATGCTCTCTACAGGTGGTTTATAATTATCTAATGAGAGGTTCCAGCCATGCAGTGGAAAGCCCTTGAAGTCTACGTTCTATCCCAACTGGAATCATCAAATTTGGCTTTTATATGAAAGAGTTATGGACATTTTCATGAAGGTAGGTATGCCAATCGTGCTGTTCTTGTACTCTTCTCTCTCTTTCTAATCTTTTCCATCTCTCTCTAATCTTCACGTAATTTATCATGCATCTTTTCTCATTATCTCTTGCTCTTTCTCTTCTCTCTCTTTCTACTTTTCATCTCTTTCTTTTTCTCCATCTCTCTTGGCGTCTCTCTTTCCATCTCTCCCTTTTCTCCTTCTTGTCTTACTCTTTCTTCCTCTTTCTTTCTTTCTCTTTCTCCTTGTCTTTTGTTCTTTCTCTTCCTCTCTCTTTCTTTCTATCTCTACTTCTCTCTATCTTCTTTTTTTCATTCTTTCTTCTCTTTCTTTCTCTCTACTTTTCTCTTTCTCTCAATTCATTCTCTTCCTCTCTCTCTCTATCTCTTCTTCTCTTTCTTTCTTTCCCTCTATCTCTATTGCCTTCTCCTTATTTTCTCACCATATGCAGTATTAATCTATGTAGAATAACGCAAAAAGTATGGACATCAAAGTGGGCGTGGTATAGTGGCTAGAACATTCACTGTTAAATCGGAGGTCAGAGGTTCGAATCTTGTATGTTGCACAGCATGATTTCTCCATAACCTAAAGAGAAGTGTATGATTACCTTTAATTGCGAGCTGCTGCCGCCTCCTCTATATTCTTTTGCCGCCTCAGGGGTGTGACCTTCTCTACAAAATTCGAGTTGTCTCATGTATTTCTCTGCATGGGTGCTCCAATTTCTTCTTGCGGACCCCGAAGATGCCCTAAAATTAGCATTGAATCCTGCCATAAGTCACCGGAAGAAGCTCTTTCTTCCATCTCCCCAAGGTCTCTCTCCCTCAAGCTCTGATACCAAATGTGAGAGATGGAGAATGAAATGCCTGGGACTCTCCTCCCAACCTATTTATAGCCTTTGCCTAGTCACCATCTAGAGTTCTCTCTAGGCCCCTCTACTCATCTGGCCATCATGAGTAGGCACCTCGTATGAACTCTTTGGCTTTTGGCATTGGCTATCCCCCGAGCAAGGAATTTCTCGTTCCTCCAAGCATTTGCATCTCTGGAATATAACATTTCAGAGGAGGTATACATGTCTCAACCTCCTGGCTATGAGGACCCAAGCAAGGTAACACATGTATGTAAATTGAACAAAGCTCTTTATGGATTGAAGCAGGCACCTAGGGCATGGAACCATAGGTTGACTACATATCTTCAGGATCAAGGATTTATCATGAGCAAAGCAGATACATCTCTATTTGTCAAAAGAAGTAATTCAGAGGTAATATACCAATGTGTATATGTTGATGATGTTATACTCACAGGTAATGATGCTAATGGCAACAAATAGATTAAGAATCAAATGATGCAAGAGTTCAAAATTAGCGACCTTGGATCACTAAAATATTTTCTTGGACTTGAGTTAGTCTATACTAACTCTGGAATTTATATTACTCAGAGAAAGTATATACATGACATGTTGAAGAAATTTTAGTTACAGGATGTGAAAGTTGCAAGTACTCCTATGGATGTAAACCTAAAATTAAGTGCTCATGAAGGTGATATGCTTGAGAATATTGTAGGTTATCAAAGCAGAGTGGGAAACTTAAACTATGGTACATTGACAAGGATTGATATTGCTTATGGGGTAAGTGTTCTAAGTCAGTTTATGCACAAACCTAGGGCACCTCATTTGGAAGCTGCCAAAAGGATTTTGAAGTACCTTAAGGGCACTCAAAATCAAGGATTGTACTTTCCTTATACCTCGGACTTGGACATCAAGATATATTGAGATGTAGATTGGGCAGGTTGCAAAGATGATAGAAGTAGTACCTCAGGATACCTATATTTTGCAGGTAACAAACCTATATCATGGTCTTCAAAGAAGCAACCTACTGTTGCTTTATCGTCTAAAGAGGCAAAGTATAGAGGATTGGCCAATGGTACTCAAGAGGCCATATGGATCAGATTGTTGTATACAGATATAGGTTTGCATATTGCATATTCAATGATTTTTGGAGATAATACAAGCTCATTACATCTTGCAGCAAATCCTATTTATCATGCTAGGACTAAGCATATAGAGGTCTGCTATCATTATGGGAGAGAGGTTATTGAGCATGGAGATTCAATTGGCATATGTATCAACTAATATGCAATGTGCAGACTTATTGACTAAAGCATTAGATGGTACAAAAATTTCTAGGTTTAAGTCAATGATTGGATTGCAGGACATTCATGAAGATTGAAGAAGAAGACCAAGCCAAAATGTTTGGCTTGAGGGGGAGCTATTGGTGAAAAGTTCAAGCCTACACATTTGGCTAGAAGTTTATGAACAATTGAAGCTCCATGGAAACAACTGAAGCTCATGGAATTGTTGGTTGGAAAAGTCACGACTTCATTTGAGGGAATATCTCCTAGATTGGAGGACTACCTTTTCGTGAGAGCCAATGGAGGATTCAAATTCAAATTTAAACATCACATCTATAAAAGATGGTTGGAAAACTTGCGGGCTGAGATCACTACAATATGGAGTCATTGCTGATTGGATTTGTAAGAGAGTGAGTTTCACATTGTAGCCTACACTACTCACCATCATTAGGCATTGATTATCAAGCCTAACATCTTGTACAATATTGTTCTTTACTACAATTGATGTACCTTTCTCATCTATGGTCTTTCTGTCATAGTCACTCATAATAGTCAGCTTGTACGGATCATATCTCACTCATTTTGCTATCCTTTTCAATGTTCTATAGCTTGTTGGAATCCGGTCTAGTTGTACATGCTCACAAAGTTTGAAGGAAATCCACTTAGCCAATGTGGTGGAAAGCGCGTCGAAGTACTCACTAGTCAAACTGTATGGAGGTCCTAGAAAATCGAGGGTAATGATTTGATTGCTAAATTGATTTCTCTGTCTATAGCACATCATTTTAAGTGGTTCCACTTGGAATCAATAGCTTGCTAAGCTAATTTTATACGTATAAAAGTAAGTTTTCTAATTCCTACTGTACAGGAAGCACTCAGCATAACAAGCAACAGGTGTGTGAACAAAAATAGAAGGTTCTCATTGATCCTTCAACTTGGAAGTAGTCTGTTTTGCTTCAATCATTTCTCACATCATTTCCAAAGTACATAGGCACTTGTATAGTGTCATTTGAAAGCTAAGAGGGCCTACAACGCAACTCGAAAGCTATAAGGGGCTGGTACAAAGCAAGATTTGGCACTACCTAATCATTTTTTGGAGTATCCATCCATCTTTCCCAACAATATTTGAAGGTGGTTTTTATGGTATATTGAGCTCACAAATTAGCTCTAACATTCCCCCCACAATTGGAAATCATTCATTACTACTTTCATCATAATTTATATGCATTGATACATACCCTTTGATCATGTGTCATCCCTATTTCGCTCTCATGTACCACTCAAAAGAGTGAACTTATCTGATTTGTTTCACAGTGTATACTTGATCATTCTCAATGATTTAAGTTGCTATAGATTTATTAGATATTCTTTTTTCATGCTAAAAAGTTTCATTCTTATTTCCTTAGCCATTCTTGTGTAATGTGCAAAATAGTGCTCAGTGGTCTACATACTGTCAACCTCCTAAAACGTCAAGATACATCTCTAATTTGTTAAGCATCATTCTCAATAGAATAGTTTATCATTTTAGGTGAAATAACTTGCAAACATTATGTATCTAAGTTAATTAGATACTCCCAAAAGGATAGTGCTCAATTTCTAGCAGAGAGAGCACTCTTGAGTTCTTTGAGCAAGTGTAGTGACCAAAATAGAAAGTTTCTGATTCATGGTACATATCAAAGTTATCTATTTTGATGCAATGATTTAAGGATCATATTACAAAGTTCCTAGGTGATTATTTGTGCTTCTTGGAAAGCTCAAGAGTTCTACTTTGCACTCCTCAAAGTAGTTTTGGATGGTGTGAAGTAGAAATTTACTGCACCATCTCATTTTTGGAAAGTTTCCACCATCTCCTCCAACAAAGAAATCTCTTGGCATTATGAGTTGCAAGTCACACCAGCCTAGTGATTGGAATCAAATCAATACCTATCCTAAAACTAGGAACACTTTTATAGGGTAGATTTCAAAATTCAAATTTACTTTATGACTATAAAAACACATGACTTTTAGTCACGTGTAGAATGTAGGGGAGCAAGAGTCATTGAACTTCAAGATTGTCACTACACTAAGCCCACATATGTATGAGTAAGCCAACATCATCTTCCTTGTATCATAGTTTCATAATCATATACATTTGTTTCATTGAGTGCAAGTCATTCTCTATGTATTATTGTTTGTTGCAAAGTCTTCATTTCAATGATATTAATTAATCTAGTTCCCTGCATATACTTAACCAGGTGATATAATTCAACTTGGAATAGGTAGTATGATCAATCTACTTGCTAATATCAATTTTCACATCATTGTATTCATAAGAGTATGAGATAAGTTCTCTGCAAGCAACCTATGTCTGCTCATGGTCATCTTCCTAAAAGGTCAAGATTACACCCCCAACTTCTTAACATCATTTCTCATCATATAATCATCCTAAATTAGATAGAAAACTATTAATAGTGAGATAAGTTCTTCATTTAGATATGTCCAAAAGATCTCGTGTCAATTGTTATTAGTGAGTGAGCATTGATTATTTTTTCTCTAGTCCATAAACAGCAAGGTTTTGGAGTCCTTCAAATTTAAAAGTTATTTGTTTTGCTATAACAATTTGGGAATGTTGTTCCAAGGTATATATTAAGTCCAAATGCGTGTTCTAGAAGCCAAAGGTGTCTACTAAGGTACTGTGAATCTACATTGACCGTTGTAGAGTAGGATTTGTGCAACACCACAGCTTTGGAGTGTATCCCACCATCTCCTCACAATGGTATTAGAGCTATCATCAACTCAACATGCGAGACGGATTCCCATGATCTATTGATAAATTGAATTGAGTTAAGTACTCTACTTGATCACTTAGAATGTAAGAATATCTTCAAGGTAGAAATCTATATGCTTACATATGTGGAGATGAGATGATGCCAATACTCAGAAGCAAAGGTCAATCTACTGAAGAAGAACAAGAAAGGCTAACAACACATGGTGCTCAAAGGATGCTCTAGCAAGATCTTATATTCTCAACTCAATTTTTTTATTTCTTATTTCCATAAATAAGGATTTGTAAGATATCACAAGAGACATGGAATGCTCTTGAAACATTCTTCTCTTCAAGCACTAGAGCTAGGAGGAATCAACTCTGGATGGAATTCACCACACTCAAGAATATGCTCAAGCAAAGTGTGAGTGATTTAAAATGAAGGACCTAGCTAGCCAAATTGGCAGCATTGGAGAAGTCATTGAACAGGAGCAGATAGTGAGACAAGTGATCAATGGAATCAAGGCAGATGATAAATGGGAAGCCTTCAACACAGCAATGGACCTATGCATAGATATGTAGGTGCCTAATTTCAACACTCTCATGGGAAATTTCTCACTCATGATGCAAAGACTATGAAGAATCATGAAAACTCAAAATATAACCAATCCTCTGATCTGTATATTGACAAGAATAAGAGTAAGGATAGCAAAGGCCAAGGCAAAAGAGCTGATGATGAAGCTAGTACCTCTCAAACCAATTCTGTAGGAAGAGGTAGAGGTACAAGAGGAAGAGGCAGAGGAGGTAGACAAGGCAAGGGGAGATTTCAAAGCTCTTCTCCATTTGCCATATGTTGATTGACTAACCATACAATGGAGAATTGTTTCCCAAATCCTTGAAATAAGAGAGGAAGATGCTTCAATAGAGGAAGCTATGGAAGAGGAAGATCAAATAACTTCAATGGCTACAACCATAACTTCAGCAACACAAATAACCAAGGAAGATATAGAGGAAGAAGAGATTACAATAATTACACTGGAGATCACACACAAGAGGACTCACTTCTATTGATGAACATGACCATGAAGCAAGGTAATGTAGATGAGCATGCATTCTATATAGATTATGGTTGTTCCAATCATATAGCAAGGAATGTGGCTCTTCTATCACACTACGAAGATCCAAGGAATAGACATGAAGCTCAAACAAGAAATGACACTAGGTGATCCGTTGAAAAGATTGGAAATGTGAAGACTGTAGATGGACATATGAGTCTACTCAGAATTGGAATTTCTATCAGATCGATGTCAAAAGTGCATTCTTGAGTGGTTGGATTTCAGAGGAAGTATACATGGCACAATCTCCTGGATTTACACATGAATCACACCTTAATTATGTATGCAAACTCATGAAAGATCTCTATGGACTAAAGCAGGCTCCTTAAGCTTGGAACCATAAACTTGTTACATTCTTGCAGAACAAAGGATTCAAAATAAGCAAAGCTGATTCTTCACTTTTCTTAATGAAAAGTGAATATGAAGCTATATACTTGTATGTGTATGTAGATGACATCATTCTTATAGGTGATGATGATGATTGAATCAGAAAGATTAATACCCAAATGAAAGAAGAATTCAAGATAAGTGTTCTTGGATTGCTTACATATTTTCTTGGAATGGAAGTAGTGTACACAAATCAAGCAATGTTCCTTACACAAAGGAAATGCATTAAGGATATGCTTGCAAAGTTCAAAATGCAAGACACTAAGGTTGCAAGTAATCGCATGGAGGTCAATCGCAACTTAAGTGCTTATTAAGGAGAACTTATTGAAGACATTACAAGCTAGCAAAGTCTATTTGAAAGCTTGAATTATGGTACCCTAACTAGGGTAGATATTTGCTATGGAGTAAATGTGCTTAGCCAATTCATGCACACACCAACAAAACCTTGCATGGATGCAACTAAAAGGATATTAAAGATCTTGAAAGGAACACTTAATGAAGGGCTATATTATCCTTACACATTTGATTTAAGTGTGAAGTTATTCATTGATGCAAATTGGGCACGTTCAAACTTCTTCATGCAAGTCACCATTCAGAAATGTAGTTTTAATGTCCAACTGATGTACATTGGGGATCCAAGATACCTAGCATGGGTGAGAACCAGGCTCATGAGACCGAGGGTGAGAGCAAGGCAAATCCGTAGGCTAGTTGTCAAGAAGCAGAAAGGCAAGGTTCAAGATACCAAGGTTGAGAGCAAGGCAAGTCCGTAGGAAAGTGGCCAAGAAGAGGAAAGGCAAGGATCAAGACACCAAGGTTGAGAGCAAGGCAAGTTTGTAGGCAAAGTGGCCAAGAAGCGGAAAGGCAAGGCTCAAGAGACCAAGGTTGAGGACTAGATGGTTCAAGAGACTGTGCGAGGGTGAGGACATCAATCCAACGGGAGAGCAAGGATTGATCATTGAGGACCTTGACCTCTAGAAGGGTAAGAGAGTGTTAGACTCAAGATATAACTGATAGGAGATGGTTGAACCACACCCTAAGAGGGAGGATTAGGAAGTAATCTTCAACCATGGCTTTTGGGGCAAGTGCTTAGCCCATCATAATCCTAGCTGGTAGGCCATGAGTTCAAATCCCACAATTTGATACCAATGCAAGAGAATGAAGATTACGACCACCACATGCTTGAGAGATGACTCTCCTCCCAACCAAATGCCTCTATATATATGTCTCTCCAAGGGACTGCCTGCATGGGCACGTGGATACTAACCTGGTATTAGAGCCTAAGCTGTCATGGAGACCTTGTGAGGGACTATCACCTTTTCAAGCTCTTATGGAAATCTCCATATGACCTTCATCATCTTTTCTATGATGAGCATATTGCTCCTCTGTCTTTGAATCCGGATGGCAATAGTTCTCTTTACTATTTGAACTTCTGGAATTATGGTAGCAAAAGGACAAAGTCATCGTAGTCTGCGTGACAGCTGCAGGATACAAGCCTGTGCTGAAGGAGTCCATTTGATGTATAGTCCAATGCCTTAACCACTCGGCCAAGCTATCATCTTTACACGAATCAGTGTCTATTTTATGAGGAGCATGTGTGTTCAAGCATGACGAGCGGATATCGATTTGATCGAGGAAAGAAGGGGGAAGAATGGTTCTTTTTGCATGGACTCGAGATTCAAAGGAGGAGAGACGGATGAAAAAGGAAGGAAGATCTCTGTAGAAAACGTAGATGAAGATATGAATCGACTTGACAGAGGAGACTGAGGAATTATTATCCTTCTGAGGGAATCTTCTGATTTTTTGTCGTAGCTGATTGTACAGACAATGCTCATCACCACACTATGCATTGCTTTCTGTGTTATATATTTGGCTACACGTTACCTTTTGATGATGATATTAGCGTCAACAATCTCTGAAGTTCTAATACCATCAATTATAACAGTATATGATGATGTAAGAGCAAGTGTAATTGAAGATCATTGATCGCCCAAAGGAAAATTCATTGTCGTTCAAACTATTCTCTATCTTTTTTTGCGATACAAATGGAGTGGGCACTTAATACTCAATATGATGACGGAGATGACTCTCCTCCCAACCAAATGCCTCTATATATAGCTCTCTCCAAGGGATTGCCTGCATGGGCAGGTGGATACTAACCATCCAATTGTCAACCATGTAACTACATGTGCGCCAAGTGTCCTAGTTAGCCAAATTTAACTCTAGTGGATGCTTCTAGAAGGTTCTAGAGCTCTTTGGGCAAAACACTCTCCCCATGTATCCCATCGGGGTTGAACCCAAGACCTCTTCCTTCACACCCTTGAGTCTTAACCACTAGGCTAAGTGGATTACTTGTTCACAAGAGTACAAAGACCTTCTAGTAAGTCTAAACTCGAGATCTTTGGTCATACACACGGATGACCAAACGATGTCCGATTTCAGATCTGTCTGAACCAGTCAGACTCTTGGATCATAGAACTAATTTATTACAAAAGCAATGCCTGAATAGCATCTTCCACAAAAAAAACATGATGGCTAACCAGAATGCATTTAGTCTATGGATCATATAGAAAATAGCCTTTACTTTCAGAACTGTACCAAAAAAAATACATTTTATTGCTTTATCATCCAATTTTCTACAATGTTCTTCAGGCACTAATGCATCTGCCAAACAACCAAAAACACGCAGATGAGCAACACATGGCATGCGATCATGCGAAGCCTCATATGGAGTGATAGACTGCAACGCTTTAGTGGGACACCTGTTAAGTACATATGTTGCACGCATGACAGCCTCAAGCCAGAAACTATGTGGTAAAGCCTGACTCTTGACCATACACCTCTTCATCTCCATGAGTGACATGTTCTTTTGTTCAACAACTCCATTCTATTGAGGTGTATATGGCGTTGTACACTATTGTTTTATCCCATGTTCAGCGAGAAACTCATTAAAACTAGAAGACTAATATTTCCCCCCTCGATTAGAACGGAGGGTTCCCATTTTACATCCTGACAGATTTTCAGCCAAAACCAAAAGCTTTTTGAAGCACATGAACTGTAATAGGCCTCTTTTCTAGTGAAATAATTCATTTTGAAATTTTTGAATTTCATTGTGGCGATAATGCTTAGAATGAATAATTAGGTAATTTTATGCATGTAGGAGAAATTTTGGGTTGACAAGTTTCATATTCTCTCTCTAGACCTTATTCGCATCATGTTTTCTAGGGGAATTTTGAAGGTGAAGATGAAAGAATTAAGGAAAACTCTGTATGAGGGAAAGGTAGAGCAAGTATCAGAGAATAAAAGTGCCAGTGTGAAATTTTTGTGAATCATGTTTTAAGTACCTCGTTCAGGGTCCTACATTTAGTTCATTGTAAGAAAATGCTCAAGCTAAATCCTCACTGTTTTTGAGTTATAGGGCTTTGAAAAGTACCGGTTTTTCCAACACTTAAAAAAAAAACGAGGGCTTATCTAATTCTATTCGAATCCGTAGTTCTCATGCTCACGTGTCACCATGTCAAATTATGGATATTTTCGGATATGTCTTCTTTTGGTGTTTTTCTCCTATTTTTGACAGGTATGCTAAAGAAAGGAAGAGCACTACGTTCGCATGGTTTTTTGCGAAAGTTTTGGAGACACTCAACTTTTTCTAAATTTGGCGGAACGCACACTTCTTTGGGGGCACGGCTGCGATCAAACTGGAGGATAAGGAGACCTGCGCATCAACACGGAGGACACACAGAAATCAGAGAATTACCTTGTGATTGAGAGTGTGATTGAGAGTGAGAGTGAGTGAGAGTGTGATTGAGAGTGCGAGTGTGAATGCGATTGTGATAGCTCGGGGGTGGTCGGGAGGTAGAGGCTTCGTCAAGAAGCTATTGTCCAAAGCTATTGTAACCATTGATTCGCATCTATAATAGTAGAATTCTTCCTTCTCTGCGTCATATTTGTTTCTACTCTTCCGCATCAGATTTTCTTTACCTTGTGCAATCTCTGCGTTCTTCTCTCCACTGATATTTTTGAGTGATCGAAAGATTGTGATTGGGGATAGATTGTGATTGAGGAAACGCTACATGAACACTTCGAACTCTGCCTTCAATGGATATACCCATGCATGCTTGGAAAAATCATAGATGAAAGTCACGAAGTAAAGATAATTTCCAAAAGAAGGTATCTCCATAGGACCATAGACATCACTATGTACAAGCTGTAATTTCTGAGTAGCCCGAAATGAACCATCTTTTGGAAGGGGAGGAACGCTGCATTTTGCCCAAAATTCAGCCTTCACAAACATGTTTTCGAGGTGCCTCAAGTTTGGGCAAAGAGGACACCATTTCAAATTTGTGTAGGCATAGCAAACTAGCAAAATTCAGATGACCAAAGCATGCATGCCAAAGCTTTGCATCTGACATAGCCTGAGAATCATAGACTGCACATGCTGAATCATTTACAGATCTTTCATAGTCTATGAGCTTATACAGCCCACCACATAAAATTCCAAAAGTAATAATCACATCACCATTTGACAGATCATGAATTGTACATCTATCATCAAGAAATTTCACAACCATGCCAATCTTGGCTAATGTAGAATCTGATAACAAATTTTTCTTGATCCCCGGCACAAACAAAGCATCTGACAAAGTGAAAGAACTACCATCAACACTAGTCAAAATGATCTTATGAACTCCCATAACAAGATAAGAGGCGTTGTTTGGGCATGTAATAGTATTCCTTGTATGGGTAGGCTAGAGTGAAGATAAATAACTGCGAGGTAATATGTTTGGTCATCCCACTGTCAAAGTACCAAACATCTAAGTCTATTACAGAAATGCAGTGCTCATGAGAAGATGGGTCAAACCTGCAAATAGTAGTAAACACCCCTTCTTCTTCATGCACAAGATTAGCAGACTCTGTTTTTGGTGTAGAGGCCTCTGCAACAACCATTCCAACCTGTTTCTTCTTTGCCTCTTTAGCAGTGAGATTAGGACAGTTCTTTATGATATGATCATTTCCTTTATAGTACTTGCAAAAGAGTTTGTGCTTTTGTGATTTCTTTTCATCTTTGTCTTCCCTCTTCAATTGTGTAGAATTAGCAGATTTTTGCTAACTAATTGAAGAGCTCCATTTTCCATTGCCCTTTTGACTAGCCAGCGAAGGTTGATCTCCAACACGCATAATGGACCTGCTCTGCTTGGACTGATCTTCGTGCAACAGAACAGAGACTAACTCCTCAAATGATAAGGCATTTGGATTGCCTTTCATCAACAACCAAAGAGTAGAAGCGAAATTGTGATATGAATTAGGAAGACCATTCAGAACGGTCTACACAAGTGAGCTATCTAATATAACTTCATCAACAAAAATCAACTGCTCCTTCAAGTCTTTGATCTTTGTTAGAAAAGTGTCCATAGAATAACCTTCATCCATGTGCTCACTCTCCAACTATTTTCGGAGGTAAGCAACACGAGCCTCATTTTTAGCTTGGTACAATGTGGTAAGCATATCCGAAGCATCCTTATCTGTTCTACAAGAGCAAATCTGAGGAATAATGGTATGTTTGATAGAAAAAGCTATTAATGCATGTGTCTGGGCATCTCTGCCATCCTAACGAATTTGCTCTATAGTAGGTCCAACAGAAACTGTAGCACGAACAAGAATATATAGAATATCATCATCTTCGACACCTTCTACATCAGCTTCAACACGTATAGTTGTAACAGTTGTAGGTGTGATAGGACGTTTTTCAACACCCTGCACAATGTTCCATAGTCCTTTTGCAACCAATACATGTTGCCTCATATAAGCCCACAACGGGTAGTTGGTACCATCCAATTTATCCTCAACAACCAACATACAAAATATGTCATTGCTTTTAGCCATGCATGGTGACTAAAATACCTTGATGCGGAAAATTGATTGTATCCTAAAAAGATGAACATAATTGCCCAAACAAATTCTCCTAAAACCGTAGTAGACTTCAAGATGCTTATATGGGTGAACCAAAACTAGTATATACCTTTGGCACAAAAAGATGAAATAGCGTGCACAAGCATTGCGATAGTGGATTCGGATGATGAAACAAGCTCAGATGAGGATTTTGGCATCACATAGTGGATGATACCGCTCGAGCTATTTATTTGACTGACTCGTTAAGGATGATTCCTAGGTGCTACCTGTGGCACCTTCGTACTATGATACCCGTATGATTTTTCTAACTAGTGGATGTCCCCCCAATAATTCTTCAACATCTGCTCGTCATAAATTGGCCATGTATAGTCATCGATTTTGCATAATTGTGGGACAGTTGTATTATATGGACCCATCTATGCGCTCTTACGATGTATCCCATCACACGAAGTTTCTTCTCTAATTATAATGGCTCATTCTGCTCTGTCCGGTGGTCATTTTTTGATAGATCTTACATACTGGAAAATTGTGCAGAGTGGATTATGGTGGCCCACTATGCATCCCGATATTGCCACTTATGTCCCGTAGTGTGATGCTTGCCAACAATCCGGAAAACCTTTAGAACAACATCATTTTCCTTCAGCATATCCTTCCTCTTGAGCCTTTTCAAAAGTGGGGATTGGATTTTATTGGTCCCATTATGCCTTCTGCTACAGTCACCAATCATAACTATATTCTTACCTATAGTGACTATGCTACTCGTTGGGCCGAAGCCTAGGATTTAGGGTCATCAACTACTTTGGTGGTCGCTAAATGTTTGATGAGTGACATTTTTCCTCATTATGGGCTCCTTTGGAGATTGTTTCTGATCAAGGTACTCATTTTGCTAACACCTTAATGGAAGTGCTCACCTGAACCTTTACGATTGTCCACAAATTCAATTCGCCTTACTATCCTCTTGCGATTGGACTGGCAAAAAGTACCAATAAAACCCTTCTTAACATGCTAAAGAAACTTGTGCTAGAATGCTCGAAGCGATGGGATCAATTCCTTCCTTCACTTTTATGGGGTTACCGCACTACTTGTAAAGTTGCTACTGGAAGTTCTCCTTTTAAAATGGCATATGGTTTGGAGGCAATTGCACCTATGGAATTGGTGGTACCCAGCTTACAAGTGGGATTGGAACATATGTTATTACCCAAAGATTCCTTCCCTTTCGGGTTGGATGTGGTGCGGTCCTTAGACGAACAACGTCTTGAAAGTTTTCTGGTTCTTCAAGAAGTTCAACTATGGCAAGCTAAGAACCATGATCGATTCCTGAGGACTCCTATCTTTACCAAAGGACAATTGGTTCTTTTTTACAATCCTAAGTTTAATCATTCGGTCGACAAGTTCAAACTTCATTGGTTTAATTCCTATCATATTGGAGAAAAGATCAGTCCGGCTACTTTTCGGTTATCTACTTTAACTCGTACTCTACTCCCTAAACCCATCAATGGATCGAAACTTCGTGTGCATTGTATGTTGTCTACTTTTTCTTAGCTTTGTGTTAGTTTTATTTCTTTGATCACTGTCTACATTAGGCACGTTTCGGTTGACTCATCTGACCATAATCTTCCCATTTTGATAGATTATCCATGATTCACCACCGCTCTTCACGATTGGGAATTTCTTAATGCGCTTATGTATTCATCATGCATGCATGTTTCCCTTCACTGCGGATGACTGCATTTTCTACCTGCACTTTCACCCTGCGTTTTTTAGTTAATCGGGGTCCTCATCCTCTCTTTCGTTATTGCATTCTTGTGCTCTATGTATTCTATGTATATTGTTTTGCATTTCACTTATGTACTCTAACATGGAAGCTCTTGCCAATATCACCACTTTCCATGCTCGTATCTCCTCCAACGTGAGTGATTTCCTTCGTACTTGCGGGTTATTGGTGTTCTCCGAGTTCCCTTGGCATTCGGTCGAATGTCAACCCTACTTTTCCCAAGTAATTACGGTCATTGTCGATACCCCCAAACAGAGACCTGCTGGCCTCTTACCTGTCTGAACCCACGCAGAGTTGTTACTCTCAACATTTTCACTGAAAGATTTCATTTTCCCCAAGATGGACATATTGAGGTCCCTCAGCTTCCAATGGAAACGTTGAGGAAGTTATTTCCTCAACAATCCTCTAACGAATTCACATCCTTTGTTGAAACGAACCGGAATCCTCTGCCCTCCAACTTTTGGTAGGTGCCCTCAATCTCCAAAAACATATGTATGGTATATCTCGCCCGTTCTATTCCCTGATTGACACTGTTGCCTGAGAATTGGTTACTGGGCATTATTTTTCTTTCGACGGATCCATCCTGAGTGTTAGGCAATCTCGCGATAGTTAGCCAAAGGGAATATTCCACGTAACTGCTTGCCTCACCTTCTTTCCTTCCTCCTCCCTATCGTTCAACCTATTCCAAATCCTCTGACGAATACCCTCCTCTTCCACGAAGAATTAGAGCACATCATGGGCATCGATGAAGACAATCAAGAACTTTTCCAATTTTCCAAGAGAAACATAGGAAAATTAGTCCTTCTCATAGTCAAGCCCAAGCTTCTTCAGCAAAAGTACTCCTTCAAGACGCCGCCTCATCCGTGCACGTATCTTCCACCCTGCCCTCACTTAAAGACCAAACCAATAAAGATATAGTCATGGAAGATGTTCAACCCATCCATACGGCCGATCAGCAACAAAAGGAGGTTCGTGATAAAGCATCACACACAATAGCAAAGACCCTTCACCAAACCATGCAAACGCAGATTAAGGAGTCTCTTGTTCATCAGGAAGCCCAAAGAGATGATGTGGAATCCAAAGTGCCTCCATCTACACCGAAAGATATGGTTGCCGACACCCATACCGCACACGTGGTAACACCTCCTCCTTCACCTTCTCGTGTTCCCTTACCTTTGAGTCCTTCTCCCTCACCTAATCATTCGGTGGCCGTATCCCACTCTCAACCTATTCCCTCTTCTCTCAATTACTCTCCACCTTGCTCTTCAACTACGATATCTTTTAACCCATGTCGACCAATATCAACTTTTATAGTACTGAATTCGTTTGCCCAGCTAGCCCAAATTGGTGATTTCCTACTCCACCTATCAAAGCAACTCCCTACTCAACTCCATGATGCTCACAAATCTCTCCTCACCGAATATCAAGCAAATGTGGATATGTTGTAAGCTGACATCGCTCCACTGTAGGAAGAGATTCTGCAAGTTAAGGCCAGTGCATGTTTATTACACGAACAAGTAACCATATTACAGGAACAGGTATTAGTAAACGATGAAATTATTGCGGCCAAACATGCAGAGATTGACCTACTTAAATAGGTAGTGGTGGATAGAGATGATCCCATGAAAGCTTTAGGGTGTGAGTTAGACGACACTAACACCAGATTCATAGTTGTGGAACAAGCCTATCAGATATTGTCTAATAGGCTGTTAGAAGCTGAAGTAGAGCTGAAATAGGTTATAGAGCAACTGTTTCAAAAAGTTCAAGTATTGGATGAAGAAATTGGACGTAGCGCTAAATTAAAGAAGGAAATTGAAGCCATACAAAAAGAACACCAAGACTTTTTCCAGACCTTGCAGTTTTAGTAGTAAGAGTTGGAGCGAAGAGAGAAGCAACTTGGCACTCAAGAGGATCAATTGTCACGCATTGATGAGGAAATAGCTGATGCCAAGTTACGCAGAGATACAACCTTGGCCAATGATTTTCATTTACAAAAAGCATTTTTTCAGAAATAGAGTGAAATTTTACGTTCCCAAGTTATTGCTTCTAACTTAGAGCGAACTGATGTTCATTTGGTAGAACCACATGTTCTCCAAGAGATGTTAGAGTCTTTGAAGCAGAAGATATCCCGCACATTTAAATTAGCTTGTACCATGTATATTCACGACATCATTGATGACTCTTAGTTCCTTTTTTGTAATACATTCATTCTGGGTTTGAGTCCACAGTGCATGTCAGTGTTAAGCGGCTGGAACGGAATGTAATTATACTTAGTGGAAAAATGTAATTGGGAAAGGATGCACATCGAAAGGATGTAGCATAATTATTGTAACCTTTGATAATGAAAGAACGCATGGAAGTGAGAGGTAGAGCAAACACGCTGGACTATGGGTGTGGGCGGTGTGCTTGCGGATTGGTTCCAGTGTAATTTATTCATATTTTTGTACTCTTTTCTTAATGTTTTTGTACAGAGTAAATATGGTGATTTCGTCGATGTTGTGTGTTCTTTCGTGAAGTATAAGTTAATGGTGGTAGCATATTAATCGTCACTAAGGAATCTATGTATTTTGGTTGCGGTGAATACTTCATTACTACCGAGTAGTTTGTGGATGAGATTAATAGTTTAGTTTATATGAATAGTCAGAGTAAGGTAATGCAGAGTACGGTATAGTGAATCTTTGAATTGGGAAAATAAATATAGGGCCTCTGTAATACAAACCCTTGACCATCCCGAGAACCCAATGTTTGTTTTATTCCATTATTAATATATACGAGTTTAACACTTTAATACCACTAATATTTAAAGTATATTTGTAGATTCTCTCTTTGAATTTCTTCTTCTTATCTCATCATGCTTTTGGTTTTTCAAACTCTAGTCTAGTATTACAAGTGGCCTTTGTTAATTTGTAGTTCCAAATCACATAGTCTCTGATCCCGTGTGACAAATGGTTTGAACATTCTTATCAGCCCTGACAAAGATGTAATGAGTATGTAGGATAGCCGTGCTTCAACAATGGGCTGGGAAAGAGAAGTAGGCAAAGGCCCTACTCCAAACCTTGGTAATTTTGCACTAGACCAAGGGGAGAGAGAAAGTGGTCAGATTGCATGAAACCATGGGGCTTTCTTGAGACTAAGAATCGGTTTGAATGTAATCACAATCGGGTAGTGCTTAGAGATGACCAAGTCCACACTTTGGGAGAGAGAAGAGGGCCCCATTTATTGATGATATTCTGTGAGATATAGCTCCTATCGAGTCTGGCTTTCCTCAAGTTAGCACCACCTTGCAGGTTGGACCAAGAGAAACTAGCAATGTCCTTGATCTCCACTAGATCCAGGTGTAACTTGCATTTTGTCGTTATTGCTTTATGCGAAAGGCCAAATAGCTATAGAGTAGGTTGTGTTCTAATAAAATACATAGTGGGTTAATCAGTTACGCACCATATTCGAGGTCGCACGTTTGTGAGATCTATATAACGAGATCTTGTTCACTAGTTCTGTGTATCTTCCTTGAAAGATATAAAGATTCATCCGTGATTTTGGTATGGTCGTGTGATGTGTGGGTCTCCAAATTCGAAGATGCGCTGATCTGGTTTGGTATGGTCGGTCATCACGCTCGACGATCGCTGATAGCGGATTCAAAGCTGCAAGTGGTCGATGCACGACCCCCTCTTCCGGCACTCATGTTGATGAAACCATATGCTATAAACAACTCAATCACATCAAAGACGAAGGAAGCTGACATGTCACAGGCATAGAATATCAGACTTCTGTGATAGTCAAAAGCGGATGGCAGAGCAGAAGAGGCGAAGAGGGATATTCGAGATGATGCGTAAAGAGAGATAATGAACACGTCACGTATGCTACAGTTTCACTCAATTTCTTTCAATTCAAGCTTTGTTGAACGAACAATGTGTAACCAAATTAGGAGATATAAATAACCTTCAACATGGCTCCATATGTGTCACATACATGTCCAAATGATCCGACTAGTATGAAGAAATGGGCCACAACGAATATAATATAAGGTGCCAATGTGTAATAACAAAGACAACGTTTTGAAAATGTCTGCATGGATCGTCTCTATTCCATTGCCCTACGTCTTCATTTCGGAAGTCTCTATGGAAAAAATTTGTATATGGTATCTATCCTCCAGCCAAGAGGCTTAATCATGCACAATTGCGTAAACATTCTTGCTTTGAAGTGTAATCTGAAAATCTTTCCCATCTGACTGTTTATGGGACATGCCGTGATTACCCAAATGGATGCCATAACTCAGCTTTTGCATTTCCAACAAGAGAAGAAGAGGTGAAGCGCCATTCAAACATTTCATGAGCGACTTATTAAGAAACGTGGCTACTTTTATGGTAAAAATACTACTCACTTTTGCAAGGAATATGAGCTAAAGCTCGGTATCTTGGAGCCAGGCTTACACCTCTGAATGATATGGAACTAATAGAAGACTTTGTATATGTATGAGAGCTACATTTGCACATCTGACTCACAATGGAAACTCAAACAAAATGGTCGCAATAGAAGGCGGCTCTCATAAAGATGTTCACACTCGAGGATATTGATAGAGTGACTCTAGCAAAATTTTTAAATTCGATTCTCAAAGTTAAAGACCAATCCATCCTAGATATAAAATGGGAGTTTGACCGTTAGTTTCATGATTTGTCAGAACATGGTAGGAAAGCACTAGAACATGAAGAGATATCCTTGTTTCTATGAGAGATAGATATGAAAGTGAGTAACTTCTTCCATAATTGCAGTACATGGAAATGGAATTTGGACTTTCAAAAGATTGGGGTGAGGTGGAAGGAGCAATAAAGAGGTTCATAGAAAAGCAAAGAAACATGGTGAAATTCATGCAAGATTGGCATGAGGATTTACAAGATGAGTAAATGCAGACGACACATTAGCCTTCTCCAAATACTCAAGCCAATCTACCAACTCGGAAGGATGTTGTGCCTCCTAATACCGTGGAGGAAATGTTTAAAAGATTTAGTGATCCCATGATTCAAAGTGTTAAACAAATGATATATTCCCACTCCCCACAAACAATTGTAAATAAAACCTCGAAGCCTCCAAGAATTATGAGATGCATCTCTTGTGTCTCTTTGTAGCACAACAGGTACTTGTGTGAAAGCTTTAAAGAAGCATTGGCCAGGAACTTAGTTTTTATTAAAGAAAAGATGATCTACGACTTGAAAATTGGGGAAAATCTAAATATAAACTTTGATCAAGGAGGCCTGAAAGTATTCTTCCTTGGCACTTCCCGTAGTGTTGCTTCAATTTCACATATGTCTACATATGTGTGCCAAGTAATCAATGATAATGGTGATCCAGAATCATGATCCCTGGTAATGAGATCCCCAAATCAGGGGAAGTTGCATCCAGAGATCTTAAAGATAGCAACTAGCAAGCTCCGAGGTGTAAATGGATGGAAAGACCCTGTAGATACTCTTAGTAGTTACCTATTTATGCTCTTCAATGGAGCATGAGGTGGTAGTCAGGGAGAAAAGGAGGAGGACTAATGAAGAGGAAGAAGGGAAGATAAGAACTAGCCAGCAAGTAGAAGCTTTACAAGATCAACCTTAGATACCAATTGGAAATCTATCAATACAAACAAATCAACCTACTCAAGTAGTTCCACCATTTCAACCAACAATAATCCAACCAATTCAAATCCGGACTCAAGTTCAAAATTTTACTTCTAGTGAGGTGCTGCTTCCAACTCAAATTAATAACCCTCTTCAGGATCAAAAAATAAAATCCACAAAAAGAGGCCAAGGGAAAGGGAAAACCCCACCATACATGCTAAAATCACACATTGAGCAAGCCATAGATCTAAAGCAAGTTCTTGAGAAACGCGTGCATGAAGGTGTGATTGAGGTTATGCTAGGTGAGTTTCTAGGGATAGTCAAGTA